>JAVRXN010000014.1:9196315-9738815 GCA_033556935.1 Timema podura | reverse complement strand
CTTCGTTTCCAAATCAAATAGAGTTTAAAAAAATTGTGATTTTCAGTGTCGCTTATTAGCACAGTTGCCATTTCACTCCAGTGAAAACAAATAGTAAATAAAACCATCTTGCTAATCCGAACCCGAAACTATGTAGAAAATTACCTAATAATTTATTTTATTATTATTATTTGTAAGGTGATCCTTATACGGCTTATTAATTTGGCTTTGAAACCAATTGTCGTATTTTTGTGGCATTTTTTAAATATATATATATAAAAAATTGTTGACCGGTCCAAAAAAATACTCTATAGCCTTAAGGTTTTATTAATTTTACGGCTTTCTCAAGTCTGTCTAAAATCACACATTTCTGTTTTAGAGTTAACATATCTTTTCATTTGCTCGTCAATCTTGTGCAATAAATTCCTGCGAAACGTCAACAGCAGACTGTCACGGTAAGACAAAGAAAAAAAAAACACCATTGTGACCATGAGTTAGTTTTGAGGGAACGAAACCAAGGGAGGTTCAGATTACAGCATTTTACTGACTAGCGCAGGCTCGGATTAGTAAGCTTAACATTATAATATTTATACTCAAACATGGCTGCTTTATTTTTTATAATTTTATGTTATATATTTTTTGTAAATAAATTACAGTATAGTATATGCTTATATAACATAAAATATTTAATGAGAGGTAGAATACATAGAAAACAAATAGACTTTGTAAAAAAATAAGAAACAATTGCATCTGAAATTTAAGTTTAGGAATTGAGAAAAACCAAATTTATGATCTCTCTATTATAAACTTAATCTTGACACAAAAAACAACAAACTTAATACTTCCGACAATAATTTGTACCAACAATTATTATTACTTCTTTAAATGACAAAATGTGAATAGTTGGCGGGATTCACATCACAGTAGAAAGGCCTCAAGTCCCACCATTACTTAAAAGACCTTTACTTTCAAGGTCAATGACCCACTATTTCCCCGTGATGTCATCTTTTCCCCCCCCCCTACCTGAGGTCACTAAAACTTAAATGGCATCATCAAAATATTGCAATCCTGTCCATTTGATTTATTACTTATTTTTTTAAACGTCTAATCAAATATTTTCCCATTAAATTTCCATTATAGATTTATAGGCAACTATTTGGCGTGTATAAGACTGTTAATTAAACCCTTAAACCTTTATATTGTTATAGCTTACCACGTTTTAAAATCTTGTCTCATTCGTTGAGTGCCGTTTTATGGTGTGATTCTTTGCAGAAACACTTTGAAAACGCCTAGAAATCCCATACTTAATTAACAAGAGGTCACCCGCCTCGGTGGCGTAGTTGGCTAACGCGCTAGTCGTGTTGAGCCCGACTGCCGAGGACGGGGAGATCGAGGTTCGAATCTCGGTCGGGTGAACTGGGGGTGGTTTTTCCTAAATGGTTTTCCACTCTCCCTCCACGCAAATGCGGGTTCACTTCCTCTAAATCCAACCTTCCCAATTCCTAATCCATTAGCGTAATTAGTACTTAAGCGTATAACCCGAACGGGTAGTAAGACGCGGTGCTAAATAAATAAATAAATAAATAAATAAACAAGAGGTCAATTATTTTAAAACATGGTTTCCTCTATAGGATTAAATAAGATTAAATTTGGAGTTTTACATGAAAAAAGGAACTTATTTAATTTTTAATGGTGTCTCACATGAAATATTGCAGTTATGAGATCTAAGTAAACGTTAAGAAAAATAGAGTCTGTTCATGATAGGTTTTTACCTGGATGACAGTTTGAAAATCATATATTTAGGTTTTGTGTTTCCAACACTTGTAAAAGATCACTGTTTTGTTATGAATGTTAAGTTTTTTAATTACCTGTTATATTTTACATTTAAAATAATGTACACTTGAGTTTTCTCATAGTATTTCATTACTTTTAATAACATCTTTTTATCCAATCCGAAATAATATTTTAAACATGATTAAAAGTACTTATTCATTTTGAAATGTTATCTATAATATGTAATATAGTGCATACATTAATACCAGAATTGTATTTACTTGGAAAAGAGAAAATACTTGTCATTTTTTATAAATATAATAATTTATTTTATGATTATTTTATCGTATTTTGAGGTATTTAACTGAATAAAATATTTGTATCCACTGCATGGGTGCATCATTGTAAAGAACTTGTTTCCATGACGTTCAATCACATGGTTTAAATTCGCCAGTCGCCATTTTAAAGCTATTTTCGTTAGACCTTTTGTGGAAGTGCTGTGAATAATAATTTTTTTAAGTGAAATAAAACGATAAATAAGTTTTCTGTCCGACCTCAAATTAATATATAAATAATATTGGTCTAAATTACTGTGGTTAACTATCACATTCATATATCACCATCTGTTTTCATTAGTTATCCAACGTGACGTATGTCAGCTGTTGGTGTAGGGACGTATTAGGGATTATTTCTAGTAACTTTTTGAGCTGTCATCCAAGTAAACTAAGGCTATGAATGAATTATAGATCTAGCCTTCCTAAAAAAAATTAAATCATATTTAACAGTCTCACAATAGATAGTTCTTTGATAACTGAAGATTGTTTAAGTGGTTTTGAAGCTTCAGTTATGACATTCCCATAAGAAATACTACCAAATGAGGATATTTACCTTCAAGAAGATTGCACCCTTAAGCATAGAGGCCTTAGGCTTAAGGGTATGCTTCAACGGACAAGCTTTATATTATAATTTAATTTGATTAAGAATTAATATGAAGTATGTTCTAAAGACCGACAACTCAACTCTGTACAATACACTACTGTTAATGGGAACATCTACTTTTCGTGTATCGTGAATCTACAAAACCTTTGCAAAAAAACCCATTAGAAAGCATAAAAACTTGTTTCAGTTTCAAAGTAATAACTGCTACATATTTTTAAGTTTACGAAATAAAACTAAAACGGTGATGATAAGCCAAATTCCAAATTTTTGTGTTTGATATAAAATGTGAGTTTATCATGCCATAATTTAGATAAATAACTCTTGTTTTTTTATTTTAAATATGTTTTTTAAATTGTATTGTTAGATTGCAGTAGAAGAAATATCACAACTGTGACCATCAATGTTTACATATTATATTAATCAAGATAGATAGTATTTTTCTCTTATAGCTTTATTTGGTAAACTACTTAATTAAAATGTCGAAAATTATGAGCATATTTGATAGAAAGAGAAAAATTTGTGAATGGATTGTTTTTATACATTTAATAAAATTAGGAAAATCTTTTAAATGATTTTTTTTATTGATGCTTTTTTTATTTTTTTCATGTCTTATTTAACCATTTTCATGATGAAATTTATTCTTATTTGATTCGTTGTTTTGTGTAGCGAAATTTCAAAAGATTTATTTGAATTGAAGAGTTTAGTTTTCTTTTTATAGGATATTTCTTAAAGATAACACTATTTTCAACACCTTTTTGTATTTTATTTATTTATTTTTATAGATATCCAAACAGAATAAATATATTTATCAAAAAAAAAAGGCATTTTTGTATGAGTTTTTTTAGAGAGTAGCTAATTTATTTGTTCACGATTTACTCGCATCTTGTTCTACCGGCCTCGAGTGCTTCAGGCTTACATGAAAAAAAGCTTCTAATACTGGAGTATATAAGTTAAAAATATATCATATCCTTCTTTAAGTGTAAGTAAAATCTATAAATATACATTCATACGTTGGTAACCATACATAACCTGTGTAGCTATATTTGAGTCATGGTATTTAAACTAGGAACATTGGTACAAAGATTAAAAATTGACAACGACAAGTCAAAATTCAAACTATAACTGATTATAGGGGTATGCAAAGCTTCTAATAGATGTTCGCTTCAAAAGTAAGATTCTAAATTCGACAATTACAAAAGCTTCGGGTAAAAAAATAATGTATATATCTTTAGTTAAACCCAAATTTATGTTTTTTTTTAAATTTTATGTTATTATTTCCATAGCAAATTAGTGTTTGCATTAAAAAAACTAAAATAATTAAATTACATTTTGTGATAACTTAATTCATTATTTATGTTTAAGAAATAACATTTCGTAAATTATATTTTAATACCTAAATTTACAAAGTTATGCAAAATATAATATTTTTATCAATCACTAAGCATTTTTTTAAATATTCGACATTCAATTGGGCTCTAGAAATACCTTATTTTATTCAATTCGACTTCGCTTCAAATTGAAAAAGTGAATTTTTGCATATACCTAACTAATTAAAAATTAAATCAAACAATAAAAGTAGATAAAAAAACCATGTAAAAGGGAACTGTATTCTTCTTTTCATTGTAAAAAGCTAATTTTTTTTCCCCTTTTTATATGTTTTCCATCCACCTTTCCTGTACCTTCTTCCAAATACATCAAAAAGCAAAAATAAATTTTTCTTCAAGAAACAAATCTAGCAAAAAAAAAAAAATTAATTGTCAACAACATCATCATGAACTGTTTCCAGCCTGTGGCCGGGTCAGTTTAGTAAAATGCCTCCATCTTCCTCCTTTAATCGCTCAGCAAATAAAATTACAGCTTCATAATTAATTATTAAAATAACAAAATAATCCATGCACAGTTTTAACAAAAAAAAAATCTCCATGAAAATGGTAAAAAATTATTTTAATGATTGTTTTAAGACTCCAATAGTACTAAGACACGAACATACTATTTACTTCTTAGTAAACTTTACAGTAATAGCCAATAAAGGAAAAATGGCACTAAGCGGCTATTTTAAATTAAATATTGAAAGAAGATGGAAAGGCAATGGCTACACACTTACCAGGAAACTGTAGGCCTCAAAGTTTGCAACAAAACACACAATTATGTAATTTCCCTCCTACTGAAGAAGGGAAATGATGTACCCTGAAAATTTCAAAATTATGTGGTTCTATTGTGTTTTAACTGTGTGTGTTTTGAGGTCCACATTTTTCTGGCAAATGTGTAAGCTTTGCCCCACTCTCTTCTTTTCAATGTATTAAATACAACCGCTTGACGCAATTTTTTCTCTACTTTTTTACATGAATTACGGTGAATTTTCTTTTGTAATATAAGTAAAAGATAAAAACCTTGAAGCTTTTATAGATTTAGTTAAAAATATAAATACAAACGTTTAAAAATTGGTCTCGTTCAAATAGACTGTTAAAGTAATCAAACCCTGAGAGTGAATAAAAATGTCATAGAGAGACTGTGTAGATTACAAGGACATACTCTTACACTTTACAATATTGGCCGGTAAAATTCACTTTAAAAAAAATGCATAGCTTGACATTTAGTCCTTGAATGAAAAAATCATGTATGACTTTAAGACAGTATTTATCATTTTGTTACATCATTATTACAATCATATTCTTATATTTCCTGTAACGCAGAACACCAAAATAAAGAGAGAGGGAATCAAGATTTTGTATCCCCAATAATCTCAGTGGGAATTTTTTAACCCATTCCCTGGCACGAGTTTAGCACACCGATATACGCAGGACCGGCAGCCATTTTTCTTCTCGTATAATCTGACCCGACACATTTTTCGTTACTAACTTATTTTCATTTTCTCATTTATTGCTTTATTCATGGTCATAGTATGAAATTGAACTGGTAGCCCTATCTATTATCTTCAATATGAAGTATTCAGATTGGCTGAAAGTACAGTGCTTCATTGAGAGATTGGCATTACAATAAAACGTCGATTCACGCCCGCACCAGGGAATGTTTGGACAAACAAAGACGTTGTTCAACGCCCGCGCCAGGCAATGGGTTAATATAATAAAAAAAAAATATTTGTTAAAACATTTGACAATAATAAGGACCCCTACACCTTTAATAGAAGGTCAATACCAATGTTATATTCAATCTTGCGGGGGGTGGGGGTTGGGTGGGGGGAAGACTGGAAATTCTCGTGGCTTGCCGTGGCCCGGCTGAAGAGACAAAAATAATATTTCAAGATATTGAGGTCCACGAACGGCGGTAAAGCGTGTTTCCAGACTGTAAAATGTAAAGCAACACGAGACAGAGCCGCCTCACGTCCACAATGAGGTTGGCATCATGCCTTGTACAGAGCTAGGGTTAGGCGTGAGAACCTCGTTTTCCAGGAAGTGCAGAGGCAGATTCACGAGGTGACCCTGGAAAAACACACAAAGCTCCAACATGACATGGCCGACGAGTATAGTGCGAGTAAGGTGAGAACATCAAGTACTACTGAGATGGGAGCCTCAGATAACTTGAATTCTTAAGGATATTCGAGGATTCAAGAAAATATCAGATTGAAGATTCAAATCCTTAAAAAAAAAGTTTTAAAGCTCCAATAGTACAAATTGGTGGTTCAGAGCTAACATAATTATAGAACAAAGTCAACCACCATACCCCAGACCAGTAATGTTACAGTTAAATGAATGTTTTTATTACTATTATCACTGCGTCTTACTAACCGTTTGGGTTGTACGCACTTATACTAATGTGCAATGGTAGGGTGATTGTGAGATAAAATGGAGGACCTACAGTTTAACGTGGGATCCGAACCACGGTGGAGGCCTGGCATTCCACACATTCACAAGTTGTGATTAATACACGTCCTGTCAGAGGTGAAGGAAGGGTTTGGCACTCAGATAAATCTGTGCCAGGACCGAGGATTGAACCCTGCACCTCTTTTCTGAATGTATGAATTTTATAATGAATGGATTATTAGAAATATAAATATATGTTTAGCACCGCGTCCTACTATCCGTTCGGGTTATACGCTTATGTACTATTTACACTAATGGGTTAGGAATTGAGAAGAGGAAGTGAGCCCACATTTGCGTGGAAGAAGAGTGGAAAACCATGTAGGAAAAACCACCCCAGTTCACCCGAGCAAGATTCGAACCTCGATCTCCCTGTCCTAAGCAGTTTAGCCCACCACGAATCTAGCGCATTAGCTAACTACGCCACCGAGGCGGGTAAATATTGGAAAGAAGGTTAACATTTAGTTACTATTTGTATTTTCTTCTATATTTATATTTCCTCTTTCATAATTTTTTACAAGATTCGGATATGAGATTCAAAGGTAAATTGGAGATATGAATTTGTGGAATTGTAGATTTGACCCAACTCTAATTCTAATCCATCAATAAATGTTATAATATGATTCACAAACAGAAGATGCAAATGAACTATATTTACTATTCCAGGACATCTGAGAAAACTAATTTTGAATTAATTTTTTTTTTAAACTGGTTAAGTAAAATTTTTAGGTTCACATCTTACAAACTGTTTGGGCTGTATGCATATGTACTAATTTCGCTAATGTGATACAGATTAAGAAAGTTAAATTGAGAAAAAATGTAACCACATTTATATGGAGGGGAAGTGGAAAATAATTTAACAAAAAAAACTCCTTCAGTACACCCGACAGGGATTCGAACCTCAATCTCCCCGTTATCTATAGAGCAATCTATTGCTAGAGTGACGCCTTAGACCATGCGGTCACCAAATTGATTCAATTTATTGTTATCTCAGTTATTAATTGACTATGCATACCAGGGGAGGATCCATGGGAGAGGGTAGAGGGGAAATTCCCCTCTAAAAAAGGTCAGGTGACAAACGAAAAAATTTGAATTTTGCCGAAATAAACACATCTGAGCGGATCAACCGAAAAGGCGGCATAGAAAGAGCCGAGCGAATTCAGAATGAGGTATTGCAATGATTATTTAGGGTAACGAACAGTGTTGTCAAGACATGGCTGAGGAATAGTAGTGCATTTTAATCCGAGGTGTCCTGTTCGTGGGGGGTCCAGACGAGGGTAAGTTACCGTTATGGGGTCAGGGTGTTGAAGATATGGTGTAGAGGAGGTATTAGAAATAGGTCAAGTGCATCGGCATTCACTTGTAGAGAGAATGTAAATTCGTTGCTGGGCGTGGGGAATTCGTCGTCATGAGGTCGTGTTGTTGGGGTTAGGGGTCCACCAGTGATCTCTATACTATACTGGATGGACATAAACACACCCCTTGCAACGGACCAGATCCTGACGCTAAATTTGTCGTCCGATTGCTTGCGAGGGGACAAACTCAACAATTTCTTTCAATGTTCTTATGCCAAAACACGTGTCTCGTGAATAAAAAATAAATAAAAAATAGTGAAGTGTTACACCCCACTTGACTGAAGACACATTTACATTAAAGGATATACAATTCAGTTTTAAAGATCCTGGGTTTGATTCTCGTGTCCAAGTGTCATTTATAAATATGTACAAAATGTGAAGCCTACCTTAACTTTCTCCAACATCTTGGAAGCCAAAGGTGGATCTGTGTAACAAGTAGAATCTTCCGACTGGTATTTTCGGAGCGCCTGGAAATCTGTCGCCTGGTCGGTAGGAATACAACGAAACACCTGGAGACGATAATAGATTTCACATAACTTTAGAACCATTTGATAACCTTTGTTTATATTACTTCAACAAACAGAAATAGAATATTGAGAAGAAAACCCTCAAAATAGCTTTTTTTTTTTAAATATACCAACCTGTTCATAAATATTTGTGTTGCTTTTGGCAGTCTTCATCCAGACGTCTCTGTAGAAATGGGTGCTGACCGGATCACTGATGTCCGGTGCAGCCTCACTTGCGTCCTCGGCAGTTGCTGATGCGATGAGAAGGCCCAAGTGCTCCCTAAATAAGTGCCGGCGCAAACCACCAACAAACCGACCGGTTTGGTACGTGCTGCCGTTCATCACTCCTTCATCAAACTGGCAGTCCTGTTAAGAACGGTAATTCTATATTGTTGGTAGGTTGAGAAAAGTGGTGGGCCGAGGTTAAACACTGGATTGGCCTGAATATATTGAGATAAAATGTCCTTCCAAAAACTTGGCAGGTATTATAGGCGCAGCATAACATGTTTTCACTAAAAAAAACCATCAGATTCTTACAGAAGTTTATTTTGTAACATATGGTAACTGTACTGGCAGCTGGCAGGAATCAGCATGCATGCACGTTAAATAGTAAAATTCGTGTGAGACAGAGATAGAAAGAGAGAGAGAGAGAGAGAGCAAGAGCGATAGAGACAGAGAGAGAAAGAGAGACAGAGAGAGAAAGAGAGACAGAGAAAGAGAGGGACAGAGAAAGAGAGGGACAGAGAAAGAGAGGGACAAGAGAGGACAGAGAGAGACACAGAGAGAAAGAGAGACAGAGACGAGAGAAAGAGAGGACAGAGACGGGAGACGAGAGAGATAGACCGAGAGAAAGAGAGACAGAGAAAGAGAGACAGAGAGAAGATAGACATAGAGAAAGAGACAGAGGGATAGACAGAGAGAAAGAGACAGAGAGATAGACAGAGAGAAAGAGACAGAGAGAAAGAGACAGAGAGAAAGAGACAGAGAGATAGACAGAGAGAGAAAGAGACAGAGAGATAGACAGAGAGAAAGAGACAGAGAAAGAAACAGAGAGACAGAGACAGAGAGAGAATAGACAGAGAGACAGAGAGAGAAAGAACAGAGAGACAGAGCGAGAAGAGACAGAGAGACAGAGAGAGACAGAGACAGAGAGAGAGGAGATTTCCACCCTTCTGTGTAACTGTACTGGTAATTCAGTAGATCAGTGTGAGTGGCTCTCTCCTGTGTTTCTGATATTCAGGGGGCCTAGTTTTGTCAAGTTTTTACTTTGTGGTGCATTCGAGACCTTTTATTTTTTCACGTAGATCATTAAAATATTAGGGTCAATTTACTAAGCGTGTGGCTGTACTATATTCGGCCAATACAGTAGTTTGTTATTAAATAAATTGCCTTTGGCTTTATGACTTATATCGACTGCAAATAATAATAATTATAATTATTATAATCATCATCATCATTATTATGAGGTGCTGCAGTAGACTAAACTACCGATGATGGGGTGATCGTGGTTCGAATCTTGGTCAAGTGTACTTAGAAGAGTTTTTCCAAAATAATTTTTCCAATCTTTCTCTATTCAAATGTTGGTACACTTTCTCTAAATATAACCTTGAATAAAACTAATTAAACTAGAAATTTGAGAGAAAAAAATATAAAATTTCAATATTTTTTTTAAAGTTTTAATTCCATTCTAATACTAAGACTTGACTTGACATTAAATTTTTTAGCACTCCCACAGACTTGAAATAAAGATTTGGAGTCGTGAAGTTATGGATGTAACCCATTTCATGTAACAATCAAACAGTTTAGAGTTAGAAGACTCACATGAATGATAACAGCTATCTCCGAATCTCTGCGACCAAGCATACTGCGGTCGTTGATATTTGCCGAGCCGCAAATAGCCGTTACATCGTCGGCGATGAGTAGCTTCGAGTGGACGTAGATTAGTTCAGTCACCTAATCAAAGAATTACACATATTTTAAAAAGGAAAAATAATTACATCTTATGGCTAATTTTAGTAAGATGCGGGTGGTGTGTTCCAAGAATTTTAAGAAAATGTAGGATTTTAGTAGTTTTTCAAAAGAAGCTCAAACTTTTTTTTGATTAACTCGAAAATATTGAGTTCCAGAATTTTAAGTTGAGAGAACATGAGATAGTAAGAGAAGCAAGATTGATGGTTATGGACATGTAATGAGGGTGTTGAGTACATGAGATAGTAAGAGGAAGCAAGATTGAGATGGTTATGGACATGTAATGAGGATGTTGAGTACATGATGAAATAGGAAGCTAGAAAGAGATGGTATGGGATTTAATGAGGATGTTGGAGTACATGAGATAGTAGAGGAAGAGAAAGAGATGGTATGGGTATTTAATGAGGAATGTTGGAGTACTAGAGAAGTAAGAGAAGACAAGATGGGGTAGGTATGTAAATGAGGATGTTGGAGTAAGTGAGATAAGTAGAGGAAGCAAGACTGAGATGGTATGGACATGTAATGAGGATGTTGGAGATTTACTGAAATTAGTAGAGGAAGCTAGAAAGAGATGGTATGGACATGTAATGAATTTTGGAGTACATGAAATAGTAGGAAGCTAGAAAGAGATGGTATAGCATGTAAATGAGGATGTTGGAGTACAAATTAAGTATGGAAGTGCTAGAAAGAGATGGTATGGGTATGAGGATGTTGGAAGTACATGAATAGGGAAGAGCAAGACTGAGATGGCTGATGGTTATGTAATGAGGATGTTGGAGTACATGAGATAGTAAGAGAAGCAAGACTGAGATGGTAATGGTATGTAATGAGGATTTGGAGTACATGAGATAGTAGAGGAAAGCAAGAACTGAATGTAGTATATATGTAATTATGATGTTGGAGTACATGCAGATAGTAGAGGAAGCTAGAAAGAGATGATTATGGGCATGTAATGAGGATGTTGGAGTACATGAGATAGTAGAGGAAGCAAGACTGAGATGGTAGGTATGTAATCAGGTGTGTGGAGTACATGAATAGTAAGGAAGCAAACTGAGATGGTATGGTATTTAATTGGGATGTTGGAGTACATGAATAGAGCGAAGCAAGACTGAGGATGTAGGTTATGTAATGAGGAATGTGGATACATAGATAGTAGAGAAGCTAGAAAGAATGTAATGGGCATGTAATGAGGATAGTTGAAGTACATGAGATGTAGAGGAAGCAAGGGTGAGATGGTATGGGCATGTAATGAGTGATATTGGAGTACATGAGTATAGTTGGAAGCAAGATTGAGATGTGTTGGCACATGTAATGAGGAAGTTGGAGTACATGAAATAGTTAGAGAAGCTAAAAGAGATGTATGAGCATCTAATGAGAGTTAGGATACAGGAAAAGTAGAGGGAAGCTAGAAAGAGATGGTTATGGACATGTAATGAGATGTTTGGAGTACATTGATAGTAAGGAAGCTAGAAAGAGATGGTATGGACATTAATGGGGATGTTGAGACATGAGATAGTTAAAGGAAAGTAAAGAGATGGTAAAAATAGCAGTTGAATGAGGTTTAGTACATGAGATAGTAAGGAAGCTAGAAAGAGATGTATGAGCATGTAATGGGATGTTGGAGTACTGGTAGTAGAGGAGCTAGAAAGAGATGGTATGGGCATGTAATGAGGATGTTGGAGTACATGAGATAGTAGAGGAAGCAAGATTGAGATGGTATGGTTATGTAATGAGGATGTTGGAGTACATGAGATAGTAGAGGAAGCAAGACTGAGATGGTATGGTTATGTAATGAGGATGTTGGAGTACATGAGATAGTAGAGGAAGCTAGAAAGAGATGGTATGGGCATGTAATGAGGATGTTGGAGTACATGAGATAGTAGAGGAAGCAAGGGTGAGATGGTATGGGCATGTAATGAGGATGTTGGAGTACATGAGATAGTAGAGGAAGCTAGAAAGAGATGGTATGAGCATGTAATGAGGATGTTGGAGTACATGAGATAGTAGAGGAACCAAGGGTGAGATGGTATGGGCATGTAATGAGGATGTTGGAGTACATGAGATAGTAGAGGAAGCAAGACTGAGACGGTATGGACAAGTAATGAGGATGTTGGAGTACATGAGATAGTAGAGGAAGCAAGGGTGAGATGGTATGGGCATGTAATGAGGATGTTGGAGTACATGAGATAGTAGAGGAAGCAAGACTGAGATGGTATGGACATGTAATGAGGATGTTGGAGTACATGAGATAGTAGAGGAAGCTAGAAAGAGATGGTATGGGCATGTAATGAGGATGTTGGAGTACATGAAAAAGTAGAGGAAGCAAGATTGAGATGGTATGGACAGTAATGAGGATGGAGAAAGAAAGGATCCTAAGAAGAATGATGTAGATGAAACATGGAGCTAAAAGACCGCAAGTAAGACCAAGAAAGAAATTGGAGGGCCAGATAACAAACAGCAAGTGTGCAAGGGATATGAGAAAAACAAAGGGAAAAAACAAAAAGAGAGATAAAATGGTTGAAGGAAAGCGGAAGATGGAGGCATTTTACTAAATTGACCCAGGCCACAGGCTGGAAACTATGAAGGGTCGAAAAAAATGTATTTTCAATTTTATTTCTCAAATTGAATATATTTTTTACAATTACTAGGACATATGAAGTGTTTAATAACATGACCAAGTAAACTTACCAAATCTCCGTCAAGTATGGAATGTGTCCGCAGACCATAGAACGAGATGTAATCGGAAGGGTTCGGAACGCCAGATTGCTTCAAACGGTTCAAGATGGAATTTTTACCCCTGAATGAAAATATAAACAAAACCTTTGAACCACTAAGAAGCATAGCTAATAATACTGTAATATAATGTACTTTAAGTTATAGGAGAGGAAGCCAAACTGAATGGAAAGTTATTGTGTCGATATAAAATAAATAAACTGTTATTTTAGTTAGTTCACAAACTCTTTCTTTATACTTCCTACTACCTCCATTACTGTTTCCAGCCTTGGTCAGTTTTTTATTCAAATCATATATTCTCCACTACCGGCTTGCTAGGCCTGTCGTAGCTTCGTATGACTTATAATATAACTTAAGACTAGGACAGGTACAACATCCAGTCTCCTGGCCGATAATTTTATCAATGTAAAGGGGTAAACCCATATTTTCGTCATTGATAATTTTTCGGCCATTCCGGGAATAGAACCCAGGACCCTTAGCTCAGTAGGCAGACACGCTAACGACTGAGCTAAGGTGTCGGACTCTTCATACTTCCATCTTCAGGCAGCTTTCACACTATACAATTTTTAAATATACAGAAATAATCAGTTCTCAGATTAAGAAGATATAAAACCCGCTTTGGTGGCCGCATGATCCAAGGCACTACTCTCGCAGTAGATTATATATTGCTGATTACTGGAATATCCGAGGTTCGAATCTGTTGGGTGTACTGAGGGTCGTTTTCCAAAATAGTTTACCACTCTTGCTCAGCACAAATGCGGGTACACTTCCTATACATAACCTTCATCATTCGTAAAACCACTAGCATAACGAGCACCTAAGCAAATAGCCCAAACAGAAAGTAGAATGTGGTAATTAGAAAAATAAAAAAATTAAGAGTTTCTAATATAAGTGTAACTCTCTTTTCAGGTTTGCTTACTCTATCACGCACATTACATTATATTACAAAAGCCCTATACAATCTAATAACATTAATGTTAGGGGTGTGAAAACAAGATGGTTTCAAAGCAAAGTCAAAGTTGACAAAAAATTCAAAGTCAAGTTGAAGTTTTAAAAGCTTTGCATACCCTTAACTCACATCTGAAAATAATATAACAGTACCTTGATATGCTGGCATAGTTCCAATGAGTGATGGCGTGGAGTGCCGTGCCGCTCGGACTTCCGACTTCTCCCTCGAATCCCGGGAGTAGGGGCATCACCACATACACTCGGAACACCGAGCCTTCTCTGCATCAAATAAAGGAGACAGAATGCGGAATGATTTTGAAGGAAATAAGAAGTAGTTCTGTAAGTGGATGATGATAACTAAACAAGGAGTGCAAGGAAGGACCTATGATGGCATTCATAATTAACGTGATGAGATGATCTGTGATGAAAACCGTAAAAAAGAGCGATGGAGGTAGAGTGTTTTGAGAAAATGTGTTATGAAAACGTTAAGTAGTAGAAAATAGGGAAAATATTATGAATGAAAGAATTGACGAGGCTGAGGTGTTAAAAGCTAGGTAAGAGTTAAAAAAATTTGCAACTCAAATCTCCTCAATCATTTGAAGTACTCATCCTTAGAAAAATAAACTTATTTTTTAAACGAAATCTGTGAAAAATCTGAACAAATAATTGGTCACAATCTATGACAAATAAGAAATGTACCTACTTGTGTGACCTTATAATACGTTTGAAGAGCGCCTCCCCGATCTGGTTGCGAACTCCGACCCCGTGCATGCCGAGCGTTATGAAGAACTGGTTCTCTATGTATATGTAATGTTTTGCCTTGGTTATCGTGTCAATGTAGGCCTCGTGAATGCTTTCCTCCCAGATGTCGGGGTCTAGGAACCCTGCGCTCCACGAAGAAACACTCCGCAACACCTACAAGAACACCACGACGTCGCTATAGCTGATAAATAGTGAGAGAGAATGCAATGCCAGTTGTAATTTGACAAACAAGAGAGGAACATATTAAAGTTGGGTTAAATATAATATTTAAAACATTTAAATCTTCACAGAGAAACATCAGTGATTTAAGGAACAGAGGTCTACAATAAACTTGATCTTTGCCATATGGCCGTTGATGGAAATAAGATGTGAACTTGGGAAGGACTTGTTAATGTTATTATGGATATGGAGAAAGCATATGATAGTGTAGATAGAAATAAAGTTTGGAAAGTGATGAAGGAAGTCGAAGTGGAAAGAGGAGTTGTAATGAGAATGAAAAGCATGTATAAGGATAACGTGAGTTGTGTTTAGACGGAGAAAGCTCCAAATATAAAAAGTGAGTGGAGCGGGAGAATGTTCTCTCACCATTACTATTTGTAATGATAATGGGAATGGTCATGAATAAAGTAGCAAGGAAACTCTGGAAGGAAAGAATGAAAGCCATGATGTTTGCTGATGGATTGATGGTATGAGGAGAGAAGGAAGAGGAAGTACAGGAACAGCTACAGGAATGGAGTGAGGAAGTGATGGTAATGACAAGGGGATAAGGCCTAGCTAGTAAAGATATTATGTTATATGGAGTAGAGCTGAGAAAGGAACAGAAAGTAAAATATCTTGGAAGTGTGATTACAACGAGGGGGGAGGTAGAGGAGATCCAATGAGAAGAGAACAGCAAGGAGAGTTGTTCTACAGGTGTGTAAGAGACCTGCTATGGAGAGTTGTTATATAGGTGTGTAAGATACCTGCTATGTAGAGTTGCTCTATAGGTGCGTAAGAGACCTGCTATGGAGAGTTGTTCTATAGGTGTGTAATAGACCTATGGATAGTTCTATAGGTGTGTAAGAGACCTGCTATGGAGAGTTGTTCTATAGGTGTGTAAGAGACCTGCTATGGAGAGTTGTTATATAGGTGCGTAAGAGACCTGCTATGGAGAGTTGTTCTATAGGTGTGTAAGAGACCTGCTATGGAGAGTTGTTCTATAGGTGTGTAAGAGACCTGCTATGGAGAGTTGTTCTATAGGTGTGTAAGAGACCTGCTATGGAGAGTTGTTCTATAGGTGTGTAAGAGACCTGCTATGGAGAGTTGTTCTATAGGTGTGTAAGAGACCTGCTATGGAGAGTTGTTCTATAGGTGTGTAAGAGACCTGCTATGGAGAAGAGGAGTGCCCTTGAAGTGAAAGGAAGTGTTGTACAGGGTGTACATTGTACCGATTGTCACATATGCAGCAGAAACATGGACAATGAATGTCAAAGAGATTAGAAAAGTGGAGGCCATGAGATGGAGTTTGTGAGGATCATGTTAGCTGTCACGAGGAGAAACAAGATTAGGAATGAAGTTATCCGGGAAAGAATAAGGGTTCAGGGAATATATGAGATAGTAGAGGAAGCAAGGGTGAGATGGTATGGACATGTTATTAGGATGTTGGAGTACATGAGATAGTAGAGGTGAGATAGTGTGGACACGTAATGAGGATGTAAAAGGAAATTATTTTTAAAGAAAAATTATGGTATTGAGGTTTGGAGGGAAAAGAACGCGAGGGAGACCACGAAAGTGACATGTGGAGCAGAAAACAGAAAGTGTGCGAGTGAGAGGAAAGAGGATTGTTAAGGAGAATGATAGAAGGACAGAGAAAGATGGAGGCATTTTACTAAAAGAACCGACCACATGCTGGGAACCGTCCACAATGATGAGTACATGTAAATGTCAAAGGCTTGATAACATTACGAGCTGTGTGAAAGGGGGGCTAACCTGACAGTCAACTTTATTGATTAACAGAGCTTCGATGACGGGTCGAATGTCCAGCTCTCGCCCATCTTTCACATCTTCATAGGATTTGGGCAACAGATGTGGGTAGGAGGCACTAACTTTGGCTTTCTCCAGCTGGAACAGTTTAAGCACATTTCCGTTGTTGTAAAAAAATTAAACTACAACCATTTGAACACTGAAACACACAGCAATTTTAAAGAAAATTATTTCTTTACTTTTACTTAATAATTTTCCTCAATGCTCTTTGATTGGTGGATTGTTCTAAGGTGAGGATCAGCAGAGCACAGATTGGTTACCTTGATGGCGTTCCACCGATGTATAAAGTGCCTGGCAACGTCGCGGGCAGCCGCACCTTGCACCATAACCCCCATGTCATGCCAGGGCATCCGGGGAGTCATGTTGCGGTCCACCAGGTCTGGAAACATCGGGAAAAGAAGCTATAAGAATTGGAGGTGGGTAGGTTCTGCCACAAAAACTGTTAGATCGCATAGCTTAACAGTAAAATATCAGTACTATGTAGTACATTTACATTTTTGGAGGAGTGGTGGAGAGAGGAGAGAGAAGAGAAGGTTGAGAGAGGAGAGAGAAGAGGAGGTGGAGAGAGGATATAGAAGAGGTGGAGGAGAGAGGAGAGGATAGAGATGAGGAGGTGGAGGAGAGAGGAGAGGATAGAGATGAGGAGGTGGAGAGAGGATATAGAAGAGGTGGAGGAGAGAGGAGAGGAGGTGGAAAGAGGATATAGAAGAAGTGGAGGAGAGAGGAGAGGAGGTGGAAAGAGATAAGAAGTGGAGGAGAGAAAAGCTGATGAGTGGTGGAGGACGGAGAGAAAGTGGAGAGAAACCATCTATCCCCGAACTGGCAAAGGCCGGTTAGGTTGGAAATGAAACTTTTGAAAATGTTATTTTGAACAGTCTGTTGTAATTAAAAATTAAAATAAGACAAAACTAGGGGTATAAAAAGCTTCCGACTTGGCCACAGAAAAAAAAAATCACCAAGTTGACTTGGCTTCGAAAAAATATTCCAGCTTCAACAATGAAAATATTGACAGCTACCTGTAATACTAATTTATGTTCATTTGTTTTCATTATTTACTGTTATGTGCCCTCCATTTACCCTGAAAGGTTCCAAGCTTACCTTAACAGTTTACACTATGGTGCAGCTTATAAGATAGGACCATAGAGTAATCGGCCAAGGCAGGGATGGATGGAATGGACTGTAAAAATTTGTATTTAGATGGAAAAATAAAAGAGTTCGTTGAATTTCATGTTGCGATATTCACCTGATTTACTAAATTATAATAAAATTGTACAATAAAACATTTTCTCACTTGTTTATGGTAAATAAAGTTATATAAATAGGTGCAGTAAAATATATTTTCAAGCATAAGACAGTTAAAAAAGAATATTCAAACTTTGATTCAGTTTTTCAAAAATATTTCATAGATACAGTTCGAGTTCATTTCGAATTGAAAAAGTGGACTTGGCACATACCTACAAACATTAATTGTGATAAAAACGAGAGAAGAAAGCCCTTTTGGGGAAAGGTGGAAATATAGGCTCTAGTATTAAACACCACCAACATCTTCTGTAATATTTTTTTAGCAGATATAAAAACATAAAAGAAGAAAGATGTCGTCTGTGATGTGTTAGTTCTCAATAAAACCGTCGACACGGGGCACATCATTTATGGACCACCTGTATATTTCAGATTAAAAGTTTTAATTTTATCAAATCTTAAATATAAATTTTTATTCTATTCCTCAAATCACAAATATGTTTAAGGTTTTAAGTATTTATAGGACCCAACCTTATTTAAAATAGGATTCAATCACTAATTATTGTAGGCAGTCGGGGTACCTTGGTAAGGCGAGTCCAAGTTATTAAAGTCCTTGACTATGAAGTTTGTGTAGTCCTTGCCGATCCAGTACTTGGGCAGAGCGGCAGAGAATCCTGGGACGTGTGTTTCCCCTTGGGCAGACCGGTGCATGTCCCCCGCTCCCTTGACTCGCGTTCTTCCCCCTCCCTCCACTCTTCCTTGCTTCTCCGCGGATGCCCTTGTTACTGTTCAGATCAGTCTCGCTGCTGGAGATAATGATGGGCGGGTTGTTGGAGCGATCAACCACGCAGACACCTCCTTGGTGCCGTTACTCAGGTTGGCGGGGCTATACACAGAGCAGAGAATATTAGTTGGCGATACTGGTTTTACCTGGGTCAAATCTGAATATTAAATTGAATTTTCAAATCTCCAATCAAATTTGAATCTTTAAAAATGTACAATTTAAGTTAAAACTAAACGTAATTAAAAAAAAAGTTGTTTCGAACTTGGTATCATTGACAAATGCTATTTACGTTTGTCACGTATATTAATTACAAACAACAAGAGAACACTTTTTAGTAAATTAATTATATTAGTACAGTTTTGTAATATTTTTATTTTTATTT
This sequence comes from Timema podura, assembly GCA_033556935.1. Lineage (NCBI taxonomy): Eukaryota > Metazoa > Arthropoda > Insecta > Phasmatodea > Timematidae > Timema > Timema podura. The sequence goes on along the minus strand of JAVRXN010000014.1, from coordinate 9,719,607 downwards.
TTACTCTCCCAACTAAATAAGTCTTTATAATTTATCCATAGGGCTTATATATTGTTTTTATTTTGTTTAATTTGAATTGTGTGTACTGTTTTGTAATTTAACACCAAAAACTTATTGTTTTGCGATTATGTGTGATGTGTGAGCATTTTAACCATTGTCTCGAACACTTAATGTCTGCATCTCAGTTTGTGTCAGCATTAGTTTGTCATTTGTTGTCTATATGTTCCCATTAGCATAGTTAGTACATTGTATGGCCTGAACAGGTAGTAAGACGCGTGCTAAAAAAAAATTACAAAAAAAAAATCTTTGCTGGTTGTTCAGATCTGAACCCAGTCTTGTTATTCGAGAGTCGGCATACTAATACCCCTCGAAAGCGTGACTGTAACTAAAGCATTTTCAGACTCACTTGGGCGACGCAGCAGTGCCCTCAGAGGTGGGCAAAGCCTCGTCATTGTCGGGGCTCTTGTGGAAGCTGGGGATCCATCTTGTTTTCCTCTCCCGCAATTCTCTCACCATCTCCATCAAGTTCTCCTTGAAGGTAGGCGACTTTATAGCGCTCCCGATGTGAATGTAGTCTTCATCCTCGCTGTCCTCTGCGTGAGGAGTCCTGAACGAGGGAAAAAAACAGAACCCTCATATCCTTGAGGATATTCAAAATTCAGGATCCGAGAAATTATCAGTTCGGGCCTCAGATCCTTTAAATATATATATATAAATAATTAAATCGGAATTTGTTTTAGAGTTCTAATATTGCTTATTGGTGGTTCAGAGCCAATTAGAATTATAGAATGAACTTGACAACCAGATCACAGACCAGTAATTTAACACTTAACTGAATGTATGAATGTTATAAATAATGCATTGTAACTAAGCAAATGAACATTAAGTTACTATTTATATTTCTCATTATGTTCATTTTTTCCCCCAAGATTAGAACTAAAATTTGAGATTTGGGATTCTGATGGTAAAGTGTAGATTTAGAAATAGTAAAAATATTCTGCCATAGTCCAGTCTGTGTTTTACTCTGTTCTGCTGAGGAAGGGAACTTGTGTACCTCAAAAATTACATAATAATTTGTTTTTTGTGTTTTGATTGTGAGCTTTGAGTCTACAGTTTTCTGGTAAGTGTGTAAGCCTTGCCCTTTTATCCTCCTTTCAATGTTCAACCTAAATATTCGATAAATGGGCCTATTTCAACCCTGTTGCAACACTAGCACCACCTACCATCCACGAACAATTTGACAGATCTCCGGAAAATTCAAAATCCCCCAGAGAAGTTTTCATTTTGCACAACCAAGTTGGCATCACTGAAGCTAGCTTCCTACTTAGGCCACTACTACTTCCCGAGGAAGATGGAATACAAACATCGAAATAGTAAAGTGTGTATAAATATCGGTTGGTGTTTTTACTTTTATTAGTGCTTTGTTTTTCTAAAATTCTAGCATTTTATTTATTTTATATTACATTAAATTTATTTATATTTGTTAGAAGGTGGATAGAAACACATAAAAGGAAGGAAAACAGTATGGCTTTTACAATGAAAATAAGAACACAGTTCAACTTTACATGCTGCCAGCTGGACAAGGAGGTAATCGTTTTATATGTGTCTATCCACCTTTCCTGTACCTTCTTCCAAATATATTACAATTACCTCATAAAGCGAGAGGTTTTCCTTAGAGAAATATATTAAATTTATTTAAAAATTAGAGTGTGTGTGATAGTGAATTTTTTTCCACAAAATATTTACAGAAATTCAACTTGAAATATTTCCTGAACAAATATTGCTCTATACAACTTGAACTTCAAAAACCTCGTTTTCATTCAAACACTACTCAAACTTTACTCTAAATGGAAAATACCTACTCACAAACCCCTAATTAAAACATCAATAAGTCACAATGTTAAATTATTTTGTCTAGTAAATAAATTACTTAGAAAAATGAATGCCCTTCATTTTAAAATAAAGAACGACCAAAAATATATTTTTTAATCAAATTTAAAAGTTGCATAAAATTCCCTTAAAGGAGCCGTCCGTACCTGCCGATCCAGTAGTCGAGTGTGCGCCGTTGTGTCATCCTGTCGATGAGCCTCCTTTCTGGCGGCGGGGTGTTGCCCTTGACGTGCTCCGCCATGTTACCGAAACTATCCGCTGCCGTCTGATCCCTCTCCGACCTGATCAGGTTGCTACTGGTTTGTGCCTTGAAATGTGCGTGCTTCGGAACAAAACTGTAGGCTCCTCTATTGGCCTGGAACAACACACGCAAAGAATTAACACAGATTTTTTTAAAATTTAAATAAAATCAATTAAATAAAGCATTTAATAATATATCTACGGGTGTGTTAAGCTTCAAACACTTCAACTAAAGTAAAATTCCTGATTCGACAATTACGAAGCTTTGCCAACAAAAATATTTTAAGTTAAAATGCACATTTATGTTTAATTTTCGTAACTTTGTGCAGTTATGTACATTATAAATTAATGTCTTCAAGACAAAAATCTAAAATAATAATGGCTTGTGAAATTAACTTAATTTAGGACAAAACATCACGTTTGAGAAATAACCTTTTATAAATAATATGTAATAAGTAATATTATATATTTTTTAGATATATATATTTTAAAAGATAATTCTCAAATCCTGGTTTCAAAACCGAATCTTCAATTTTCTTTTGAATACCGATATTGAATCTTTAAAAAAGTACAGTTTTAAAATGAAAATATTTAGATTAAAAAGTTGTTTAGTGCTATTTATGTCATGTCTATTAAGTCATACGCAACAAAGAAAACACTTTTTATATAAATAAATTATGTTAGTACGGCAACTCACATACTGTATGTTGACCCATAATGCATTGCAACCTAACTTAAAACAGCTGACTATCAACATATTTTATTTTCTTGTGGATGAACATATATTTTAGATCATTCTCCTGATAGATGTTTTCAAATTATAATGAAGTTGTGTCGTGGCATAATCCTTTGCATCTATACACACAATTTACAATAACGGGTTATTTAAATCTCCTGTCAAAGGCCACAGAAGCTGTCTGCTAGCTGCAGAGCGCATGCGTTGTTAATGTGCACACAACTGATTTGAGATGGTTGGTTCTGAGATTTGATTGGTTCTCCCGAGAAAAACATCTCAGGCAGAGCGGACAAATAGAAATAAGTTTTAACTTCAGCAGAACAGCTCGCGGCGATTTGGCAGAAATCTTGTGATTGGCCTAGAGCTTGTCACATGACTACGTTTCTGTTCTGCACTAGTTTTTTCGGCAAACGTGTGAACCCACAGCAATGGTCAGAGTTCCTGGCTACAGATCCAGAAGTCCCGGGTTCGATACCCTGCACTTCCAAAATTCTTCTGCAAAGCAGTGGGTCAGAAACGAGGTCAAGCTCAGCCTCGTGAGGAGAATACTTGAATAAAATAAGTAGCAGCTCTGATCTAAAAAGGCGAGATTAAACTGCTGGAGGGTTTGTTGTGCTGACCGCATGATACCCTCTATCCCCAAATGTTGGCTGTATTATCGCTAATGGAGGCGGTTGCTCGGTCGTATAACTCTTTTACAGGCTCACACCATGGAGGTTTTTTTTAAACTATATATAATAGAGAGCAGAAAATATCCTCAAACAACAAGCTCAAAATTACAGAGCTTCTAAAGCCGCTGAGATCAAACATGAGCTCCTATTAAAGGCCCAAGCTCAAAATTTGAATATACACAGAAACATATTTAAAAGGCATCCTATTTTTAAAAATTTGCCTTGACCTTGAAGGAACTTACACGACTGCCAGATTGTTCTGCGAGGTGTGCAGCATGCTCCCCCCTATGGCGTTTCCGGCCACCGCCAGATGCCTCAAGACGCTAGGGGTGGAACCTGCGAGGGGGTGACTGGACGTCTGTTTCCTGCGTAAGGGTGGGAACAGCCCCAGCGTCTGAGAGCCGCTACCAATGTCTGTCAACCTGAACAAAAAAAAACATTTAGTATATCTTTAGGGAAGACCTCTTTTCCACTCTTTGATGTATGTTTTGATATACAATTGAAACTCTTTAGTCTAGCAACTTCACGTTTTGAATACGCCGCCATTGGTTTGAGAGGAGGCCACCAGGACGGTGTCATAATACAAAGGCGTCGATTATTTGGTTGTACATTCTTTTTAGGTTTGTTTTCTGGCTGTATTTTAGCTCTTGATTATGTCTTCCAAGAGACTAAGAGTTGTAAAAGGTGGTGTATTATTTCCTGTTTTAAACTTTATTCTATATTATATGAAATAGCAAATAGTAGGTAGCGTGTCTGTTTACTGAGCTAAGGGTCCCGGGTTCATTTCCGGCATGGTCAAAAATGTAATCTCTATTAGGTGAAATGTGGGTATATTAATGGCCGGGACTGGAAGTTGTGCCTGTCCTAGTCTTGAATTTATAATAAGGCATATGAAGCTAGGAGAGCTTAGCAAGCTAGCAGTGGAAAATATGACTCGATTAAAAACTGCCCCACAGGGTGGTTGGAAACAGTAAGGAGGTAAAGTTCAATGGAAAAAAAAATCTTAAGTAAAATTTATGTATTAGCTTAGAAGGAAAAGTAAATGAAAAAAAAAACTTTTCAAAGTGATTTTAATTAATAAAGTTATACAAACAGCACAATTTTATATTTTCTCAAGAATAAAACAATCAACCAATAAAACTGGAACTTCAATCTGGCTTTCAAAATACTTCACATTTTTGATTCGAGTCCCCTTAGAATTGTAAAAGTGACTTTAAAACCCATAGTCATGCAAATTATAAGTCTAATATTCAATCAAGGAAAAAGGACAACTTGGAAGGAATCAAACCTAAAACCTTAAACTTTGGTGCCAACACACTGAGCCATCTTCATCCTCGATATGAGACAAATAAAAATGGTTCAGTAGCAGAACATTGTGTACAAACCCAAAAGACTTAGGTTCGACTCTGTGTCTGGTTTTTTTATTTATTATTTTATGAGTTTCCACCCAACCACTAATGAGGGCAGTTTTAGAAAACAACTTTCAGCTTAGTATTAAGTGAATACCTTAAGATAAATTGAAAATATACCCCAAAAAAAAAAAAAATTTTTTTTTCACTGCGTCCCATAGCCTGTTCTGTTTGGATCAATATGTATTTATTACGCTTATATGTTTGGTATGTAGGTTGAATTTATATGAAGTGTAGCTGCATTTTAGTAAAAAAAATTTTTTAGGAAAAACGAACTTCAGAACATCTGACCAGGATTCGAGACTTGATCTCCCCATCATCGCGTCCAGTCAAAAGTTACGTCGCTAACCATTCGACCACCAGAGCGGACACCTAAATCTTATATGGTCCTTTCACAACGACTCGATTACATAGACTAGCGGTAAGAGGTGACCAACCTGTGCTCGTGATCATCCCAGCGGCCGTAGCAAAGGTCCAGTCCTCCAGGAAAGCGTAGGTCTGGTCGACGACCACAATCTTCTCGTGGTGAGCCCAAAGGAACACTCCCGCCTTGGCGTGGTCTGGGTGCCTGAGGACCTGTCAAACACTGCGAGATATTATGCAGCAGTCGCACGTGTTCCCTTCGTTGGACAACATTACATCCCACAAGGTTACCAGGGCCGACAACACGTCTCAAATTATTAATCAAAAAGTTAAAAATTGGAGATGTCAAAGTCGCAGACCTTGATACTCTCCCACCAGAGACGTACATCACTGTTTTCCTAGATTTTGATTCTTACATTTTAACTAGTGATGGGAACTTCAAAATCCTTAAGGATATTCGAGATACAAAGATCTGAAAATTTTCGAGATTCAAGACCAAATTCCTTAAAAAAAATATCTTTTTAATTTACCTAATGATTTTTTTTAAATCTCTAATAAGGCTTAGTTATTTAATGAACTTAACAACCAGGCCCCAGACCAGTAATTTAACAGTGAAGTGAATGTATGATATGTTCTCATGTACATCATTTTTTTCTACGATTCGGATTCAAACCTGAGATCGGAACATAAAATAAGATTTGGATTCGAGATTCGTAAAATGGTGTGTTCAACCCTACCTAATTTTATCTTAATTTTTTTAAATTCTTTATTCAAATTAATCAATCCAGTCAACCTCTCCTTAAAATATGTTATTTATTTATATAACAAACCATAATATATTAGCTAATAATATTAGTAGGTCCTGTGAATTTTTTATAAGTAGGTTTGACTAAAGAAATTTTGTTTGGGTTATGGGGTTATGTTCGCTAGGTTTTGTAATTTATTAGGTGTTTTGTGTTACTTGATTTAAACTTGCGATCTCATTAGCCCAATATAATAATCTCAAAATGTTTTTGTGTGTGTTTCACATAATCTAACTTTAAATAGGCCTATATCATAATGTAGGCCAAGAGTGGGGATAGTACGCTTACAGTGAATATTAAAAGAATATTTTCTTTTAAACATAACACTATAAAAATACATTATTATTCACCATCAACATGAGGATATTGGGGCATTCAAATATCAAGATTAATTGTTCGTAGGTTTTATAGTAGGCGGAGGTTAGAAAAATCCGTTGACACTGAATGGATTTGAATCCAAAATCCTTAAGCAAGCACTTTAATTTACCCCAAGAGCACTGATGCCGACTTCAGTTTAGAGAAATATATTTTAAAAATGATTGTAAAGAGATAACTTCCGGATTAATTTGAAGACAATTCAATCCCAAAGCTCACCTTTATATTAGGATGACTGTTGACCAATCGCTGCTTGCTATAGTAACTGTTTATACCTAGCGCTATTTCCACCTCCTTGTACAACATCACAAACACCTTCACGCCAGCCTCCTGAAAAAAAAAAACACAAATCAGATGTGTTAGGATTTCGTTAAGAAGGACCTCTGGATTCGAGATTCAATTCCTTAAAAAAAAAATGTAATTGAGATTTGTTTTAAAGCTAATATTACTTCTTTGGTGGTTCAGAACCATTTATAATTATAAGATGAACTTAAAAATCAAACCAATAATTTAACACTTAACTGAAGGTAGGAACGTTATAATGAATGGATTATAAGAATTTTTGTTAACATCAAGTCACTAAAGACCGAAAGAGAGGGTAAGAAAGAGATGGGAAGAGCAGGTAACAAACAGCAAATGTGCAAGTGACAGGAGAAGAATGGAAGAGCTTAAAGGAGAAGAATGATGGAAGGATAGAGGGAGATGGGGCATATAAATAAACTGATCCAGCCGCAAGCTGGAAACAGTTGATAATAATGACATGATGAGGAGGCGAGGAGGAGGCAGAGGAGGAGCGGAGGAGGAGGAGGCGGAGGAGGAGGAGGAGTTACTATTTCTATTAACCATTATTCCATTATATTTATATTTCCTTTGAGGTTCATAACTTTTTTTCAAGATTCAGATTCAAAATAGAGATTAGAAAGTTAAATGAAGATGCAGATTCATAAAATGGTGGATTCAAGCAAATTCTAGAATATCAATATACAAACATTATTATTATTTTATGGATGTATAAAAAGAGAAATTAGAGAGTAAGAGGGATAGTAAAGGACAGGACAGGATGGAGAAGGCACGACTAAAGTGGTACAGTCATGTGAGGAGAATGGAGAAGAGGAAGATACCAAAGAAGATGTTGGTTATTCAAGTGGAGGACAGGAGGCCAAGAGGAAGATTAAGGGACAGAAGGGAGTGTGGAGGAGAGAGGAGAGGGGTGGGTATAAAGGAGACGTCGGAGAGGCTTATGTTCCAAACAGACCAGGTTGAAAACTGTTTATGATAAGGATTATTTTACAGCCAACATTGATAAAATTTTACTATATTATTAGTGTAATTTTAATAGATATTGATAGTTTTAAAAAAATCAACAAAAGATATTCACTTTCCCAAATTGGTATGATTGTTTTTTTCCCTTCAATTATTATTTCTTTCACATTAATTCTTTAGCTGTATTTGAATATAATAAATAGGATTAAAAAAAGAGTTTTATATTGAGATTCAAATCAATCCTGTTCAGGTAAAAAGAGTGAGTATTTTACTCATCAGCAGATAAATAGCAGCCCTTACAAAGTGAACGGTTCGATTTATTTTATTTTTATTTCTAGATCATACATGACCACCTCTGTGGTCTAGTGGTCAGAGTTCCTGGCTACAAATCGAGAGGTACCAGGTTCGATCCTAAGCTCCTCCAGATTTTTCTGTGAAACAGTGGTCAAACTCTGCCTTGTGAGGAAAATTAGTTACTTGAACGGAAAATTAGCGGCTACGTTCTAGAAAACTAAGATAAACGGCAAGAGGGCTCGTTGTGCTGAATATAAGATACCCTCTGCTGTCTGCAGAAGTTGGTGCTATCTTCACCAGCAGACGGCAGCTGCTCGTTCAATATTACGAGCCAAGGTCATGAAGTTTTTATTTTATACAATGACATCAAAGTTTGATAGGGCTTAGAGTGCAACCTACTTCACAAAATATCTTCGAATTTACCTAGTAGATGTCGTTGATTTACCAAATAATAGTCCACTTGATTAATTTTGTTTCATAACCATTTTATTACCTATTTTAGCATAATTTTAATTGGTCCTTTATAAAAAAATTCTTTACAGGCCTAAGTACTAGTTACACTAATTTATTAGAGACAAGGATGGTTGAATTTAAAAAAAGTGTACCAGATTTTCGTGGAGAAAGTCGAAAACCAATATGGGTTAACTAATCTCAGTCTCAATAAACCTTACCGGAATTCAAACCCTGATCTCTGTGTTAGTGGCAGCCCCAGTCTATTGCAAGGGTGATGCTCTTGCACTGTTTGATCATCAAATAGGTAATTAGGTTAAGGCTTTTTTTTAATGAATGATGAACCCCCACCCTCATGTAAAGGGTCAATTAAATAGTTTTTTTTATGATTTACTAAATTAGTTTATTTTAATCGTTTGGTTATTTTTAGACATAAAGATTGGTAACAAAGCAAGTGATAAAAAATTATATTTTGTCTCATCATAAACATTGATTAAAAAAACCTTAAGTAAGAGGATTCTGACACCCCAACCAGCGTCGTAATAAAACGTGAGAAACATATACGGCCACCCTCTCCTCCTTTAAAAACCTTACATAAATTAAGGCGGGTCCGAACAGTAACTAAACTCACCGCCTTCCTGGCGAGAACCTTGTCCAACCTCCAAAAGTCACCGTCCTCGTCCGTGATGGGCCGCTTGAGGTAGATCTCAGGGCTGAGCCACCAGTCGGCGATGAATATCTCCTCCTTAGCCGCGTCCAAGGCGTCCGCCACCGCCGACATGTAACTGCACCCATCCACAAACCATGCCGCATCCGTACGCAAACGCTCGGGGGCGAACGAGTTGTGGCGGTTTCTGTGAGTGAAGTCGCGCGCTGGGGACATTCAGTACATCAATTTAAGTTAAAGCTGTACGTACCTTCTTCCATGTATTAAAAATTTACATCGAGAAAAGAGGAATGAACTGAGGACCCTTGGATTAGCATGCCAAAGCTCTACCCCTGAGCTATCCACAATTATAGTGTTCAGGTGTAATTTTTCAATTTACAAATACGATACCTGATAGTTGTAAAAACATCTGCTTTATTTAAAAAAAAAAGTTTTAGCACTATGTTTTACTACCCATTCGGGTTGTATGCTCATGTAATAATTACGGGTTGACCTGGTGGTCTAGGGGTAAGGTGTTGGACTTTTGTGCTGGGGGTCCGGGGTTCAATCCTCGGTCCCGGCACAGATTTATCTGATTGCCAAACCCTTCCTTCACCTCTGACAAGACGTCTATTAATCACAACTTGTGAATGTGAGGAATGCCAGGCCTACCACCGTGGTTCGGATCCCACGTTAAACTGTAGGTCCTCCATTTCATCTCACAATCACCCTACATATTACACATTAGCGTAAGTGCGTATAACCCGAACGGGTAGTAAGACACGGTGCTAATAATAATAATACTAATGACGCTAATGAGTTAGGGATGAAGAAGGTCGAATTTAGAGAAAGTATACCCAACATTTTTGTGGATAGAGAGTGAGAAACCATTTAGGGAAAACCGTCCTTAGTAAACCCGAAAAGGATCGAACCATGATCTCCTCGTCATCGGTAGTTTAATCTATTGTGAGAGTAGTGCCTTAAATCATGTGGCCATGGAAGCAGGTCGTTCCAAATTAAATCATAGATTTGTCGGATTCAAATCTTATAAAATATAAGCACAAGATGTAAACTTTTCCATGGTGTTATGATTTTTTTCCCCTTAGATTCTGATTTTGTTGGAGATGAGTGGTAGATTAATGGTCAAGAGGTTTCAGTTGTTAGGTTTATCTAGAAATTATATTGGAATAAGCCCTATAAACTTATTTAATAACAAAAAAAAAAACACTATAATAGGGAAGAGAAAAATATGAATCCAGAATCTGTTTTTTTTTTTTCATTTCCTTTAAGAATCCACCAAGGATTCGAGGGTTCGAAGGACCCATCTCTCCTAATAGCAAGAGAAACGTACCACTACCAGTCGCCACATCCTTGATAAACGCCAGCCATTCCTTCCGCTTACGTCTAGTCCAGCATTTTATTTGGAGGTGTCTGGAATAAAAAATACTACAGTCAAGTTTAAAAGACTAAAGAGTGTTGTCGAGAGCAAGGTCTGAAAAGCGGAACATCAGACAAAAACTAATAAAACTGCGACTATGGTTAGAATCCATTTGAAATTATTATGGTTCATTCAAATTTAAATACGTTCAAATAAAATATTTTCTAGAGAACTTGATATATCCATTCAAACACTACATTAAGCAACAGAGAAAGGTTAGTTGTTTTGATCTTCTTTCTGTTCTTAATTGCCCGAGGAAAAATACTCGTCCCTATTTTTAAAAAAACCAAACACTTTGGAAGACCTAAAGTCCTAAAATTATGTTATCAATTCGTGTTCCCGTACAAGTTGAAAAATTGTGTAGGTCAAATGGTACTTGAATATGCTAATAATGAGAATATTAATGCAAACACATAATTGTATTTTTATTACTTTTATGTTTTTCAAGCAGATTTATGGTTTATACTTTGTTTACGATGAGTACCACAAAGGTTCGCTAATCAGACACAACTTGCGCTCAAGAGAGAAACAAACAAAATGGTGGTAGATATCAGATGTGCATCAACTTACCAGTAATGCCATAAACTAAATTTAGAGATAGAACGCTCAAATCCCTTGAATCCAATGGTATTCAAAATTCATAGAAACTAGAAATCTCAAAAAAGTATCATTAATATAATTATGAAGAGCTTGACTTGATATAACAATTTTAAGCAATTGGTTAAAGGTATTATATAAACTTGTGTAGTTAGTAGGATAAAAAAAATCCTCCCTTCAAAAAAAAGTCAAAATCTTTTTAAATGTTTTAATATAATTAGGCTATTTACTAAAAAAAAGTTGCCAGATCAAAGATGAAATTGTTCAGGCATGTAACGAGGATGGAGATTGGAAGAGTGGTGAGGAAATGGAGGAGAAGGGGTTTAGGAGAAGACCGAGAAGAAGATGGATAAATGATGTAAAAGAAGACATCCAGAATAGGGGTGACTGAAGGGCCATAAATGATGAAGAAATTCTATCTGGATGTAAAAAGATGGGAGGAGACTAACAAATTGTACCCGGCTCGCTGGAACAATAAAGTAATAATGATGATGACTATAAAAGTGTTCTCGTTATTTTTTATGACATAGCACAGGTCAAACAAAAGAGCATTTGTCGATGGCTCCAAGCCTTAAACAACTTATAAATATTTAAGATTCGTATTCAAGAAATATAGGATCCGACCCATTTCCTAATTATGTTTCAAATGACGTTTGAGCGATGTCGTTGCTAGTCATAAGTCAAAGTATCTGTGAAACTGTGCAACTAGAATCAGTGTGAGTTGAGAACCTGATACCAGATATTATCTCGGCCACCCCCTCCCCTATCTTAACCAACTAGCGGGTACTGACCTAGTCAAGTTGACGAGTTGCAGTCCGTGGTGAAGGCCTGTCGCGTACATCCCCGAGGAAACCTCGAACCCAAGGTCAAACAGCATGACGCACTTGACCCTGCCGTCCTTAGGGGTGATGTATCCCATGAAAGTGTCCTTGATGAAGAACCAACGTTGATGCCATTTCCCACAAAGGTCGTTACAGATGTAGCTACACCTGGTGAATAATAACAAGAATAAACATGATGTGTGAAGCTTTAAATTTTGAATTTTAATATTGTTGGGATCCGTATTTGATTCAAAATTATGAATATTAATATTTGAAAAATTTGTATTGCATTGGAAATTTCAAATCCATATGGATCTCAGATTCGGATTCGATGTAAATTAATTCAATATTTGAATCTAAGAATTTAAGATTTGAATAATTTTACTTTTTAAAGACGTAAGCAATTGATCCATTATTTGACTCGAGAATATAACATTGTGGATCTCTTAATATTTAAAATCTGGTCATTATTTGAAAATCTTTTATGTTCCTTATTTTTTTAATAGACTCAATTAAAAATGAATATATATAATTAAGCCTAATATTCAATTTGTATGTAATAACATTTCCAGAGTGGCTACAAAACATATTTTACAAAATTCCCTGACTTTTCCAGGTTTTCCAGGCAACATTTTTCAATCTACCCTGACTACTTTTTTCCAGTTTTAATGGTGGATAATGACTTGTTTTATTTATTATTGATCACATATTAAAAAAGTTCGTATCTACTAAACATAAACAGTTTTATCAGTTATTTTAAAAATTAAAATGTTATTTTATTTAGGTATTTTTTTTAGTGTTTAGTTGCGAAATTAATGGAATTTTTAGACATATTTTTTAATTCCCTGACTTTTCCTTATATTTAGTTAAATTCCCTGACATTTCCCTGTCATTCAAAAATCCCTGACTTTTCCAGGTTTTCCCTGTCTGTAGCCACCATGATTTCACTAAAAAATGTTCTTGATTCGTATTTGATGTGAAACAATTTTAAAATATTCAATTCGAGTTTGTAAGTAAACCAATTCAACTCAATATTGAAAATAGTGATTTCGCACAGGTCTAACTAAACAATAGACCTCTAGCTGAAATACCAATTTATAATAATTTTGAAGAAATTTTCACAACTCTTCATTTAAATTAATTATCTTTTAAGTAACATATATGAAAAAGGAAATAATTTAAATTTCCATAAATTAAAGAATCAACTAATGCCTAAAATGGTTTTCATATTTAAAAAAAATTTATTTGAGGTATTTAACCCTTTGAGTGCCAACGTCGCTCAGAGCGATGCACGAAATATCTGCTAAACTTGCCAGCGTCGCTCACAGCGATCCCATGTTTTCGAGCTCTTAGTTAAGTATTAAGTCAACAGATAGAGTAGATTTTATTTCCACAGCATTCTCGTATGTTCAAGCTACTTTTATATGTCTTTGCGATATATCGAACCTGAAAATTATTTTATAACTTTTTACTTTATGAGTTTTATCTTTGGCCTTGTTTGTAAACATGGCTATTAAGAGGAAAGCTGGGATTAAAGACACAGAAATACTTGCAATATTTATTGACAGCTCAACCCAGAGTGATCAATTTGTTTCTCATTCTGAAAGCACTGATTCTGAATTTGTAAATAATGAAACTGAACAGGAATTTTATTCTAGTGAAATTGAAAGATCGGATCAAGTAGGAATGACAGCTGTCTGTCATTGATAACACGACTATGAATACTAGTTATTTCTAAAGGGATGAAATAAATCTTGAAGATCAGGATAATCCACCCCAACCTCTTCATATTTATGCAAAAGTACCAGGTTTGAAGTCCTCTCACCGTCCCCTTCTGATTCCAACCCAATTATTTATTCTAGACTTTGTTTTACAATAACCCTGCTAAAGTTGATGGTCACTGAAACAGCTGCTATGCATAACCCAATTTTAGCGTAAAATCTAAAGTTTTTTTGTAAACTTTGTTATTTACTCAGTTTTTTATGTTCTTTTCAGTGATTTATTCTATTTCAAGCTATTTAAATTTTCAATGCTTAAAAATTAATGTTAAATAAAACAGTAAAAAAATTTTTTTTAAATATCTTGGCTAGTGATTTTTTTATTATATTTAAAAATTAAAAAAGTATATGTATAATTATATCATCGGATTGGCAAGCATGTTAGCTAGTTTATGTAAAAATTTGAGTGCAAGAAGTTCATAGACTAATGAGTTATTAAAATTTAAACAAACTCCTGCATTTTTCAGGAAAATAGCTTGGCACTTTTAGCACATTTTTTTGTCATTTCTCTTGGCACTCAAAGGGTTAATTTGCACTTTCTGAGCAGAATGATTATATCTGCACACAAGAATTTCTATGAGCGAGACCAAAAAGACCTACCAATTTTGCCATGAAAGGTATTTTCACATACATTTCAGGGTCTTTTACATGCCACAATCGACACGGAACTGATGGCTTTACTTACCCTCCGAAGGGAGTGGTGTTATGGACTTTTATCGCTCAAAAAGAACCGCGATTTAGAGTGGATTTTAACCCATGGACATCGGGTGCTGAGGTAAGCCCTTTATCCCAAAACCACCGATGTCGATGGTTTTCATAGTGAAGAATATGTATAAATGAGTGAGACTTACATCAGAGTTGTAGGCGAGGGGTAAGGATTATGGGAGGGGATAAGGAGAATGGGAGGTGACAGGGAAGTCCTATTAATTTTAACTAACATCACATGTACACCATCTGCTTTCTAACATTGTTAAAATACAATCTTTGAACCAACAGGGATTTGAATTAAAGATTTTTACAACTGATCAGAGATTTTCTGAAGGATCAGGTGAACGGTTCACAACATCAGAAACCGCTCCCCTGATGCAGAGGATCAGGCTCACGGTTCACAACATCAGAAATCGCTCACCTGATGCATAGGATCAGGCTCATGATTCACAACCTCAGAAACCGTTAGTACCTGATACAGAGGATGTTGTTCCAAAGTCCACACAAGTTGCAACCCGCCCGGCCTGGTTGGGTCGAGCCAGACTTCTTTTGGACCATGCCCTCCTTACCCTTAGCTCCGAGACCCGACACAAACGACAGATGGCTCACCTCCAGGAAGTTCAACTAAGGAACAAAAGTGGCAGCCATGTTTTAAATGAGGATAGAAACCATCAAGGTTTTTTTTAGTACCGCATCTTACTACCTGTTCAGGTTATACACATATTTATTAATTACACTAATGACTTAAAAAGGAGGATAATGGATTTAGAGAAAGTGTACCGACAGTTGCATGATAGGAGAATGGAAAACCATTTAGGAAAAACATCCTTCAGTAAAGCTGACCAGGATTCGAACCCCAATCTCTTTGTCATCAGCAGGGCAGTCTATTGTAAGAGTGACGCATTAGACCATGCAAAGCAGGTATCATTAAGTTGTTACAATACTAGAGGGTGGTGACTAATTAATAGAAACCCTCAATTGAGCTAAATAAAATTATAGAATTTTGTTAACAGGTGATAGCAGTAAATAATATCAGCCCCCATCACCCGCTTTGGAGGCTGCGGTCTAACGCGCTACCCTCGCAGTAGAATAAACTGCCCAATGATGGTGAGATCAAGGTTCGAATCTGGTTTGGTCGTACCGAGGGTGATTTTTCCAAAATGGTTTTCCACTCTTTCTCCACGCAAATGCGGTTACACATCCTTTAAATAATTTAAACTTATCTAAGCCCTAAAACCACCAGTGTAATTAGTAAATAAGCATAGAGCCCAAACAGGTAGTAAGATGTGGTGCTAGAAAAAAAGCCCCTGGCATAGATTACCGCTAACTGCCCCACTCTGAGTTCCTGTCCCTTCTTAAATTCACCCTGTATACTAGAGAATAATTACAAGTTTTTCTTGGAGAGTTATATTGGATCACTCACTGTCTCAGGGTGATTTCTGTACATCTTAATCTTGAGTAAGTTACGGAGGTAGCTCTCCAGTTGCATAATTCGGTGATCAATGTTCTCGTAGAGTACTAAACTGTCCGGCTTGTTAGGAAACCTGAGAAAATATCACAGATATATTAAATAAGTTCATTTATAATATAGCTGTTGACTAAATCATGGTCTGAATTGGAAGGTATACCCAGTTCAGTTGCCTGGGTGATGCTGGAGAATACCTGTTTAGATCAGCAGTTCCCAACCTGGGGGGGCATGGAACACTTCTAGGGCAGGGTGGAGGGGTCAAGAACCAATTCAGAAATAACGTTATAAATCAACTAAGAGCCGAAGGCATTTTCATTTCAATCGCTTTTTCAAAGCTATGATGATTTTTTCTTGAATTATCGGTAACACTTCTTACTAGTTGTAAAAAAAATTATATGACCAACTAAAAAGTAAGGGTCTTGTGTGCATGCGCGTACATATTTTCAAGCCCACAAGCCTTGGTTACCCCCCCCCATCCCCATCCCCGATCCCCCTTCTTTCTTCCCTCCTCCTAATATAACGTTGCAGGCACGCGCACCACCGCCAAATTTTCAGCTCTGACTTTCATAAAAACTAAATAGAGATGTTAAATTAAAGTGGAAAATGATTTGCTGTGATCTTTGTCAAAATAAAACGCAATATTCAAGAACTGATGAACACTAAACTGTGACAACCATCACACAACATTTCAGTCATTTTTTTTTTTGTACCAATTTTCTGACAATGTTACATTGATTTTTGTACGAAAAAAAAGAGATGATTGGAAAGCTATTTTATTTAGAGATCTTGTTTATAGATATCCCAAGCAATAGAGGGGAGGGAGTATGTGAATTTAATGATCTACCAAGGGGGCGTCAGCTTCAAAAGGTTTGGGAACCATTGGTTTGGATAAAACACTAATAAACACATTATTAAAAACAAGCGTTTACATCCGAGACTAAACTCTTGTTCTTGGTTGAGCCTGTGGCAACAAAAGCCTGTCTTTATAAGTGTGTTTTAGTGTCTTATCTAAACAAATTCTACTCTACTCACTTCGGTGGCCGCATGGTTTAAGGCATCACTCTCACAATATACTTGACCGCCGATGAAAGGGAAATTAGATCACGGTCGGGTGTACCGAGTGAGGTTTATTTTAATGATTTTCCACTCTCCCTCCAAGCAAACACGCGTACACTTCCTTTAAATTAAACCTTCCTCGTTCCTAGCAAATTAGCGTGATTAGTACATAAGCGTGGAAGCCAAATGGGTAGTAAAATGTGGCTATAAAAATATTCCACTCTAGTATCACTCAGGAAATATTCTGGCTATCCCCCCTAATTTAAACCATATACATTATGATTGATTGGTACAGGGGAAAAGGAGGAAGAACCAATTTATCTGAAATTAGGGCAGTGCTGCCAACTGTTAGGCAATCATGAAACCTTTCTAATGTACTTTATATTATGTTTAAAAAAAAAAGGTCTCCGTCATATTTAAATTGATTGTAAAAAGTATTTTCTGGGGTCCTTGTTGGGTTTGCAATATAAAAGTTGTCCTGGGAAATGAGTGTGATGTGACTTTCCCATATTTCCCCTGTGTCCCTAATATAATCCCTTGCTTAGAAGAGATAATAGTTCCCTCTCGAGTTACAATCAAGTACTCTACTTCGTAAATAAATATTAGGGAAGGGCTCTTCCAATCCAACCTTGCACCTAAAGCCTAAAAGAATGACACCCTTTTGACTACGAGAATTTCAAGAATTACCTGGGTAGTGCCACCTTATGTCTCTTCTTGGTCCCCGCGGGTGTGTCGTGTCGGAAACTGATCCTGCGCTCTCGGTGGGCCTTGGTGGGGAACGGGATGCTAAGACTTGTACGGTATATTTTAAGCTGTTGGTGCAGGGTTTGGATGTGACTGTACCTCTTCTTGATAGTCCAAGTGTAGCCGCCGTGCATGAGCTCGATGGTGTATCTGCCCAACAATTCATACAAGTCAGGTCGCCGAGCATTGGGTGCTCCAGGTAGACAATATGGATAAAAGTAATCAAATGGTTGATTATGAAAATGTTTGATCAAACATTACACATTTAAAAAGATAAATATATATATCTTCAATAACAACAACAATAATGTGTTTCTGTAGGTTTGCAATACAAATTCAACGACTGCTAATATTATTATTATATCTCACTTTTGGAAAATAGTTAATGAAAACTATATATATTTTTTTAAACTGCACAAATAAGTTTAACACTAGTTAATTAATAGTTATGGAGGCAAGCCACAACTTATACAATTAACTGTAAATAAATATCGAGGCTTAGAAGATGGAAATGATCTTTAGTTTATGGATATAGACGTATCAAGTATAGTTTCCATAAATTAAAAAAAAATAACATGTACAATTTCATTGTACTAACGGCAGCATAAAGACGACCCCCGATTTTGCCGCTGGCTGTGGTATCAATGATAGTTCATTATTAGCTGATGATTTACACAAATCCATCACACACTGTCTTTAAACTATGAGTGAAGAATTAGCCTGAGCACAAGACAATACCTACATAGCTCAGTGGTAGAGCATTTGCACGCTAAGCGAAAGGTCCCGGGTTCTATTTCCAATGTATGTGTGTGCGTTATAGAGCCTTTGAGCCTCCGATTTCCCCATTAATGAAATCCAGTCTATTATGAGAGTGACACCTTAGACCATTCGACCACCAGGGTCATAACTATATATATAGTAGCACCGCGTCTTACTACCTGTTCAGGTTATACACTTAAATACTAATTAGGTTAATGGTTTTAAAGATTAGGAAGGTTATAATTACAGGAAGTGTACCCAAATTTAAGTGGAGGGAGGTTGGAAAGCCATTTTGGAAAAACCACCCTTAGTACATTCGACCAAGATTCGAACCTCAATCTTCCCGTCATCGGCAGTCTAGTCCACTGCGAGAGTAGTTAGACCACGTGGCCACCGAAGAGCGTTTCAACTATATTTAATTTAATCGAACTATGTATCCAGAAATGGCTGTATCCGTACCTAAAGTTAATTTTCAGCTTCGTTAAACATTTTAAGACCACAACACAGAACAGTGTTGGAATGCACCTGATTCCTTTGTATGACTTAGTGGCAGAGTACAAGTAATGTCGGCTACTCACAGGTTCGGGTTGAGTAGGTGGGTGGTGACGCTTCGGTCGTACTCTATAATGTTAACATCTATGTCCGTGCTAGGGATGAACACCCTTCTTTGAGGGTCCTTGAACTTTTGAGGAGGGTTGTGGATGTTACCGAAGGGGATGCACAAGACATCTGCAAATATGTAACGGTATTAAAACTTTTTTTTTTTTTACTATTGACATATTTTAAAAGATAAATTATTTAAACCATCTATGAATATGAAAAATAATGTTTACCACATCTTTATACAGTACATAGAATTTTAATTAATTCAGAAACTAAGATTCCAATTTCTTAGAACTTGATTCGGTGACCAAAAAGTTACATAAGCATTCTAGTGTGTTAGGTTAAGGGCACTGCCTCGGTAAGCGAGAAATTTCCGTGGAGACATTCACTGCTAATGTAATATTTAATTCTAAGATAAGTTATTTCAAAATACGGTTCAAGCCAGAATAATAATAATAATATTTAGCACCGCGTCTTACTACTCGTTCGGGTTATACGCTTAAGTACTAATTATGCTAATGGATTAGGAATTGGGGGGTTGAATTTAGAGGAAGTGAACCCGCATTTGCGTGGAAGGAGAGTGGAAAACAATTTAGGAAAAACCACCCCCAGTTCAGCCGACCGAGATTCGAACCTCGATCTCCCCGTCCTCGGCTGTTGAGCTCAACACGACTAGCGCGTTAGCCAACTACGCCACCGAGGCGGGTCAAGCCGAAATAAAGCCGCAAGATTGCAACAGGGCTCTTTTTCACTAACAACCCTATAATTTGAGTTTTACTAGGATTGATAGAAAAATGGCTTTAGTCATTCTTTGATATGCTCACAACAGAAAATTTTAATATATTTGAGAGCTAGCAGAGAGCTTTCCTCTTTGCCTTGAGATAAGAAAGTTTTGTAGTTTCCTTTCCCCTCTTTCTTAATGACATGACCATGAGTGGTTGTAGGTGAAGGGTGAAAGGGAGTATAATATTGGACATAATAAAGAAGAGGTTTCAGAAAGCTACAGAGACCATTGTAATTTAAGTTGTGTGGCCTGAAAGCGATTTATATTTTCTCGCTGAGCAAGACAAACCTTTGACCTTCCCAAGTTTGCATCGGTCTTGGCATTAAAAAATGCTGCAGCTTTTATCACCGCGTCTTACTACTCTGTTAGTTTAGATGTATATGTACTAGTTACGCTAACGTGTTAAGGAAGAGGAAGGTTTAATTTAGAGGAAGTGTACCTACATATGTGTGGATATAAAGTGGAAAACCATTTAGGTAAACAACCTCTAGTACACCCGACCAGGATTCGAACCCCTATCTTCTAGTCGTTGTCAGTCTCGTATATTGCAAGGGTGACACCTTAAGATCATGCACCAACCAAAGAGGGTTAGATACACGTTTTAGGTAGGAATAGGCCAAATCTTTTATTTTTTAGATCCAAATTTCGAATCTAAGTATATTTTATTTAAAGTGAAAATATTTTAAATTCAATTTCAAATAAGTGGTTTAAGGCCACTGACAAAATTCTATTTTGTTTATCATGTCTCATGTCAAAAACAACAACAAAAAAACACTCTTTATTAGTAAATTTATTATAAAATTTTAATATAATTTTGTCCTTTTTTTTTTTTGTGATTTGTCTACTCTCCAAAATACACAAAGCTATAGAATTTCTTCAGCAATTGCACCAAAGTATTCTAAAAAAAAATTTTTTTTTAGATTTTTACAAATCTCGAATCTCTCGAGGGATTTTTTCTATCTTTTAAAGCAATTTAATAATTATTTGAGCAGAATCAGAACGCACTCCAACGGTCTTACCTTCATAATGCTTTCTAAGTTATGTATTTGTATCCAGGAATCGAAGATAAAATGAAGATTAATTTTTAATCCCACTTTATAGAAGTTCCACTCTTAGATAGCAGTACAGGTCTTACAGAGCACAATGTTGCCAGATCTT
Source organism: Timema podura (assembly GCA_033556935.1). Lineage (NCBI taxonomy): Eukaryota > Metazoa > Arthropoda > Insecta > Phasmatodea > Timematidae > Timema > Timema podura. The sequence goes on along the minus strand of JAVRXN010000014.1, from coordinate 9,698,553 downwards.
ACATGCTAGAGACAGGTTGACTATCTTCATACATACATATGTAGTAAGATTGTGTATTTTGTAGGCAGTTGTACAAAATGCATTACATTTGATGAATACACAGTTTAAGTTTTGGTTCATATCAATAATAATGAAATAGTTGTGTATTTAAATATATTATTATTTTAATTATTATATTCAGAAAAATTACAGGCCCTACCCTAATACTCAATTAAGAGAATACTTTTTTTAAGCAAGTCTTACTATCTGTTCGCGTTATACGCTTATGTACTAATTATGCTAATGGTTTTTAGGGATTAGGGATGTTATATTTATAAGAACTGAATCCGCATTTGCGTGGAGGGAGAGTGGAAAACCATTTTGGAAAAACCACCCTAAGTTCACCTGACCGAGATTCTAACCTCGATCTCCCGTCATCGGTAGTCTAGTCTACTGCGAAAGTAGCGGTTAGAACCATGCAGCCACCAAATCGGGTCAAAAGAACAAATTTAAAGCTAAACTAAGTAACTATGAGATTCAACGGTAACACATTAATGCAAAACCAAACATGCACAAAGAATGTACACTAGTCTCCATTGTAAATAGTTGGCAGTTTACCTGATTTACCAAAGCATTGTTCATGATAGTTACATAGTTCAGCGGTTTCCAATCATATCATGATCACAAGCAGTTTAAATATAGACAATTTTCCCAAGAAAAAGTGTTCCAAAGCCTACTTCCTTAAGATAGTGCCTTATCTGTCAGATAATATATTTACTTCACATATTGATACATATCAAGTCGTGTTATTTGGAGCTATCACTTTTGATATATATTATCCATGAGCATAGGGAGAATTTAATTTGGGGGTGGGACAGATAGGGAGGGTGGGGGGGGTTAATTTCAAGTCTATGACATGAGGTTAAAACTTATTACCAAATCATAATAAATATGAACATTGTTATTTCATACAGAAAAGGTTGGACGTGGAACTTTATTTGTGTGAGAGGGGAAGGGGGGTGCAAGTACCAAAAAATAATAAATAAATTTGGAGAATTTTTACCCTCCCAGTTAATGTTATAAAAGTGGATGTTTCTAGAAAGTATTTATAGTGCTCCTTGTTTGGAGGGTTTATGAACATAAAAACTCTTATCTGGATACTCCTAAAGGCTAATTGAATTAGGTGTCTTTCGGAATTTTTTTGAAAATATTAAAGCTTCTAACCATGCTATATTAAGAAGTGCTAACCAGAATTTTTTTTGTATAAATTAGATTCCTGGAATCTATTTAAAGTGGTACTCACCAGAATTTTAAGAAATTGGAATGCTCTAAAATCTATTTGAAGTACCCTGACAAATTTTTGAAAAATGAATGCATCTTTGTAAGTTATTTGAAGTTTGATACAAGGCCATCTTTAAAATTCATATTAAGTACTTCAAATGATTGGAAGGGTGGGGGGTTAACCCCATAATAGCCCCCCTCCAATACTATCAATATCTATAAAATAGTACTTAAAAAATTGTAAAATGTTATCAATGTTGATTGCAAAAAAAATCTATTTTCTATTAATTACTTCCTCCAAAATTTCTTATTTTTATATGTCAGGGCGTTTTAATACTGTCTATATTGACATAAAATATGGAAAGCCCCAAAATGTAGGGTGTACAGACCTAATAATCAGGTCATTCATCCATTAATATTGTATTTAAGTTAAATGCGGAAAAAAAACACAAATAAAAATCTAGATTTATTTCAAAACTAAGATGATGTATGAATATATAAAAATTACACTCAAGACATATATTAGAACCCTAAGCCAACTTACCGCCAGAACAAGGTTCAAATCCCTGTCAGTGTTTTATTTTGTGTGTATGTGTATTTACATCTGAAATGACTTGTTTGTTTAAATGATGTGTGTTTTAAGTCTAATAACATTTCCTGAACAGGCAAAATTTCAACCATAGATTGATAATATTTCATGAAACAGTGGATAGGTAAAAAATAACACATTTAACAATCACATAAAGCATAAAACAATTATAATCCAAAAGCAAGTTATTTAATTAAAGTAGCAAAGTTAATGCTAAAACAAAGAAAGAATAGTGTTAATTCAAACCTTCAAGGTAGGATGCAGATAAGTGTTTTTGCAGTTTTTATGTCAAAACTTTGTTTTTTGTCAAAATAAATACAATATTTCTCCAGTAGAAACAGAGTTTAATTTCATCCCCATGTTGATATCAACAGTCGTTGAATATATGTCATGAACATAGCGGCATTTGATTAGAAACTTTTTAAATGAAGAGAAAAGGTTTGTCGTTAAATTCCAGGAAACCCTTGACTGGTATTCAACAACTGTTGATATCACCACATGAAGAAAATTAGACTCAACGTTTCTACCGGAGAAATATGGTATTTGTTTTGGACAAAAACATGTTTTGATATAAAATTTGCAAAAGCCCTTACCTTTTCTCGTCCCGCTACAACTCTACCTTAAAATTGCTAAGCTCGGGTTGGTTATTGAGCTGCTGAAACTAAGCGGTGAGAATATTATTTCCTCCGAGTTATATTAGAAGGTATATTTTTACACCTATGTTAAGCAGATAGAGATTTGTCAAGATAAATTATGATTTTTGATCGATAATAATATTTTCTATGATGGATTTTTTTTTCATTTTATAATTGGGATTAAAAAACAGACTTTTTAATATTATTTTAGCATTGTGTCTTGCTTTGCCTTTGTGTTGTACTCAAATGTACTAACTAAGCTGATGTGTCGAAGATGAGGAGGGTTGAATTTAGAGGAAGTTTACCCACATTTTTGTGAATAGAATGAAAAATAATTTAGGGAAAAAAACACCCTAAGTATATCCAGCTGGGTTTGACCCCCAATTCTGCGTCATTGTGTCAGTCATGTCTATTGCAAGCGTGACGCCTTAAACCCCTGCTGGTACCATTTTAATCGAGCTTTTATTTTATACTTCCGGCAAAACATGTAACATTGTACTCGGAACAGAGAAACCACAACAAAATAAACCGTTTGTGCAAGAAATGGTCATGCAAAAAATACTAATTCCAAACTTATAAATTTTGCACCTCAATTAAAAGCAAACAGTAATAAACTGTAAAGTAGAGTGGAAGGAAGTGCTCGACTAATATTTACACAAGAGAGCTAAAAAAAAAACACACACAAAGCTATTTCAGTCGTAAAGATAAGCTCGACCTTAAGGGTCTGACAAATAGTGACTGTGGCCGTAAAGCACATGCTTGAACAAATCGGCCAATCAGATAATGCTCAACAAGTTAATCTTTGATAAGGCGAAACACTTGTAATTCTGTCAAACATTTGTGCTTAAGGATTAAATTTTGGGTTAACATACTGTAAGACTGAAAGCGTTTGTTAGTGGATTATCCAAACATTATTATTAATTCTATAGGTACACTTAATTAGCAGACTCCATTCCAGTAATTTACCACTCAACTTCGACTGAAGATGATGCGTTTTTAATCTAAGAATAAATGTGAATTAATTTAAAACTGTATGGTCAAACTACCTGTTCAGATTATACACATATTTACTAATGATAGTGAATTATAGACAAAGGTTGAATTTAAAGGATGTGTACCTGCATTTGTGTGTCATGAGGATGGAAAGCCATTTAGTAAAAAACACCCTTAGTAGAGCTGATCAGGATTCTAACAATTTAGGGGGGGGGGGAGGGGGAACCAGCAAGGATTAAAACCCTGACTAACATCAATCACCAGAAAACCTAGCAATATGAGTTTGGCGTTTAGTCTGTGTGGTGTAGTGGGCCTGAAGAGGTGGTAGGATATTGTACAAATTGAAACGAGCGCAAGCACAATGAGCTAAGAGTCAATATCACAAATCCAACTGCAGGCTACATTTTTAAATATTGAATAAACAAGTCCATTAAAATCTTTCTGAATTACCCGATACAAAACCATTTAAAGCCCTTTCCGCGTTGTCCGTGGTCCTTAAAAATTCTATTCACGTCCACACCGTTTGTATACTTAATCGCATGGCCATGCCGACCAATGAGATAGTCAGAGACTTCATCCAATAAAAACCCTTAGAAAAAAAACCCTCTACAGCAAGGAGCAACCACCAAGCAGTCAGCTGATCAATAAAATAATTTAAGACAAATTTATGAGGAAAAGTCCAGGATATTCTTGAAATGTAGGTCAAGTACAATCAAAACAACATATATTTACAGCACGATTTAAACTATCAAACTTTTAACTAACAACATCTCCTTTCGCTGCCATTGGTGCATTTATTTCGATGAACGTACACATATTTACTTAACTGTGATTGGTAGTCTGCACAAACTTGTCCTTAGAAAGTTAAAGTTGACAAACTTCTACGGAGCACAGGCCTGGATAAGGATACGAATCAGGACTCTTTGGACAGAGCTATCTTAGAGTGAAGCATTGATTTCTTACAAGCCACGGACCCATCGATATGGAGTCTGTAGATGAGGCTTAACTTGGACTAAATTGCATACTTATACAGTTGGCTTCATAAAATGAAGGCAGAAAAGAGCGTTCTTAAACACTTATTATAAAGGGACTGTACAATGATGAATTTTAATCGAAACCAGTTAATGCAGCCTGCCAATGAGATGTAAATATTTCATTATAACAACTTGTGATACATCCTTACAAATGGAAACCGAAAAATGTATCACTTATCAAAGTTTAACTTTCCACACAAATTATACTACTATAAGGCCATATGGCTGACTCACTCACTCACTCATTGACATTAATGTTTACCCACTTACAGATGAGCTAGAAACTTGAAATTTGGTAAACTTATTATAGCTTCTAGCCTGTAACTGACGAGAAAATTCCAAAAAGTTAAAAAATTTAATTTCTAAACCCTGAAAAAAATTCAAAACGGTGGAGCAACTTTAAAGTCGGTGCGGACCTTTCTTTGGAGGTCTCTTGTGGCTAAACGGTAAGACCTATAAAAAAAACAGATTGCACCAGCAGCCACGGATTTGACGAGATCCACAAGTTTGGTTCTATTACTTTTTGTCGTATCTCCATCGGTTATACCTTAGATAGAGGTAGATTTTTTTGATTTTAGGTAAATTTTACGCATTTTCCACACATTTTTTAATTTCGAAACAACGCTGGAATTACGTTAGTTTACATCCACTTGCAAAGAAAACTTACTGGGGGTTTGGGGCCGGAGCCCCAACGAGCAAAGCAAGTTGTACTATAAGCATGCAAATAAATAAATCCAACAATTATTATTACGTGTGTTACATGAGTGAGATACAGAAAGAGATAAATACGACTAAGAGTTACATGAAGTGTGAGGTGAGTGACAGAGAAAACGTTATTGAACAAGAAACACATGTTCACCTGTTCGGTCATAATTCTGACCCCATCGTTCATCCATTTAATTATTTGTAATCTCACTCGAAGAAAGATTAACTAGCTTCTGTAGAATTTTTCTACTTTTATGTCTAGAAGAAAAAAAAAACACATGCAAAAACTTAATCAACTTACAATATTCCTGTTCGTGTAAAAGCTAGACAAATCAACACAAAGTATTTAGCAAAAACACATTAGACATAAATTACAATAATTTCTGGAGGGACAGTAAAGTTTGTTTCTTTAAGAAAACATGATTTCAAGAAATTAAAAAAAATAAACCTTCCCTGATCCAAATTCCTCCCAACTATAACATATTTTGTTAGAAAGGATATTTTAAAAATTTCTTTATCTCATGTTTTTTACCACCACTACCAACCTAAAAAAAATTGTCAATAAACAATAATTTGTATTAATACAGTTAAAATTTAAGCTTTTCTTTACATCATGTATAACGTCCCCATTTTATTTGGGTGCCCGGTAGCCAACCCTAACTACAGCTGTACCGCGGCACCTTAGGGACTTAAATGGTTGGGATGGACCCTGAGCGGTAAGGGTTGGAATGGGTGGTTCGTGGGGAGTGAGACTTTAATGTTAGTCCAATAATTTCTATTTATTAATCAATTCAGATGACCAAACTATACATAGGTAAACAGGTAGATCTCCCTTGACGAGGGAGCATGCATGATAACGGGACTCGCAAAACTTCCTACGGTGCTGAGGTAGTGTTGAAGTTAGGGTTGGCTTTCGGGCTCCCAAATAAAATGGGGATGTTATATATGATGTAAAGAAAAGCTTAAATTTTAAATGTGTGTGTTTGAATAAGATGCAAAAGATAATTATCTTCCCTAGAGAAACAAATACTTAGTTTTCCTGATCACTTACAAATTACTCTAAAATTTATCTAATTTTTGCTTACTCCCCTCCCGATTTTCCTTGACTTCTTTTAGCACCATGTCTTACTACCCATTCGGGTTATACGCATATGTACTAATTATGTTAGTTGTTTAAGGGATTAGTAGGTTATGTTTAGAGGAATTGTACCTGCATTTAATGTAGGGAGAGTGGAAAACCATTTTGTAAAAAAACTTCAGTATGCCCTATACCCGACCAGATTTTAAGCTCAATCTACCTGTCACCAGCCAGTCTGGTTTACGGCAAATCTCTAGTGTTGCTTCCAAGAAAATCAAGAAAGTGAAAAATAAAAAACAGATGAATCGGCAGGGCTGCAATTCAAGTAATTAGACACTCAATCATTGTATAGATTAATATCGAGATAACTCTGGGCATGTGACAGGAATTAGTCTCAAACAAACAAACAGCGAAATATTGCACCTGTGACCTTGTGCGAGTGTCACAGGTGTTCTGAGTATGTGACACATATGTTGCGCGATATGAGTGGTTTGTAGATCACTATGACCGGGAGATACAAAGTGTCGATATATTTGTTTTCGAGTGCTTGAAATACCTGGATAATTAACAATCATAAATACAATTTGATTGAACTCATAAGCTAATTTTCCCCACTAATTTGGTTAGTTTCTAGCTCAATTAAGATTATACTCACTAATTAATAAGGTTTTTTTTAAAAGAGAAATAATTATTAAATGATTTACATCTTTTTTTTCCTTTGACACATCTCAGTAGCTTACCTGTTCAGGTTAAACGAATACATTAACGACACTAATGGAATAGGGATAGTGAAGGTAGAATTCTTGATAAAAATGTATCCGCATTTATGGCGGTAGATTGGGAAACCATTTAGGAAAAGCCACTATGGCCTTACTACCCACAGCTGGGGTTCGAACCTCGTTCTCCCAGTCAGCAGCAATCCAGTCAAAAACGGGGGTGTCTAGCCAAACTATATTTTAAAATTACCCGACTTTTTCAGAACTAGTTTCCAAATTTTTCCAGTCACTATATATTACAAATATTACTTTATTATTATTTTTTTATTATTATCATCATTCACCGCGTCTTACTACCGTTCGGGTTATACGCACTTACGCTAATGTGTAATGGTAGGGTGATTGTGAGATGAAATGGAGGACCTACAGCTTTAACGTGGGATCCGAACCACGGTGGAGGCCTGGCATTCCTCACATTCCCCAAGTTGTGATTAATTTTTTTTTTTATTGTATGAACATTTACCGGCAGGGACTTTAATGACCAGGTTCAATCCCCTTATGTATAGACTATTTGTCGTTCTTTTGGCACAGAACGTTGTCCAGGGTACACCTATGAAGGTTGTCTACACGTCGTACCCACAATGAGATTATGTGATGATAGTTATTATGATGTTTTGGATGCCCAGACGAGTCTTAGCCTACGATAACTTAAACCTAATTAACCAAACCCTGGTGACTGTTGAGATTATTCAACTAAATGAAAAAACACCTGAGGTATCAGCTGGGAATCGAACCCTGGACCTTCCAGGCTCGTAGCCAAGTGCACTGACCCTACACCGCAGGGCCGGTTATTACTTTATTAAGCTCGCAACTTGATGTAATAATTAAGAGTAAATAGCCAGAGCTATATTAATCCAAAGGTCCCGGGTTCGATTCCCGTGTCCAGGTGTCATTTTTCAATTTTCAGAATATGATATCTTGATGTAATAATATTTTTAGACACATATTCTGAAATTGTGTCCCTCTATGAAGTGGTTAAAGGATTTCAGTCTAAATCGATGAGATCTGGTGTAGTGCGGTCTAAGTTATATTTCTGTGAGAACATATGTGAACATTAAGAAATCGCCTTACACTGATTCAGTTTAAAAATGTTGTTAGACACATTATTTTTTAGTTTCGTCTTCCTATACCATAATCAAATTCTTGCATATGTGCATTGCCATGACTCAACTTTGGCCAAATAAGCATGGTAGAGGGTTGGAATGGCGGCATGAAAATCCCATGTTGACTACACGATAATTGAGATTAGTATACTCAACTGGGACAACTTTGCTAAAAAGAGATTCGCGGTGAGTAGTGAACCCCATACACAAGACGCGATCCGCTGGGGTCCAATCTGCAGAGTAGCGGTGGGTATAAATTGGGCGCTACTCTCCACACATCCCAAATTGGCAGTTGGTTAGGAGCGCCCACAATGTTAGTAAACACGCCATCATGGCTCCTTCATTGTCAAAGTTTAAAAAAAATCTGTACTGTGTTAGCTTTATTAGCCCAAAACGCTACACAAATACAAAAAAGAAAATGTTGGACTAGAAAGTTGTTACTACATAAAAAAAAAACTTGGTCATACAAATATTTTTAATGAACTAGACCCGATCGGCTTCAAGGAAAATGATGGCAAATCGGCCCAACTGTCCTACACACGATCCAACTTGCAGAGAGTTGGAGTGGTGAGCCGGGAGATTGTGTGGTCGCCCGAGCCAACCACCTAACATCGGACAGATTTGCCTACACACCACCCGATCGGCAAATTCCCTGTGGATTGAACATAACAGATTGGGTCGTCTGTAAGGGGGGAGGGGGGAAGGTTTAGCTGGAAGAAAAACATTATTTTGACTATTGTAAATAAAAGTTGTATAGGTCATTTCATTGACAATTTTTTTTTGTAGCTAGCTCATATTACACTTTGCTAAAAACAATTTGAATCATACCTAGATAAATTGGGTTATCTTACCAGGCTCATCGTGACCTTGAGGGTCACCATTATCGAGAGAATGAGGTGCACCTGGTGACCCTTGAGTTTCGTCCAACTCGTCCTCGGAGAACGAGAAGAGATCGTCGTAGTCCGAGTCTGGAGTCGCCGGCTCCCTTTCATCAGACATGTCCAGAGCTGGATTACTATAACACGATGACGTGTCCAACTCCAGAAGTGGCGGAGGCCTATGATGGCTTGACTCGGCCTCTAAATCCAGCGCCGGATTACTATGGCCTGACGCAACTTTTAAATCCAAGGCCTGGCTACTATGGCTCGAGGCAGCCTCTAAATCTAGGACTGGATTATTATAGCCCGACGAAACTTCTACCGTCATCTATTAACAAAGTGATGTATTGGTAAGTTAACACATATACCTGGAAACTTAATTTCTATGGTGGGTCACAAACCAGTGGCGCAGTTACACGCCTCTCTTGAAGTTTCCAAACGGGATTTAAGCTACACATACCCTTAAATGAAGTAATAAATAGTGTTCTTAGTCAAAAGCTTAAAACTAACTTAAAACAACCTAAGAAAATTTCTTTAAAAGAAATACACCATCACTAACACTTGTCAAGTACCCCAATTAAATTCTGTCCAGAATCAACGTCAAGCACCAACATCAAACTCGGTAACTAAACCTTACCAGCCTAACAAAATAATCAAGCCACGCAGAAAATAACAAACGTTAACTTAACTAAGTTTTACCAAATATTACCATAAATCTTTTAACCAATTTTAATGAAATCGACTAAATCGAGTTTCATCAAAAGTAGATTTAATTTAAAAATAAAGTATCCAAATATATTGTTGTTTACTTGAGCAAGCTTAATCAATGCTAACTGATGATACATATACCTTAATCTTAACTTAGCCCGAATAGTGAGATCAGATATCCAAGCACGCTAGTTAAATTATTCAGAAACTAAAAAAAGTCATACATTCTTTTTAGAGACAATTAAACAGGCTTCAAGTTTACAATTGAACAATATAATTAATTTTTTAAATGTTTTTGTGAGCAAAAATTGAATAGGAGAGTGATATTTAGTAATTAGTCATTCTTAATACTTACCATAAAAAATATAATTGGCCAATGATTTAATGATGAAAAGAATAATACATCTTTCACTCTATTAAATTAATGCCTTTGGAAAAAGTTTCTTCTTTAAAAATAATTAGCAGACCCATAGTGTTTTTTATAAGAAATAAACTAAGCCCACTGTTTAAGAGTCAGATAACAAGCTGATATGTTTATCAGTATCAACAAAAAAAAGTTACAGCTGCAACTGTGTATAACAGAGGTTCCACTTTATCTGTCATCGCTTGCACACAATGTTAAGTATCTCCTTATTCATTTTACTTGATAAAAATATGAAAACTATAACGTTTCCACTTTTACTTTCTTTTCTAACACTCACTCTAGACGCGTTAATGCTTAACCTCACAGTACAAATGTTTTCACAAACTCGACAGATTTAGTCCAATCTGACAAAGACAAGATAAGGACGATGACACGAAAATTACAAGCACAAATTAAACATTTCTATCTGCCCTCTGGTGGAAAGAAGTTTTCATTGTTTTAAATAAGTGTCCTTGCTATTCCACAAGAATAGGTAAATATTTGGGAATGAAACGTGAAAACACATACTATATTTACATTTACCTGGTTGTGAGGCAGCCATTCCTGCGATGTTGAATTAAACTATCACTGGAATACCTATTTAAATTAATTTGTCCATGAATTGTGACCTACTTTTACGCATGGTGTTGATAAATTTTCATATAACTCAGAAAACCTTCAGGCAGTTACGCCCATTATTGAAGGTTTATTTTACCATAACCTTTGTCAAGGAAATATGTAGTTGATCTAGATTGATAAGTTACTCAGCATAATATAACTGTCCGCCATATTTAAAAGGACCAGAAAGGAATATTCAGGGAATAGGCCAAGATTTTAAAAAAAATATGTAAAAACAGCAAAATTACAACAAAAAAATTCTACATTATACACGTCATAATATTACGAAATGACAATTATTCAAGTTTAAGAAATAGTGGAGACATCTGTTGCGAACAAATTGCACTATTAAAACAAGCTAAGGTTTGTGTTATCTTTTGATTCACAGATGGCGTTAGATCAGGTTCCATCCCGGTATAAATCGTAATAACTTTCAATTTAGGCATATCATTTTATTTAATTTTAGTAAGAAAAGCTTTTAATTTTGAAAAACTAAACAATTGAACATTTAATAGAAACCGTTTAATCTTGTGACTTCACAATAATTTTGATATTTTAATTAAAAATATGTTTTCAACAGGAAATGAACTTAAAACTGTAATAAAAAAAATCAACCTTTTTTGTTCCTGCAACCCATATTAACTAAATTATGTCAGTCAAAAAATTTGAAAAAAAAAAAAAATCAGACAATCTTGGTAGCTAAGCCTATGCAAGTGGTCTAAAAATCTTAGATGTGATTTGTTTGATACTGTACCTATCGTTTAATTTTGTGGCCAAGCTATCCTCAACCCAAAATGGTTCAATAAACTTTGAAACTCATAGGATGCTATTATAACATGAGTGGGCTACATGCTCAAGAACTTTGTGGATACAATGTTGACAATAGGGTACATGAACAAAAAAGGTTGATTACAACTTCCTTATATGATTACTTCCTGCCTCCCTGATTTACTGGCATAAGGTGTCCCAAGTTTTAATTTTGAGCAAACTAAGTGGACCTGCAGTAATCCAGTTGATCCCTTTTAACAGGCTGGTTATGGTACCTTAAAATTAAGGACAAAGATTCAGTTCAGTTGAAGAGGGGCTATGTATGATTTAGATCAGTGATATTCAACCTTTTCTTTGTTCATGTACCTCCAGATACAAACTCTCAACTTTGTATTACCCGCATAAGTGAACAAATGGTTTCTCGTTAAGCCGTCCTGCTGAAAACATGGGGATCAGGGTGTGAATCCCATTTGGGTCTACTGAGGGTGTTTTTTTCTTCCCCTAAATGGTTTACCGCTCTCCTTCCTTGCAAATGATGGTAGAATACCTCTAAGATACTTCCTTCCTCACTAGAGCAATAATCATATAAGTATGTGTATAACCTGAATAGATAGTAGGACACGGTGATAAAAACATTTAAAAAAATTGTACTCTCAAAGTTGTTGTTGCACATGCAAGTTATACAAAGTTTATAATATAAATCTAAAATAAATCACATTCAAAGTCATATATTAAATAATACCTTCAGATACCTCAGGGGTGATATTGGGTGTAACTCTTTCACATTATAATTATTTTTTCCCTTTGGTTCGGGTAGGGGACCATTTGTCACTCTGCCGTGGCCCACAGTTTGAGAAACAATTACCTAGCCTATGTAACGACTCACGGTGTCATGGCCATGTTCTAGTTAGAGGAACTATGTCCACTTTTAAAATATGGATTATACATTGGTGTGAGAAGGTTTTCCAATGTTAATATAGCCCCGAAGTTTTTTTAGTGGCTTTGTTTTCAAGCATTAATAGGCCATATAATTAGAATACTAGTAAAATATGTTTACAACCTTAAGCATTATTTGACAGATATTAAAGAAAAACAGTTTTTCAATTGAGAGGGGGAGGTGTGGGTCTAGGGGAGGGATTTTTAAGGGGGGCGAGGAGTGTAAAAGAAAATTGATTCACTTAGATATCCAAGAAAATAGTTGATTGTTAAATTTACTTTTTAGAAATCGAAATAGTATTTTAACAAGCCTGAGCTAATTCTATCCAGTCCACCTCAGTACACCCTATTCCTACCCAGAGTTATATCAAATCCCCCTCTTTACACCCTATCCCTATCTTGAGCAAGTTCTATCCAGTCCATCCTATCTCTAACTTGAGCTAGTTCTATCCAGTCCACCTCATTATACCCTATCTTGTAATAAAGAATTACAAAGTAATTTTAGTGCATAAAGTTATATAAATAACTAAAATATAATATTTTTTCAAGCATAGAACCACTACCATAAAATATTTGAACTTCAATCCATCCTTGAGAATATTTGATATATTTGATTCAAGTTTGCTTCGAATGGACTTCACACAGCCATAGTTCTCAGTAATCTCTAAATTGTCATCGTCAATCTGTGCGATCATGTACCTACTTAGTCTTCTCAGCGTTCACTTATACATTGTTAGAAATCAGCGGTAAATAAGGTTATTAAAGGATATAAAATTGTACCTATGCTTTGCCTCTCAAATAGTGCAGAAATAACCAAACCATGCATTTTTTTTGTTTTATCCTACTCTTTCAAGCTAAAACAAAATTAAAAGATTTTTATGTAAACTGTTGTATTTTATCATTTTATGATTATTTGGGAGTTTGTATCTTATGTAAATAAACAAAAAAATTCACCAAGGAAGTTTTAATTTATACACTGATATACACAACATAGTTTCAATTTCATTTCATCATCGACAAACTTTACTAACATAAGTTACATGTATTGCTAGTTCTTTGATAAAGCATTATTTTTTTTCATTTAATGTGCATAACATTAAGGAATGTTAAATCAATTAGATTTGATTGTTATTAATGATAAACACTCTAATTAAATAACATTGTATAATTTGTATAGCTTTGAATTTTATAATTAAATGCTAATAAGTTTTTAACCATACATTGTTAAAATAAGTTGTCTGTGGATTAAGATATTCACTCACATTTAAGTATAGAAGGTTTGTTTAAAAAGTCTTTCATAATAAGCTGACATTCAAGTAAATATATTTAAAACACTTTTCTTTCATGCCTACTAATAGTTTGTCCATGATATGCTTGTGCTACACAATATTTTATTAAATGAAACATTGTTTTTTTTAAAAGAAAAAGGTTAGTTTTACTGTACACTGCACTGAAGGAAAAAAAAAAACGGTTAATATCCACTTGAACTATACGGCGCGGGTTCATCATAATACCTAATGTCAGATTCCTTGTCCCCCACATACGTAATCGGCTCGATGAACGTTGCGAGACCTATTCCTTTCCTCGCTACGCCATCACCGGACGTGTGCGCTGCCTCGTCTCCATAATGGTTATACGGTACGGCAGTCACGTACGGAGCCTTTTCTCCGTGACGGCTGTACAGAGCACCATAGCTTCTTGAGCCGTCAGGATAGTAGTCCACAGGTTGTAGGTTGGAAGCCTTTGCGTCATAATAACCGTAGCCTGTCAGCGGTACTTCGTACCCCCCGAAATGTTGACCACCGCCATAACCGTCATGAGCAACGTTCTCGCCAAAGGTTCCTCCGGCCTTATCATAGAAGTTTCCCGCCCTCTGCTGTTGGCCACCGTAAGCGTTCTCACCGTACCGCTTACCGCCCTTGTCCAACCCGTACTTGGCTTGGTCGTTGTAGAACTGGCCGCGGCCAAACAGCCCTTTCTGCCCTGCTCGTCGTTGTAGCCTGCAGCCGAGTCAAAGTTGCCCTGCCGGCCTTGCTGGTTTGAGAGGTATGTGCCGTCCTCTTGTCCGCCTCTGTAAGCGTTGCCAGCCCCGTCGCGGAACTCTCCACCCGTCTTGCCGTAATCGTAGTGAGTGCCCTCGTCAAGCCCGTCATCAAAGAAGTTGGAAGTCTTCCCGGTCTCGTCCTTGTGGTATGAGTTTGTGAAACCCGACGTTTGATGTCCCTTGCGGTGTCCGCCTTTCGCGCCGACCCCTTGCACCGCCTGGCCGTTCTTGTTGTAAGACTGTTCACCCCCATAGCCGTTGGCGACGTTGTAACCCTTCTTGACGCCGGCCAGGTCCCCATAGTACCCGGAGCCTGCCTGGTTGCCGCGGCTTCCGAGTTGGCTCCCGCCGAACTTCCCCAGAGATTCCTGCCCACTCGTGCCCCTCTGTCCGGTGTTTCCGTAGAACCCGACCTCCCCTTGGGAGTTGCCAAGATTTTGACTGCCGTACACCTGTTCCCCACCTTTATTCAAACCATAGTTCTCACCCCCTTGTCCGCCATATCCTTGCCCAAAACCGCCGTAACCCTGATGTTGTCCGTATCCACTGTGACCCCCTCCTCCATGGCCTAAGGAAATGCCGGGACCAAGAATACCGGAAGCTTCCGCTACATGATCTTCTATTTCTTCATATTTAGGATCCACGTATGCTCTTCTTTTCCTGTCACTGTCCACTTTGTTGTTTTTATCCAAGGAAAGACTGGGGCCCAGGAGTTCAGACCCTGCCGTCTTCTGCTCATCGGTATCTTCTCTACTTCTTTCAACGAGCCTCCAGACACAACATTTATAAACAAAACGCACACCACGACAACTGCACACCGAGACCGATTGCCTCTGCACATTTTTAAAGACACTTATTTGTTTTCTTCTAAGACTACACTGTCCAAACTAAAGTCTGTAAGATGAATGATTCAAAAAAAGATTGCAGCCAATTTATATTGCGGCAAAGATTCTTGCAGTGGTGGTGGTGGGAGGCAAGTTTTATTAGTGACCTTGAGTTTGATGTCGAGACATTCGATTAGACGCTTTCCAGGTTTTGTTTGAAAAAGTAAAAAATAAAACTCTTTAATGCGGCCCTTAACTGTGTGGATTTGGAGGATATTTCAATGTTGCCCCATTGATTGTCTCAGCTTGCACATAAGGTCAACTCGGTCAATAGTGTTTGACCTCGAAACGGAATCTAATTTGTGTTACATGTCAACGACTTCCTTGCCATTAATGAAGTGTGTTAACAGGTTTCCAGTGACACTTTTTCATCAGTGTCCAGCGAATTGTTCATAGATCCGGCGACCTTGATCAACACGTCTTTAAATGAATCGCGTTAATACCCGCTCAACTGGATCTCCATAAGCGTTTATTTACAGTGTATTCAATCTTAGATGATTTTTTTTATTATTTGTTTGAAGGTCGTTTCAAGTGAAGGAACTGAAATTAGTCATGTCGAATATATTCTTTTATAGAGTTTTCTTTAGAATGAAGTAAATGACTTGCACATAGCCTCCTTCTGGTAAAGTCACGCTCGAATGATTCCCATGTTATAGCGTCGAAGGTCGTTCAGGAGGGAAAAGATCACTTTAATAGCTATTGTTTTACTTCGCTTGTACACACGCTGTGTTAAGCCCTTGTAACCATTATAATTAATAAAGTATCTACATAAATAATTTGTAGATACAATATTTTGGAAGTGAGGTTTTTATTCCAGAAAACACCTTAGTTCTCCTTGTTTTTACCTTTTTATTTCCTTAAAATACAGGATTATGCCGTCCCCTCATGGGGTAGGCAAGAAACTGTGCTTGTATCTCAAAAAACAAATCCGTACTTAATCGATCCTCACTAACTTTCTCCACACTTCCCTATCCTTGTATACTCCCTTCGCTTCAACAACATCCATACACCGAGTCATACATGCCCTTTTATTCTTAAAACTCTTAATGTTTCTCTGTTTCACACATTCGTCTACATCATTTGGTGATGTTATACATTAACTACCTCTTCCTTTTGATCCACACACACATTAATATATTCCTTTGTCACTCAATCCACTCTCATCCTCTCAACATGCCCAAACCAACATAAGACAATTCTTTCATCTCTTTCAAACCGCACTTCTTCAGCACCCATTCATTACCAACTGTCCATACGAGTTTTTCCACACACATTTATTAAGATATCTCATTCCAACCACATTCACCTTGTTCTCGTGTTTTCTTCTGACAGAACCATGCTCCACATCTATAAAACAATGTTGGCGTTATCATACTTTTATATACCACCATCTTTTATTTTAACAAATACCTTAAATGAGCTGCATACATGTTTGTTTCATGGAACATATTGCCTGTCCCATATCGAGCAGTCTCTGGAGCATCTCCAGGGGGGTTTTTCTTTGTCAGTTAATTGGAGAAACACCTACTTCAGTGGCCGCATGGTCCAAGGCGTCACTCTCACGTTAAGACTAGACTGCCAATGAAAGGGAGATCGGGGTTCAGATCTCGATTAAGTGTACAGAGGCTTTTTTCTTAGAAAATTGTTTTCCGTTCTACATCCATGCAAATTCAACCTTCCTCACCCTTAACTCATTCCCCAAACTGATAGTGAAACAATGTGAAAAAACAAAGTGACGAGGAGATTGGGTTTCGTGTCCTAGCTGGGAATACTGATGATGATCTTTATTAAAACCCTTCCCTCTCACCAAAAATAAATGTATGTACATTTTCTGTAAATTATGCCTTCCTCAGCGCTATCAAATTGGTTCAATTAAATATGTACAGTCTGGATGGATAGTAAGAGATAGAGCTAAAAATTATTATTTGGAATGGATCTATTAGGAGATTTTTGAAAATTGGATGCTCTTTGACGCTAGTTGTAGTTTGACGGAAGACCATCTTTTAACATCATATTCGAGAATATCAGGACGTGAAATGTATCTAAAGGTGGGAAAATGTATTCATGGGGCAGTGCCCCCTGACTCCGCCATTCGATAAGAGCAAACCCATGTGTATTAAGAGAAACTTGAGGGAATCTACATAAAGTAGCAAAATCTCAAGGGAATTTCTTGTACTTCAACATCTTTGGTTTAAACACAGCCGGGGTCGGCGTATTTTTTCTTGAGCGATAAAAATACGTAGCAAACTTTTTTGGAGGGGAAGTAAAGTCGTCGGTCCACTGTTTTTTTTTTTTTTTAAGCACCGCGTCTTACTACCCGTTCGGGTTATACGCTTAAGTACTAATTACACTAATGGATTAGGAAATGGGAAGGTTGAACTTAGAGGAAGTGAACCCGCATTTGCGTGGAGGGAGAGTGGAAAACCATTTAGGAAAAACCACCCCCAGTTCACCCGACCGAGATTCGAACCTCGATCTCCCCGTCCTCGGTGGTCTGACTCAACACGACTGGCGCGTTAGTCAACTACGCCACCTAGGCGGGTCGGTCCACTGTTGATTTTGGCTTGTAAGAGAACCCTGGAAGGTATATGGAAATACCTTTCCAGGTCAAATTTGGAGTTGCTTTTCGCTCTCGCTCATAGAAATCCTTATGTGCTGATATAATCAGTCAATTCAGAAAGTGCACGCTATATACGTCAAATAAATGGAAATGAAAATAATAACTAAGTCACTTTCTCATTGAGTCTACTACAATGTGGGATACAAATTTAGTTTGTAAATGTGTGTTATTGTTTTATTTCTATTTGTGTTTCATTTCCTACAATTCTAACACATTTACTTAATGACATAATAATGCTTTATTAATGTTATGTACAATTTGAATAAATATAATCATTAAATAGAATAGGTTAAATATTTAGAAAATATTGTGAATTGAAAAAAAAAGGAGTCCAGCTTATCTATGATTGAAAAATCTAAAAAAAACACATAAATATTGATTTTGCAAAAACGCATTTTATTCTTTAAGTTCTTATCGTCACAGATATTGAACTCTAAATACAGATAACCAAGACTATTATTCTTTCATTATCAACAGTATCCAATCATAATAAATAAAATTTAACACAAAATATAAATACACTTATAATAAATATCTCCAACAATAATCATCCTCCAAACGGCGATCCAAGTTAAGAATTGTAGCCATTGCTTTTATAAACTAGGTTTAAAAAGTCCAAGCTAATCACAAAACCAACTTCAAAGTAAGCTAGTGGCGTGTTTTTAAATTATTGGGCAAATACCAGAATACATGAGAGGGGGGTTTATTCATACTTTGTGAATATCGTTAGCTTGTCATAACAAAGATAGTATCAAGTCTAGCTGTAATTTTTGAGTTAAGAACATGAAAAACCTAAACCACAGCAGCAAAGAGTTCTCGACAACCAAACACAGAGTAACATTCATATCTATATTAATAAAAAAAACAAATAGTTTGTCTGTCATGAGTGTTGGGCGATCTGCCGCACGCAGAGGTCTGAAATTTTAAAATTAGTATTGTTTATGCATGAACATGTGCACCTCAAAGCCGAAATTTAAAATTTTTTGATAAGATTTTTTTTTTAATTTACTAAAAACTGGGTTGGAAGAAATAAAACAAACAAGTTTATTTTTCTGTCTGTTTAAAGCAAACAGAAGAATCGGCCGAAGTAACCAGTCAAGGCATGGCGAGATTACACTTGGTTCTTCCGCTAATTTTTAAATAAAATATCATGATCATAATGTAAATATCAACTAATGAAAATGTGTGCCTTCTACCGGACACTAAAATGTTCACACCGGGTTGTGATTAAATTATTAAATCTGAGAGAAAATTAATTGATGTGCGAGAACTCTCATCAAATATATCAAACATTTAAGTTCAAGTGATTATTAATTTTTGTAAAATTGTTTAATCTATTCCCTGGTGCGCATGTAGCAAGCTATCTGCGTCAGCCATTTTTTTACTCTTGTACTCATACCCGACAGATATTTTCGCTACTCACTTTTTTTTTTCTTTCATTTATTGCTTTATGTGTGGTCAAAGTATAGCGTTAAGGTGGTAGTTCCTTATCAGCTTCAATATGAAGTACTCAGACTGGCTAAAAATAAAGTGGTTCATTGATAGACGGCATTACAGTAACTAAAGGAAATTAAACGCTGATATCGCTAAAGTCATTGCTCGGTTAGAAGTGGCATCACGGAATTCAGCTTTTATTGGCTTCTTCGAGTCTCTTCCTGATCTCGGCGACGATATCTTCCCTCTTGACCTTGACTTCATCTCGGGAGAAGACGTGTTTCAAAGTGACCAGGCCCTGGGCAACCTCAGATTCTCCAAGGACAGCCGCTAGGGGGATCCCTCCCTCCTCGCAGTATTGGAGCTGGCCCAGAAACTTGGGGTTGCGTTTGTAAGACATCTCCGTCTACAGTTGGACAAGATTGGAAACTTGTGTTTAGTGTTTAGAGAAAATTAAAAATGAAGGTAAAAGGTAAATTGACAAATCAAACCAAAAAAGTTGCTTTTTTATATATATAAATCTAGGGTAACCTGCCAATCATATTAATTTTGCTTCTGGTCCAAAAATAGTATTTATTACAACCTTTGAGTATTAATCTTCAATTTTGTCAAAACCTTTTCTCTTTATTTAAAAAGTTTTGACAAAATTCCAGGACACCCTTGACATATATTCAAGATCTGTTGATATTAGCATATGCAGAAAACTAAACTCTATGTTGCTACTGGAGAAATATTTGATTTATTTTGGACAAAAAATGTAAATTCTATAAAAACTGTAAAAATACTTGCACTCCCTTCAGCCGCACCTTAAAGAGATAAATTTGAAAGTCGATGAACCAAGGTAACTGACCTTGATGTTGGCATCCCAGAGCTCTTTGCAAAGTTTCATCCTCTCTTCTAAAAGGTTCTTCTGCGCAGAAACCACATAGACCTGCACATCCGTAGTGCGTATCTTGGTGTTGTCCCGCGCCAGCTTCGCCTCTAGGACTGAGAACACGCGCTCCACGCCAATACTCACACCCACGCAAGGAACGTTTTTGTGCTTGGGGTCGAACATACCCACCAGGTTGTCGTAGCGACCTCCGCCTGCGATGCTGCCAACCCCCGCTGGCTCGCCGTCCTCGACTTTAGCTTCACCTGGAATCATGTAGACGTTACATATTATTATTATTACCTACCTAACTCGGGTGTTATTTGTGGAGTGAGACGGGCTCTTAAGATGTTTGGTTCAAGCTGTATTACCTACCTAAGTTAGGTGTTATCTGTGGGGTGAGACGGGTTCTTAAGACGTCTGGTTCTAGCTGTATTACCTACCTAAGTTAGGTGTTATCTGTGAGGTGAGACGGGCTCTTAAGACGTCTGGTTCTAACTGTATTACCTACCTAAGTTAGGTGTTATCTGTGGGGTGAGACGGGCTCTTAAGACGTCTGGTTCTAGCTGTATTACCTACCTAAGTTAGGTGTTATCTGTGGGGTGAGACGGGCTCTTAAGACGTCTGGTTCTAGCTGTATTACCTACCTAAGTTAGGTGTTATCTGTGGAGTGAGACGGGCTCTTAAGACGTCTGGTTCTAACTGTATTACCTACCTAAGTTAGGTGTTATCTGTGAGGTGAGACGGGCTCTTAAGACGTCTGGTTCTAACTGTATTACCTACCTAAGTTAGGTGTTATCTGTGGGGTGAGACGGGCTCTTAAGACGTCTGGTTCTAGCTGTATTACCTACCTAAGTTAGGTGTTATCTGTGGGGTGAGACGGGCTCTTAAGACGTCTGGTTCTAGCTGTATTACCTACCTAAGTTAGGTGTTATCTGTGAGGTGAGACAGGCTCTTAAGACGTCTGGTTCTAACTGTATTACCTACCTAAGTTAGGTGTTATCTGTGAGGTGAGACGGGCTCTTAAGACGTCTGGTTCTAACTGTATTACCTACCTAAGTTAGGTGTTATCTGTGGGGTGAGACGGGCTCTTAAGACGTCTGGTTCTAACTGTATTACCTACGTAAGTTAGGTGTTTATCTGTGAGGTGAGACGGGCTCTTAAGACGTCTGGTTCTAGCTGTATTACCTACCTAAGTTAGGCGTTATTTGTGGAGTGAGACGGGCTCTTAAGACGTCTGGTTCTAGCTGTATTACCTACCTAAGTTAGGTGTTATCTGTGTGGTGAGACGGGCTCTTAAGACGTCTAGTTCTAGCTGTATTACCTACCTAAGTTAGGTGTTATTTGTGGGGTGAGACGGGCTCTTAAGACGTCTGGTTCTAGCTGTATTACCTACCTAAGTTAGGTGTTATCTGTAGGGTGAGACGGGCTCTTAAGACGTCTGGTTCTAGCTGTATTACCTACCTAAGTTAGGTGTTATCTGTGTGGTGAGACGGGCTCTTAAGACGTCTAGTTCTAGCTGTATTACCTACCTAAGTTAGGTGTTATTTGTGGGGTGAGACGGGCTCTTAAGACGTCTGGTTCTAGCTGTATTACCTACCTAAGTTAGGTGTTATCTGTGGAGTGAGACGGGCTCTTAAGACGTCTGGTTCTAGCTGTATTACCTGCCTAAGTTAGGTGTTATCTGTGGGTGAGACGGGCTCTTAAGACTCTGGTTCTAGCTGTATTACCTACCTAAGTTAGGTGTTATCTGTGGAGTGAGACGGGCTCTTAAGACGTCTGGTTCTAGCTGTATTACCTGCCTAAGTTAGGTGTTATCTGTGGGGTGAGACGGGCTCTTAAGACGTCTGGTTCTAGCTGTATTACCTACCTAAGTTAGGTGTTATCTGTGGGTTAAGATGGGCCTATAAGACATTTGGTTTGAGCTGTATTACCTACCTAAGCTAGGTGTTATCTGTGGGTTGAGACAGGCTCTTAAGACGTCTGGTTCTAGCTGTATTACCTACCTAAGTTAGGTGTTATCTGTGGAGTGAGACGGGCTCTTAAGACTCTGGTTCTAGCTGTATTACCTACCTAAGTTAGGTGTTATCTGTGGAGTGAGACGGGCTCTTAAGACGTCTGGTTCTAGCTGTATTACCTGCCTAAGTTAGGTGTTATTTGTGGGGTGAGACAGGCTCTTAAGACGTCTGGTTCTAGCTGTATTACCTACCTAAGTTAGGTGTTATCTGTGTGGTGAGACGGGCTCTTAAGACGTCTGGTTCTAGCTGTATTACCTACCTAAGTTAGGTGTTATCTGTGGGTTAAGAGGGCCTATAAGACATTTGGTTTGAGCTGTATTACCAATCTAATTCAGGAGATATTTGTGGGGTGCTACGGGCTCTTAGGTAGTGTGAAACTAAGCCGAACAATGTGGGTACAAGCCTCACCAAGCAAAACTGCCTCGTAGATGATCCCTGTATAGTAGTCCAGACCCCTGGCGAGACTCAGATCAAACTTGACAGTGTCGGTGAGTCCGTACAGATCGCAGTACTGTAGAAACAGCCTCATAGCCTCCAAACCTCCCTTGGCAGACTTAGAACCAGTCAACACCGCGTCATTCTCAAGCTTGTCAACCAGCTCAGAGCGTCCGCTCAGGCGTACGTACTGCCCGATTCGGTCCGCTGCGTCTTCCTTTAGACCCTTCTCTTCCACCATTTCTTTCCGAACGTCCTCCCACGGGGACTGTAGCAAACAAGGAAGCATACAAATATCAGGGCTGGTGTATTGAATCCCTAAAGAGATTAAAGGAAAATATCTAATTTTTTATATATAATATATATAAAACAGAAATTTGTTTTAGAAATCTAATGTCGTTTATGGGTGGTTAAGTCCCAGCATAACTATAGAAAAAAATTAACCATATACCAGACCATTAATTTAACACTTTACATAATCATTTACAAAATTTGAATTCAGGATTCACAGATAAAATAAAGATTTGGATCCGTAAAATAGTAGATTCGAACCAACTCTAGTGTCTTATGCCAGATTTTATTCCAGTGAAGTCGAAATCGACTAATATTCGAATTCATTTTTTGAAGTGTTCGATAAGTTACTCAACTCTATTTGAAACGTTCCCTCACCTTGTCCAGCTTATCGACAGAGGAGCACATCGTCCTAAACTTGTCCTGTGACACCCCGCAAGCCTCGAAGATACCGTCCAGGAGCAGGCGGTGGTTCACTTTTATTATAAACTCTCCCAACTGCAAGGATCCTAGGATCTCTTGAACAATCCTCACGCACTCCACGTCAGGGATCATCGGGTCGTACTGGCCGGCTATGTCAAAATCCTGCAACAAAACAAACAGGTCCATGTTGTGTTTTTATAGCACCATATCTTACTACCCGTTCGGGTTGTATACTTAGGCACTAATTACACTAATGGAATTAGGAAGGTTATACTTAGAGGAAGCT
This sequence comes from Timema podura, assembly GCA_033556935.1. Classification (NCBI taxonomy): domain Eukaryota; kingdom Metazoa; phylum Arthropoda; class Insecta; order Phasmatodea; family Timematidae; genus Timema; species Timema podura. Next base: position 9,674,763 of record JAVRXN010000014.1, on the reverse strand, counting down.
TACTCGCATTTGTGTGGAGGGAGAGTGGAAGAGCAGTATGGGAAAACCCAGTATACACCCGACCATGATTCGAACCCCCGATCTCCCCATCGTCAAGCCGTTATAGTCCTATTGCAAGACAGAGCGTTAGACCACATGCGGCCACCCAAGCAGGTAAAGTATATAATGAGCACTAGGTCGAGGGATTGTCTGGAATAGACCAATTTTCTTTTGGAGGCAGCCATTATCTCTTTGTTCAGTGGCAGCAGTGTGTTCTTATTTTCAATGGAAAAGCCATATTGGGTTTGGTCGCAATGTTTCTATCCACTCTTCCAGATTTAACAACATATTATATATATTTTAACTAACGTACTTTAATCCATACATATAAATTATTTTTTGATAATAGTGAATCTAATAAACCAATTGACGCAGATTCTTTTGTTCTGTTACTTCTTTGTTTAGTTTACAGCTGAAGTTTAAACTAAAATTCGGAACAACCCTTTATACTTAACCAAATAAAAGGCATTTGTTTCCTTCTTGTTATGAACATGGGAAAAGGTAATTTTTTGGGGGGCCATGACCCCCAAAAGGGGTACGCTACCGGCAAAAGTTTGGGAAACACCGGCTTAAGGGAAATGCACCAGCTCTAACCCCGAGCTATCCAGGGTTCTACCCGTGCTAAAGTTCATTCTTCCCTCATAGTTTTAAGGTTGAGTCTGTGATGGACTTGTGAATTCGTCGGCTACTTGGAGCTATCATTGAAACCACAGCCGTCAGTACCTCAGTAGTCTGCTATAGCTGCCGTCAGTACCTCGGTAGTCTGCTATATGCTGAGAAGCGACAGTATTAAATCAATGTTCTCTGCAGAAATATTTGCCGGCCGGGCGGGAGCAGTGTAATACTTTGCAATATTTTATTATTTGTGCAACAAACATTGAGTAAGTTCAGCCGGTGGCGCGTTCGTTCAAAAGGCACTGGGGAAAACCTTGATTAATTGTACATAATTAGAGAATAATATGAAGATGGAATTAGCTTACGTTACAGATAGAGCCGTCAATAACATATTACAATTAGAAAATAAAGACAGTTTGAAACAAGAACTAAAATAAATAAACCAAGAAGGAAAGCAGAAGATGGAGGCATTTTACTAGACCGACCTAGTCACAGGCTAGAAAACAGTTCATGGCGTTGATGTGCGCTACTAGTGTTTCTAATGTCAGTTAAGGAACTCCCAATGAAATGTTGCATTTCAGAATAACTCACACATTGAAAGAACTCCCGGTACCTTCCCCGCGTCATGGCCGGGTTGTCGCGCCTGTAAACTTTAGCGACGTGGTATCGCTTGATGTTGGAGATCTTGTTCATGGCCAGGTAACGGGCAAACGGGACGGTCAGGTCGTAGCGGAGAGAAAGTTTCTCTCCTCCTTGGTCGGCCAGATCATAGATCAGCTTGGAGTCCTCACCGTACTTTCCAGTCAGCACTTCCTGAAACGAGCGCATGAGTAACAGTAGCGTTAGTTATTCGTTGCGACCATAACAAATGAGCGGACTTGTTTAGGGAAGGGTAGATCTAGTTCGCTATAACTTAACCCCAAAACTATGGCTGGGCAAAAACTTCAACTTTGATTAGAATATTCACCATCTTCAACTTTGATTCGAAAAATTATTCAGTCTTCGACAAATAGGATGCTTGAACCAATAAAACTATTGAAAGCTAAACCATATCTAAGGTACATACAAACATAGAGAATTGCAAGACCCACTTTTTTTTATTTTAAGAGCACACAAAACGCCAAGATCCATCATAATTTCAAGGTCTAAGATTTCCACAATTACAGTACATAGTTTACTTTCTCTGATAAAATAAATAAATACCTTGAGCTCAAAGATTGGGGTGTCGATCGTCTCCCCCCCATGTCTCTTGAACACGGCGACGATCTTCTCCAACACCCCCGCCCTGAGGGCCATTTGTTCGGGGCCATAGTCTCTGGTGCCTTTAGGAGTCTTGAGTGTAAACTTCTGAGGGGCAGAGTCCTTAGAGCCCAGCTGAGCTTTCAATTCCAAGAGCTTACTCACTTCATCTTCAATCTGTAAACCATGTCAACGATACATTTATTAAACAGGCCTATTAAATGTGAGCAATATATAGTCACTTGACAAGAGTGATTTCGCTAAATTAAGCAAGGGATGTCCACACATTTTATGATAATGATTCAAACTGTGTTTCCTATTTACCAAATAAACGATATCAGGGTTGCCACTAATTAACTCAATACTTAATTTCCAGTGTTTTCTAGGAGGAATTCCGATTTTTTCCAAACACTTTTAGAGAACGGTATGGATGAATAATTTATTTATTTATTTAAAAAATTGGAATACAACATAACGGTTCATCAATTATAAATTTTTTAAAAGGCCTACAATTCAGTTAAAATAAATAAATTATATGAAATTTTAGTTGAGTAAGGAATACCCAAAAAAACTTGTCAAGATAAATGAAGTATGTTTGATTGATACGCGGGCACGGGTTGGATGTGATTTTCAGATACTTTCGAAATAAATAATGAGTTGAAATAAGGAGATGCACTTTCAGCTTATGTGTCAATCCAACCTTAGAGTAGAGTATATTATTATTGTAATAATGCAAGAAGAGTAGGGAAGGGTTGACATTAAACAGTACAATGCAGCTATTAGGATATGCAGATATTTAGCTTTGTTGGTAATAGTAAGGAAGATGTTGCAATAAACACAGAAATCTTACTAAAGGCTAGTAAAAAAAAGTTTAAAAGTGAACGCTGAAAAAACCAAGTATACGATCACACAAAGAAAAGAGATTGGAGACTGATAATTTAGAGATTACAGGGAATAGCATATCATTTGACAGGTTAATGAGTTTAAATATTTAAGAACAATTTTTAACTAGCAATAACAATATCGTATTGGAAATTAGGAAAAAATTACAGTAGGGAAATGCTGCTATTACTCGGTCGGTAAGTTGTTGACATCTCGCCTGCTTTCAAGGAATGTAACACACAGAATATACAAAACAATAATTTTACTGGTTGATCTTTATGGGTGTGAAATGTGATCTCTTACTTTACATGACTAAAACGAGGTTACATAATGATGAGTTACTTACTCAAACTTACACAGCCCTGGTTTAGTGTCAAAAATTCGCAAATATTGTAGTTTTTGTTTTTTACCAGTTGCAGGTCAACTCTGAATAAATTACCACCCCTTTCCAATAACTATTTTGTTTGAAATTTAAACATCAAGGTTCGTGTCTAGTGTTGAAATAATATACAAGATGTTTCAGGTTAAATTCCTGCATGATAAGACAGCTAATTAGACGACTTGTAATCCAAGCATTGAGCCCCTCTGAACTGATGATATCAATAAATGAACGGTCTGCTATAGAATTATATTTGTTTTGTATTGTCCGCCATGTTGATCTCTAATTAATCCTTAAATACACTTCATTACACATACATAAGATTAGCGAGGGCTCTTAAAACCTTTACAGCAATCGTAATGTCGATGCAGGTGACAAAAGAACAGTGAAATCATTTCACAGTTGTGCAATGACAAGATTTTAACAAACCATTGACTGGACAAAATGTCAAATGTGATGCGGCACACTAACCTCATTTATAATAGATAAACAAACACATTATTTCACAAACAACAAACCCTCAAGCGTTTTGAAAAATAAAAGCGAGAATAACACATGCCTTGGACAGAATTATTGAGAATGGTCCAACTGATTGATCATTTCCAACCTATAGCCGGGTAAAGTTTAGTAAAATGCCTTCCATCTCCTTCTCTCTCCCATTCTGCCCAAAATATTTGTTTGAAGACCCTGACCAGAGTTAGAAATTGGCTCCTTGTAAAAAATTCCAGTTAAATATGTTTTGAGAAAGTAAACAGTTATAACTCTAACCTGAACTCCAGCTTGACTTGAAAGAAGACAGAGCCGAGAAGATTTGAGCCACAAGGAAATTAGAGCTATTGGTCTGAGCCGATACATTGCCCGAGCTGATGTGTAGCGACAGCCTGTTACGAAAGATGCCTGGCCGGTATCCTCACGGTCTTGTGGGATATAAGAAAAAAAAAAGACAATCAAATTTTTTTTCCCCCATAGAAACATCGAAAAAAATAAATTATCTTTTATACCACTGTTGCGCACATATGTATTATTTATGCTGAAGTGTTGAAGACGTCCTAAGAAGAATGGGTGAGAAGAGAACCATTTTGGATGTGATTCTTTGGTACAAACCAAACTGTATCAGACACATTCTTATGAGGAACTGTCTTCTGCTACGACGTATAGAAGGAAAGGTTGAGGGAAAGAGGAGATTAGGAAGAAAAGGATTCTAATATTAGATGACTCGAAGGAAAGAAGAAAATTCTTGCAACTAAAGAAGGAGGCAGAGGACAGGGCACATTGGCGGTTTGAATTCACTGACAATTTAATGAAAGAATCTGTTTTAAGACATAACACCTAATTTTTTTAAATCTAGTAAGATTCTGGTAGAAAAATCCCTTACATAATACAAATATATTTTAAGAAGAATAAATTGATAACATTTTACTATATTATGAGTAGTCTATTTAGTATTTTTATAGGTAGGTTTATTAATATTAATTATCAAAATTTACAATCAAAGAAAAGTTATTTGACTTAAAAGCCTACACATATTAAAGTTGTTTTTAGAAACTTTATAAACTGTCAGATATGGCCCTTCCTTCTAAAGCCCTTTGCATGACATTACTTTTAAAATACAATGGTACAATTTCGGAAAACAACTTTTCTAAATAAAATTTTTTGCAATGTAATATTTGCAGCGTATCATTTGAGAGCGAAGGTAAATGTTTTTGAATCCTGATAGGTACTAGCAGAGGGAAAAGAAAGCGCGGCTTTGTTGGATAGCTACACAGAAGGATCAGTGAAGTGCGACCGAACCTTTTCATCTCGTGACGGTCTGGTGACTTTCAGTAATGTCCTGCAACCGATTGGTCAGGCTACAAAATTAACTTAACTATAGCTTGAGAGAGACTCCAAGTTAGCTGCAAACTTGATAAAAATTTGTTTAATATATAAGAAATTAAATTTAAAAAAAGCATGATTATTAGGTCTACTAACCTATTTTTAAAAAAGTATAGCCTATTTATTTAGTTTTTTTTACGTACCATGTTTTACTAACCATTTGGGTTTTACGCCTATGTACTAGCTACGCTAATTTTATAGGGATGAGTAAGGTTGAATTTAGAGGAAGTCCACCCACATTTGTGTAGAAATCTCGAGAGAGTAGGAAATCATTTAGGAAAAACCACCCTCAGTACACCCGCCCGGGATTGAACCAAGATATCCCTGTCATCCGCAGTCTAGTCTATTGCGAGAGTATTGCATTATACTACGCGGCCACCAAAGCTTTTTTTATTAACTGCCTCTAAGTTTGAATACAAGAAGGCTCAGCAAGGTTGGAAATGGATTAGCGTGCATGACTTTGCTCGGTCAAATTGTTAATTATTATTATTAGCATCACGTCTTACTATATACCCGTTCGCGTTGTACACACGCTAATGTGTAATGGTAGGGTGATTGTGAGATGGAAATGGAGGACCTACAGTTTAACGTGGGATCCGAACCACGGAGGGAGACCTGGCATTCCTCACATTCACAAGTTGTGATTAATACACGTCTTGTCAGAGGTGAAGGAAGGGTTTGGCAATCAGATAAATCTGAGCCAGCACTGAGGATTGAACCTTGGATCGCCAGCACAGAAGTCCGACACCTTACCCCTGGACCGCCAGGTCACCTTCAAATTATTCATCTTAAACAATTATTTCAACTCCAATAAGTACATAGTTTCTCAGGTTTGTTTGTGGCTGCTAATCTGACGGAGTTTGTTTACTGCCTCAGGTATAACTTTTGAAATCAATACAATGCTGTAATGTTGATTACTTTAAAAAATGGCTTGTCTATAATCAATCAGTCAGGCTTGTCCAATGCACAATTATGTAATGTTGTCTGTTTAAAATAGCACATTCAAGTGCAATTATATGTTAGAATTGTCGGACCAGCTGTTGGAACGAGATTAACGTAGTTAATTCGACTTGTGATTAAAGCTAATAAGGAAAAATATATGTGAACTACTGTATTCAAATAAAACCAATATGGTCCCCTATCCGATAGTTATTTGGAATTATATCGCATTTCAATTAAAGATGGGCCTACTTAAATATATAATTTTATTCTTTTTATATTTTCTTAGGAAGATGGAAAAGGAATACTATGAGAGCTTTGAAATGTGGTAGATAGACAGGGTGACAAATGAACAAGTCCTAAGAAGAGTGGGTGAGAAGAGAACCATTTTGGATGTGGTTCTTCGGTACAAAACAAACTGTATCGGACATATACCTAGGAGGAACTGTCTTCTGTACGATGTCATAGAAGGAAAGGTTGAGGGAAAGAGAAGTTTAGGAAAGAAGAGGATTCAAATATTGGATGACTTGAAGAAAAGAAGAAAATTCTGGGAGCTGAAGGAGTAGGCAGAGGACGGGGCACATTGGCGGTTAAAGTTTACTGACAAAAGGAATGGACCTGTCGTAAGACAGAACACATAATAAAAAATTATATTTAATTATTATTTGTAAACTTTTTTTTTTATCAATGCATCTTATTGCTTTTTCAAGTTATACACATAATATGATATATTTATATGATAATTACTCTAATGGGGTAGGGATGAGGAAAGAAGTATTTTAAAGGTAATCTACCTGTATTTGCATGGAAGGAGGGTGGAAAACCCACCCTCGATAGACCTTACAAGGAATTGAACCATGATCTCCCTGTCATAAGCAAGCCAGTCTTAACTAGAGTGGTGAAGCCTTAAGACCATTCAGCTGTTGAGGAGGGTATTGTTAACATGACCTTGATAATATAGTATATAGGTTGAAATTATGTCTCATGACATTTCAGTGAAGAGAGTTTATGTCCAAGCAAATACAAGAACACATCTTGCGAGTGTGTATCAGACTTATTGTAGAGGAACCATAATACCTGTGACCAATCATGCTTCAAGATATAAACACTCCTGTCACATCATGCATGAAATGTAGGCCCCAACCTTTCACGCTTAGCCCAATCAAAACTTAACATTTTCAGCTTTACTCTTGAAAATTTAATTTGCTCACCTTATTGTTGTTGCAAATCTTATGATTGTTTTTACGAGGTAGACTATTCATGAGTTGAGACGGTAAAATCACATAGGTCGATGGAAAATTTGGTAAATTCCTCTTTGTTGATGTGAACTCTAATTGTTCTCTTAGACTGAAGGAGTCAATATAGAGATACCAACGCAATAAATGTGGCAAGTCACCGGGCCACAAGGGTCTTTGGACAAACGAAAAAAATAGCACTATCGGTTTGTTCTGTTTTTCTTTCAATATTCCATTTAAAATGAATTCTTCAGATATAACAAAGAGGTTTACTTTGAAGGCATAATTCTTTTTAACCTAATAGAAGGAAAGAAATATGTACACAATAGCAAAAGTATAATTTAAGAAAGTAATTACTAACGCTAGATATTATTTCATGAGTAGGGAAGGTTGAGTTTCTCCAGCCATACTGAAGGATCTTCACCCCAATTGCAGAATGTCACCATGTTCCATTATTAACTTACCTCTTTTTTATTAGCTTTGGATTCCTTTAGTTTTCTAACGACTTCTCCTTGAACTTTGATTTTTTCAGTTATAGTTTGTTTAATATCTTCACTCATTTTAAAGGACCATATGAACTAAAAGATAGAAAATGCACGTGGCCATTTAATAATACAAAGATAGCCAACATTAAAATGTAACGCAAACAAATAATGAAACGCCAAAAAGAAAAACTGACTGTATTGTGCTTGCATGTGATTTTGAAATATTTATAAAAAACGAATTATGAAATTATAATTGTTAACTGTACTTTTATTCATATGGTTTTATTGAGTGATTTTTATAATACTACTGGATGAACATCTATGGCTGAAATTTCGAGCTGACGTCTGCACGCCAATGCGTAAGAAAGAGAGAAACTTTTGGGTATTTCTTTCTCTATTGTACACAATTAAGCTGATAAGACATTTCAACATATATTAACATTTTATCCGAATTTACTATATATACCAGGTTATATTATATTTAATGTGATAATTGATTTACCAAAATGTCTAACTATAAGAATGTACAATATATATAACTATGGAGCAAATAATAAATTCCAAATTCCTTTGTAATTTCTAAACAATGAACATTCCAGTAGCAAGCAAGCGCCACGAGAACAAAGAGATCAAAGCCAGGGTTTGTCTATAGCTATGATTGTGTCAGATAACGATATTGATCGCACATTTTGGTCAGCAGAAAATGATGGGTACATGGAAGGAAAAGTTAAATTACACACATTTTCCAGGAAAATTTATTTTTCAAACCCTACAAGAAGCCCAGCAAATATTTTTGTTTAAAAATGACCAAGACCTTCTTTAACCAAAATCCAAACTGTAGTAGAAAGGTCTCATGATTATTTCAAAAATTGACCAATTTTAGTTAAAATCGGACTTGTTCCCTTTTCACTTCAATGGTGTGTTCATGTCCCTCCAGTAGTATAAACAGCTCAAGGTGCCTAGCCTCAGAAATCACCCTAGAGAGAGACTTTCAACCTTAGTTGCCCAGCAGGGACTTCACGGAGGTGACCAGAAAAGCTTTCTCATTAAGTACTAGCTATTAACTGCTTAGTGTGTGGTGAGTTCAAGGGAGACTCCTCCCTTACATTCACTCCCACACAGAGACTAGCTGCCCTTAGGGTAGACCCTCCAAACGTTGCCATGAGGGCGGCCGCTTCTCAAACCCATGAACTTCCAACCCCAAACCCCCTCAAAAAAATTTTAAACAGAGTTTTTATACAATACAAACTTAATATTTGATGTTGATCGGATCATTAAGTTGTAGACAAATATGACACTGTGAAAGCCAATCCGGTTCAGCCGCAAACATCAATACCAATACAACCGAGAAAACTCACCTTATGACAATTTATAGTGGATCAAGACACTATTTGTGAGATAATCCACAAGCTGGCTTTTACTCATCCTGTACATATATAACTTATTTTCTAGATGAATAGAATCATAAAAAGTGATTGTGTGTGTTTTAAGCTATTTTGTATCGTTGACTTAATATGTCATAGTGATGTGCAAAGCTTAAAAACTTTCTGATTTTACTTTTTTTAAATCCAGCTTAACCACTAAATCTATTGAGAACTAAAAACTACATTTATGTTCAATAATTGTAATTTTCTGTCATTATGAACACTTCATTTAGGTACTCTGAAAGGTAGCAAGTTTACTTTTGAGTCATTACACTATGGTGGAGCTTATAAGATTGACCCATAGTAAAAAACATCAAGGTAAGATTTCAAGCTTACAGGATAGATGACTTGTACATTACAAATTTGTCATATGAAAATAATCTGATATAAATAAACTGCAAGTTGTGATAACAACTTGATTTATCAGCCTAGATATGAAATGTCACAAACAATAACTGTGCGATAAAACATTTACTAAATTATTTTTGTATTAAGTTATTCAAATATTCACAATACAGTGAAATAGTTTAATAGCGGACATCTTATAGGATTAAAAATAAAAAGGTCAATTACTAAGAGGTGTTTGTTATTTGGAAAAATATATATTTTTAAATCATACTTGTTGAACAGTTTAATCTATATGAAACTCTATACAGTAGGGGCCCCGAATCCACTGATTCAGTAACTGCGGTTTCAAATATCCGCGGTTTATCGCTGCCCCAATTTATTTATTTTTAATTAAAATATAAAATAGTTTTTAAGTCACAATGCCTACACCATTACCCCAATTCATCTCATTGTGGCCATTGTGCTATCATATCACTGTCATCATCATGTGATTGCCGCAACAAGAATAATCAAGAATAAGTACACTGTAGTGTACAGTAAACATTATTATGTACTTTATTTAATGTTGGTAATGTCGTACTGTGAATAATTTATCAATTAAACCTTACCGTTATTATGTATGTTACAGGAGTACCACGTTATATAATAGTTGGGTATTATCCACGGTTTCACGTAACCGCAGTAGATCTAAGAACATATTACCTGCGGATATGGAGGCCCTACTGTACAGTATATATTAATTACACTTTAATTATTGCACTGTGGAGTATTGTATACAGGGTAGTTATGACTAATGAATCATGTACCTAGTAGCTTACTGTATAAATTATATAATAAACAGAATACAGAAATATAATACTGACTTGTGTACTGTATGTGTGTACACGAGCACAGCCAACTGCTAGAACACCCACTCGATGATGGTTCAGTGGGGGGGGAGGTATGACCTTGAAGTACCATAGTTAATTTTACATATGCTTCACCAGAGGGAAAAGGTGGGACGGTCACACTTCACGACGAGACAATGGCATTCCTGACATTCCTACAGTAAAATACTATAAATGGACGGGTGTTTTCAATTTTTGTCCGCTGTTTATAGAGATTTTTATGCATAAATAATTAAATATGAATCTCAAACAATATGTTTCTGTTATTGAGAAAAAGTCCATTATTAGGACGTTGGTTCAACATAGAAGCCCATGTTATTTTACTGGGAAAAGTTAAGCTGTTCGTTTATAAACAAGAATCCATTCTTCGGAGGTGTTCATATGGAAGATTTAACTATAATTTTTTTCTTCTCAAACCTTAAAACAATTTTAGAAAACGTTCAAATTTAAATTTAGTTTCAAGAATATTTCATAGATTCAATCTGGGTTCACTTTGAATTGAAAAAATAGACTCTGCACTCACCTAATTTTATTCCTTAAAAAAAACTCAAATACACGGCATCAAAATATTTAAGTGTTTGTAAATATGTGTAATAGTTTTTTACTTTTATTTTTTATAATACCTGTCCAGGTTAAACACATATATATTAATTACGCTAATGTGTTGGAGATGAGGAAGATTTAATTTGCATTTGAATAAAGAAAGAGTCGAAAACAATTTAGAAAAAGACCACTTTCAGTTGTACACCTGAGCCGGGACTCAAACTCTGATCCCCCTGCCCCTATCAGTACAGTCTATTGTGAGAATGAAGCCTTAGACCATGTGTCCACCGAAGCAGGTACAATGTAATTTGAAAAATACACTTATTTATATACAATTTTAAATATTTCTTAATTTTTTTTTTTTCAAAGTTGGTGCAAACTTTCCTACTCAACTTATTTTCATATATACATATATATTAAATACAATCTAAAAATGAGGAACTTTTAAAATAATCAAATAAAAAACTGACACACAATTTTATTATAAAAGCGTTGTTACATATTTCAAATTTAGTGTTATGGACACACTGTCACAATAAAATACAGAACCTTCATTTATTTCCAAGTGTGCTGAATCTGTGTATCACCAAACATGATATGGATGTTCAACGAGGGGAGCCCTATACCTGCACCTACTAATGACATGGGGTCGAAGTCCCACCGTGTGTTTATCAGGGATGTGTGAGTACTTACAAAAAAAATTGAGTTTGGGTTGAGTTTTAGTATTTGTTTAAATTCAAATCACGACCCAATCCTCCTGTTTCATCCAGCGCATTAATACAGGTCTAGCAAACCTTACAGCGCTAAAGCTTACATGTTTTCCAGTAATCATACTTTCATGCAAAGTGATATTCTTACATTCACACACATTTTGCCGTTAAACATTTCTCCACTTATCCTCCCACATATACCTTTCTTTGACAGATTCATTTGCGTCTTCTTAAAATATTGCACAGTGGGCTCATAAACCCTTTAACTCTCCCACCCACTGAAATGACAACTTCCGTGTATAGCCCTCTTTTTTTCATTTAAGATTATTCTAGAAAATACCACACTCACACTTTTACTAAAACTTAAATCCCCGACTCTATAATTGCGATTTCACACTCCATACTAATGTTGAGATATCTTTCGTAGGCCTAACATTTTTCACACGACATGCGCTCACATTAAATCCCTCCCCTCCCTCAAACGTGTTTTGTTTCTTCAAACATTATATAGCACTCGTTTAGTTCCGAGCTAGTCCGACACCTTGGCTCACTCGATAGGGTGTCTGTCTACTAAGTAAAGGGTCCTTGGTTCGATTCCTGACATGGCCGAAAAATGTATCATTGATGAAATGAGGGTATCATCTTTCATAATGACGAACAAACAGCCGGGGACTGGAAATTGGGCCTGTTTTTTTAGTATTCAAGAAGACGCATGAAATCCTAAAGGATCTAGATCTCAATAAGACAGTGTGTGTGCTTTTAAAAATGTTCACAAAGTAAGATAAAAGACGAAACATAAAACAAAAAAAATAAAATAATACTATGTACATAATCAAATGAGACGGTGAAATACTGTCCAGCGACGTGTCACCAAGTGGGGCAGCCAAACCTCTGTAGCACCTTGTCTTGACTGGCGAGGTCCATTTGAACCTTCTTACGCATGTAAAAGATGGGACAATCTCGGCTGTAACAAGACAAGAAACCATGTAACAAGAAACAACGTAGAAACGGGTCGAATCTAGAGATGAAACAATGAATCCCTTGAATCTATCGAATCATATGGAATTAGAGAGATTCATGATTTATAAAAGATCTCAAATACAATTATGACGACCGTGACTATGTACCAATAGTAATATAAGCAGTGTAAACATGGGTAACGAAGAAGCAGGATGGAAGAAGAATTCAAGCCTGTGAAATGAAATTTCTGGGAAATACTATTGGAGTGACAAGAATGGATAGGAGGAGAAATGAGAGGGTGAGAGGAATATTTAAGGACGAGCCAGGATAGAGAAGGCACGACTAAGGTGGTACAGTCATGTGAGGAGAATGGAGAAGAGAAAGATACCAAAGAAGATGTTGGATATTGAAGTAAGGGGGCAGGAGGCCAAAAGAAAGACCAAGGGACATGTGAATGAAGGGAGTGTGGAGGAAAGAGGAGAAGACTGGGTCATGGTGGTGAGAGGGGTTAGGGGGAAAGAAGACGTTGAAGAGACTTGTGTTACAAACAGACTCAGCCAGTGGCCGGGAACTGATGATGATATGCATTACAAATTAATATTCATTTGGAAAAACATGAGGTATTTGAATTTGATTTTGGTCTGCTTTGAATTTAAAAGGCGGACTTTGCACACCCCTATATGTATTAATTAAGCCCAAGACGTGTTTGCGCACCCACCTCGTACAAAGAACCTCCTCGTGTAGACTCCCCTGACAGCGCTGACACTCAGTCCACAGCCTACAGAACCTGTTCTCCAGTTCCGAGAGCTTGGAGAGCTCTGATTGGTACATCTCAGGCTCCCTCGCGGTACAGTGTTTACACAGGGGGGACGAGTCTGGCAGCACCGCCTTGCAGCCGAGACACGTCTCCTTGCGCCGGGTGAAGGCAGAGAGTGCGCCGACACGGGAAGTCACCACTGCCTTGGTACGAGTATGGTCGCCTCCTGTTAAAAACATACCACAAGGAAAATACATGTCTTGAAATAGATTAGTTAAGAATGATCAGTTGAGACAGAGATTAGTAGTAAATAAAATGGTTGGATTTCGTTGAATAAAAAGTTGGATTTCGGCCTAAAAGTCTGAAAACAAAATGTTTCTTATTTGTTGAAAATTATAGCAAATCAAATTTTATTTAAATGGTATGGTGCAACAAACAGAAAAATTATGGCTAATATTTGTATATACTAAAACACCCAAAAATAAGTGGTTAAAAATATATATTATTTAGTTTGCTTTAGGGGTGGCTGGGATCCCTCATATGTAAAGTTTGCAAGATAATATTATAAACTCCATGATGTAAGTAAAAAATTAAAACTTTATTAATAATTTACAAAGCTTATCAGTAAGCCTGTGTGCATTAATTATTAATATAATCTTTAGGTCACAAATTAGGAAATTTTTTCTGGTCCTTGTTACTAACAAGATCTAGAAAAATAGTTAATTTAAAAATTAAAAGTAGCGTTAAGTGCCAACAAAAATTAGGTAGCTTCGACTTTTCTTCGCAAGTTTAAAGATTTGCTTCAACTTCGCTTCCCATTTAAAAAGTGGCCTTCACACACCCTTAATATCTTTATAATATGTGATAGTAACTTGATATATACAAATAAAACCAAATATTGAAAACAATTGTGCAATAAAACATTTTCCAAGTGATTTTAGTGTAGAAAGTTATATAAATAACCATAATATAATATTATTTAAAGTGTAACCCCCCCTTTGATTTGATAGGTTCTTATTGCTATAAATAAAAGGTAGGTTAGTTACAAGAGAGTTTATTTTATTTTACAAACAACTAGCAGACATACTGTGAGCGAGGCACTCTAGGAAAGTCGAGTGACTGGCCGATAAGGCCCGAAGTAAACAATAAATAAAGGGGCAAGACCCCAAGTCTTTAAGAGACAACAGAACGATTAATACCAAACAAAACATAATTAAATTGACCCAAGCAGAAGGCGACTAAACTAGTAAGAAGGTTAAATACAAGCAAAATGTATAGGTCTACACGACCTGGCGATGTTGACACTACATCGACATAAGTATGTAGTTATATAAAAAACTGCCATTGCAAGGCGCAACAGAGAAAAGCCATGCTTGGTTTACCTAAACCTAACCAGTTACAATAGATCCTAATCAATTTAGTTCAATCTAATCATTATTACTATTATGACCAACGTGCTGGGTGCACGGGCTCGCGCCCCCCGAGTTGAGTAACAACTAGAATTAATACCATCATAATAAATCTTTAAATTATAGTAAGCAATACAACAATTTTAAATAAGTTACACATTTATCAAAAACAACTAGCGCCCCAAGATGGCAACATACAAAGGTTTCATTAGCGCCCCAAGATGGCGACATACTAAAGTTCCAACCCGTCCGTGAGGCGGACACAACGTTAAGTTAAAGGAAAATAAAGTTAGCGCATAAACCATAATGGCTGACAGGCAAATCCTGCAGTCTCAGAGAAATACATTTATTAGTAACCAAGATTTATATTTAAAGTCGAAACTTAAATTTTGAACAAATTAACCCAAACATAATTTAGAAAACGTCGAACAACAACCTACGCCTAAATCTAAGACAAGTGTCTCACCCAATTGAGTGCAGAGAAATGAGTGTCACATTACAAGACAGTCCAGCCGTTATATACGGTACAAAGTCAATCACGTGTTCACAAACGGCGGGAATCACACAGGGGACGAAGGGAGAGGGGAGTACACTGCTTCGACAAACGTCTCGATTATTCTCGTAGTAATTTCAAATCACACGCTGGTGGATGAGTCTTGTTTCATTCGAACACAACCGTCGGCGCATCTGGGTTAGCGCATCTCGATGTTCAGATGTCTGAGTCTTGCTCTAATCGGACCTCGAGCCTGGGGCGGTCAGTAAGCCGCGTGATGTAGAATGGAGTTGAGTGCGCGTGTTTCGTGAAGTCGAGCCCAGTCCAGTCCGGCCCAGTCAAAGGGGACCAAGATTTGGTGAGCCAGATCGTCCTTATTAGTTTTATGTCTGTGACAACGTCACAATGTCCCCCCTTGGACAGAGATGAAGGACGTCCTTAGCCTTGGGTGAAGACACGGGGAGGCGCCTTCCTCGATGTTCACCGCTGACTAGAGGGCGGGAGGCGGCTCGTACCCTTCGAGGCCATGTTAGCTGGCCAGATGCAGGTTCGGGAGATGGCGAATAACTGGACTCCGGGGCTGACCTCTGCTTCACACGCTCACTCCAACACACCGTCGTCCCGAGTTGACAGGGAGACAGCATATGCTCGTATGGTGGCCCGCTTTAACCACCACGGAAGCTTCATCGCCACGCCCAGCTTGGCGATCATCGACTGCCGCTGAGAGTACAAGAACAAAGGAGGGGAAGGAAAGGACAGGGCAGAAATAGGAGGGACGGAAGGCCGAATAGGTGAAGTCTCTGAGAACAAAAGTTTACACGTGAACACCACATAAAGTTTAACAGTTAGCACAACCATTCTTGAAAGCTATTGTGGCAGTTTCGTAGCACTAACATTTTCTACCGGTACGAGTCACAGAGATACCCACAACTCTGTTTAGCGACGACTTTCCACGAGTGAGGAAAGGTGGGTTTGTCACTTCACACGCACTTAGAGGTAGTCCAGTCGGTGGGGTGAACGTTCTGCACAATGTACTTTGGACCCGGCACACGCTTCATTTCAAACAGTCCAACACAAGTTTCTGCCTAAAGCCATACCTAGACCCTACAGTACCACACAAATTATCTTAACAATACCAGGGGGTGGTACCCCTTCCCTAATTTAAATTATATATATATATAACAATATAGATACTTGGAAATATGTACATTAAGAACGCAAAATTAAATCATTAAGATACACTTAAACAAACAGACGACACACAGCACGGGGTCAATTGACTCATTTCCCTGCAGCCTTTAGGTGGCTGACATGTGCTCTACGTGTCAAAGATGGGTCGGATACTTCTTTTAACAATACGGAAACAGGTGTAAGAAACCTTTCAATTGACCAGGGACCACTCCACTTATACGCCATCTTCGCCGAAGACTTGTCAGCAGCTGAGCTAACAGGAAAACACTTGCACACAACAATGTCCCCAAGTTTAAATGGGACAGGGATACGCCCTCGGTTATAGGTGGCGGCAACCTTCCTTTGGGACTTCAGGAGGTTAGAAAAAGCTATCTCACATTTCCTTTCATAAGAACAATCACCCGCGTCATTAAGCAGTGGGTCAATATCCCAGTTAAACAATAACGGGTGGTTCAGGTCCCTATTGAGGAGGATAGAGGAAGGAGTGGCTTTGACTGACTCATGGAAAGCGGCGTTAAAAGCAATGTTCAAAACGTCTAAGTCCTGGTCCCAGTGGGTGTGATCCTGGTGGTGAAAGATCGTCAAAGCAACGTTCAGATTACGATTAAACCTCTCTACATGGTTCGGCGATGGGTTGTACGGGCTAGTGGTAACGTGTCTTATCCCCCACGAGAAACACATATCTCCGAAAGCTTTAGAACGGAAACACGGTCCATTATCACTTACTATGACCCTTGGGGTCCCTAAAATCGCCCAAACACGTCTGCATAGAGCATTAACAGTTGTCCTTGCCTTCATGTTCCTTAGGGGGATGAGTATGACGAATTTAGAGAAGGCGTCCATGGCAACGAGTATAGAGGTGTTCCCTTGGGTAGAGCGGGTAAGGGGGCCGACGAAATCAACAAAAACTTTCTCCCACGGTTGCTTAGCAACATCCGCGGAGTGAAACCCTATTTTAGAATTACGTGCCGGTTTGGCCAGTTGACACGGCTCACATTTGCGCACCCAATCCCTAACGTCTCTAGGCATTAAGGGCCAAAAAAATTCCTTAGAAATCTTGCGTTCGGTCTTAAGGACACCGCAATGGCCGCCAAAAAGGGAGTCGTGGAAATATTTAAGTAACATAGGCCTAAGTTTCTCTGGCACAAAATATCTTATCCTACCCTTGACACGAACTACTAGGAGGTCTTTATAAATCTCGTAGTTCCCAATCCTCTCTCCACGCTTGATCCTGTCAACGATCTGTCTGCAATACGGATCCATCAACTGATGGTCTTTGATTGAGATAAAGGATTCGGGAATCGTATGGATAACAAATAACGAGCCTTCTTCCTTACATTCTCCTACAGGTTCCTTATCCTCACACATCCTAGACAAAGCGTCAGCGACAACATTTAGCTTCCCAGCCACGTGATGGGTAGTAAACTTAAACCTGGATAGCTTCCAAACCCACCGTCCAATTTTCCCTAGCTGTTTCGGGTGATTCCACATCCAGCTGAGGGCCATGTTGTCAGTGTACAACTCAAACTGGCGAAGCTCTAGATAGTCAGCGAACTTGTCGATACCGAAGATACAGCTAAGACATTCCTTCTCATATATGCTGTACTTTCTTTCGGCAGGGCTCAAAGTTCTGCTGGCGAAAGCTACTGGTCTACTCCCCTCAGACGTCGATTGAGAGAGAACCGCCCCTAGCGCTACAGAGGAGGCATCAACATGGAGTTGGAAAGGCAGAGAAAAGTCAGGCATGCGTAGCACGGCAGGTGACACAAGGTGGCGCTTAAGCGCAACAAAAGCCTGCTGTTGGGCAGAACCCCAAATAAAGGTGGCACCCTTTTTCTTCAAGGAGTTAAGGGGGTTTGCTAAGTCAGAGAAGTTAGGGATGAACCTAGCGTAATAGGCGCACATACCTAGAAACCGTAATACCCCTTTTATGTTTTTTGGGGCGGGAAAATCCAAAATGGGCTTAACCCGATCCGGGTCAACAAGCAGGTTACCCTCAGAAATGATATAGCCAAGATATGGGATGGATCTCTTCGCCCATGTGACTTTCTCCGGGTTTACAGTCAATCCAGCCTCGCGCAGGCGCCTTAACACTACCTCAACATGACGCAAATGGTCATCAAAAGATTTGCTGTAGACGCAGATATCATCAAGGTAGTTAAACACGAATTTGTATTTCAGGTCTGCCAAAATATGGTCTAAGACTCTACTCAGCGCTTGCCCTCCGCAACTTATCCCTAACGGCACTCGGTTAAACTCGTAGACTTGCCAGGGGGTGATAAACGCCGTAAATTTCTTAGACGACTCTGAAAGAGCACATTGCAGGAAGCTGGCATTAAGGTCTATCAAACTGTAATATTTGGCTCCGCCAAGATGTTGGAAGGCGGACTCTATGCTGGGCATGGGGTATGGGTCGAACACTATTTTTTTGTTAAGCTTTCTATAATCGACAATCAAGCGATGCCCATGACCTTTCCTGGGAATAATGAACGCAGGACTTGCGTATGGGGATTTGGAGGGACGAATAACCTCCTTTTGTTCCAAGTCCATGATAAGATTTCTAAATATCTCGAGTTTGGGGGGCGCACAGGAGTAGGGACCAGATCTAACAGGAATGTGGTCCTGCGCCACAATGTCGTACGGCAAAATGTCGCACTTGCCCCATCTGTCGGTGATGACGTCAGGGAATCGAGCTATCAAACGATCTATCGCTTCACGTTCCTCGACAATCGAGAACAACCTGCGAGGATGGTGCCCAACACAAAATGGAATAAACAAACTAGGTTCAAAACTAAAAGATATTCCTAAGCGTCTCAGGTCAAGTTTGACTCCAGTCTCGAACATGAAGTCAGTTCCTAGAATAACATCAAAGGGAAGTTCTGGCATAACAAAAAAAGGACGTTTCCAAGCAAATCTTTCTATCTTAATAGAGAGCACTACTTTACAATCGACCAAGATAGTCTGTCCATTAGCCACGGCGTAAACTTTAGGACCTATCGACCTATAATCGATTTTTGTTTTACCCTCTAACTGGCGCAAAAACTCACGGCATATAAACGAGTGACTGGCTCCTGTATCTAAAAGAGCAACACAATCATTTTGGGCTACCTGGATCCGAACTACAGGGGTGGGAGCACGTGGTTTAATACAAGTGGGCACGACCGGACCACGACTAGGAGCGCGCCCTATAAGTTTCCCGATCTACACTGTCTCTGTACGTGACCTAGTCTTCTACACCGAAAACATCTCACGCGCGAGAGGTCGCGGGGCGCACGGTTGTCTGAACTAGAAGGCCTGAAGTTGTCCCTAGGAGTGTTAACACCGCGATCACTCAGCAGTACAGGCGCTAAAGATAAGGCCGTATTCATAGGTTCGGGAGTTGAACCCGTGCGTCTGCGGTCTAAAGCCGCTGGCGCATGCACACTCAAATACTCCTGTTCGGCGAGCAGGGTGTTTTCAATCGAAGATGCTAGAGAGAAAAGTTCAAGTACCGTACAGGGCTTACATGTAAATACGAAATGTCGCCGGGTGAGGGGCGACACATTCTCTAGAATAATATCAACGATCTGATTTTCCCTCAGGCCACTATTGAGAACTTGAGCTGCCTCCGTGATAGATAAAACAAAATCTCTCAACGATTCGTGGGGATATTGAAACCTGTGAATAACTTCCTTACATAACCTTTCTCTAGCCCTACTGGGTAGCAGCGCTTCTAAGATGAGATCAGTAAGTGATCTCCAAGATAAACCATTTTGAATCCCACGGGAGAACAACTGGGTTAAAAAACCAGAAGTTTTAGCCAAACACAGAATCAAAAATTCACTATCGCTCACTAACTTTAGACAATATGCTCTGTTGATCTCAACCATAAATTTAAACAGAGTAGCGTGATCTTGACCGTCGCAAACAGGGTACGAGTTAAAATCTCCATAAGTACTTTGTTCTGACATTTAACTAGTGAAGGGGGTGGAGGTGGAGCGATAGGCGCTAAGGGGGGTGGATTCCCAACCTCAATCTTGTCCATACCCGAGTCAGTCTCAGCCTCCCCAGTCCCGCTAATCTCCCCACATAGCTTAGATCTGAGCTCACCCACAGTAGCATTGGGAGGGAAGGAGACGCCCCTTGAAGTCAGCTCAGCTGTCAACTCGTCCCGGCTCAGACGGTAGACAGCAGTCTTAGATGTGGTCAAAGAAGACATGGCGGCTGCAGGAGTGGTCTCCATGGTCACGGAGTCATGAAACATAAACAAACAAGGATCAGCACAATATCAATCATTCAACAATACTGCAGACAGGAGGACCCTATTTTTTCTCCTAACTCTACCTAATACCCTATTAAGTGCCCCACTCAACTCTGCTAAAGCAGAGTGGCGCAGCTTCTCTCTTGTAACCCCCCCTTTGATTTGATAGGTTCTTATTGCTATAAATAAAAGGTAGGTTAGTTACAAGAGAGTTTATTTTATTTTACAAACAACTAGCAGACATACGTGAGCGAGGCACTCTAGGAAAGTCGAGTGACTGGCCGATAAGGCCCGAAGTAAACAATAAATAAAGGGGCAAGACCCCAAGTCTTTAAGAGACAACAGAACGATTAATACCAAACAAAACATAATTAAATTGACCCAAGCAGAAGGCGACTAAATTAGCAAGAAGGTTAAATACAAGCAAAATGTATAGGTCTACACGACCTGGCGATGTTGACACTACATCGACATAAGTATGTAGTTATATAAAAAACTGCCATTGCAAGGCGCAACAGAGAAAAGCCATGCTTGGTTTACCTAAACCTAACCAGTTACAATAGATCCTAATCAATTTAGTTCAATCTAATCATTATTACTATTATGACCAACGTGCTGGGTGCACGGGCTCGCGCCCCCCGAGTTGAGTAACAACTAGAATTAATACCATCATAATAAATCTTTAAATTATAGTAAGCAATACAACAATTTTAAATAAGTTACACATTTATCAAAAACAACTAGCGCCCCAAGATGGCAACATACAAAGGTTTCATTAGCGCCCCAAGATGGCGACATACTAAAGTTCCAACCCGTCCGTGAGGCGGACACAACGTTAAGTTAAAGGAAAATAAAGTTAGCGCATAAACCATAATGGCTGACAGGCAAATCCTGCAGTCTCAGAGAAATACATTTATTAGTAACCAAGATTTATATTTAAAGTCGAAACTTAAATTTTGAACAAATTAACCCAAACATAATTTAGAAAACGTCGAACAACAACCTACGCCTAAATCTAAGACAAGTGTCTCACCCAATTGAGTGCAGAGAAATGAGTGTCACATTACAAGACAGTCCAGCCGTTATATACGGTACAAAGTCAATCACGTGTTCACAAACGGCGGGAATCACACAGGGGACGAAGGGAGAGGGGAGTACACTGCTTCGACAAACGTCTCGATTATTCTCGTAGTAATTTCAAATCACGCGCTGGTGGATGAGTCTTGTTTCATTCGAACACAACCGTCGGCGCATCTGGGTTAGCGCATCTCGATGTTCAGATGTCTGAGTCTTGCTCTAATCGGACCTCGAGCCTGGGGCGGTCAGTAAGCCGCGTGATGTAGAATGGAGTTGAGTGCGCGTGTTTCGTGAAGTCGAGCCCAGTCCAGTCCGGCCCAGTCAAAGGGGACCAAGATTTGGTGAGCCAGATCGTCCTTATTAGTTTTATGTCTGTGACAACGTCACAAAAGCATAAAACAACTAGCAGAAAATATTCAAACATCTAATCGACTTCAAGAACATTTTATATATTATATTTGAGTTTGCTTCGAATCGAAAAAGTGGACTTTGCAAACTTTTAGCATATATTTTGTTAATTTTTCATAGTTTTGTATAGTAGTCTTATTTTGGACCAACATCTAATGTTTCTGTTGTTTAATATTTTCAAGTTATGACTGCCTACTTACGAAGAAGAATGGACTCCGCTTTGTCCCCAAGAATCGGAGCAAATATTCTCAGTAATGGTTTGGACAACTGGTTCTCCAAATAGTAGCTGGAGTCAATTGGGATGCTGTTTTCGAGGACATATATGGGATCCTGGAAAAAATGGCCATAAAAATATTTAGAGTTTGATTAAAAATGGTCTGGCTTGGGTATCTGTGGCAAAGAAGTATATAATATATATTGAGTAGCTACTCAAAATCAACAATTTTTACAAAACTCAATAAATTCAAATACTATGAATTTTAAATATTATTCCATACCAAATGGAATCCCCCAATGTTTCCTTTTGTCCGATTTAAAAAGAAATAAATTGTGCACTTGTATTACATTTTTTTAAATATCTGAATTTGTGTGGTAATTTTTTTCACACACACAAAAAAAAAGTATGTTTGTATATATGATTTATGCATGGATCTATTACAAAAATTGAATATGAAATATTTCTAGAAAGATATTGCTATATATATTACTCAAACTCAAAATAAATGTGATGTTTTCATTCAAACTCAACTGGAGCAAAAAATTACTACTCGTACACCGCAAAAAAATCTCTGGTAAGTGTGTAGGCCTTGCCCTTCTGTCCTCCTTCCAATTTTTAATTTAAATATCAGTAAATAAAAGTTATAGCGTTGAAACAAAACGGCACTAATCAAAATTGGGTAATTTTTCTGTGAAGCAGTGAGTCCGGAACGGGGTCAACTTAGCCTCGTGAGGACAAACAAAGAGCTACGTGAATAAATAGGTAACGGTTATGGTCTAGAAAACTGAGATCAACGGCTCGAGGGTTCGTTGTGCTGACCACAAGACACCCTTTACCCGTAGAAGTTGGAACTAACTTCGCCAACAGAAGGTGGACACTTGGTGAGAATGGCTCGATTACGGTCTGACGCCACGAAGTTTTGTTTTTCTAGAATGCATCATATTACCTCCAAAAAAAAATCTGATCCGAAATCATGAATCTGAAATTTTTTTGAACCCTCAAATTTAAAATATTCTCAATGATTCAAGTCCCACCTCCCAAGTATATTCAATAACCTTGTTTAAAACGACCACTGTGATTATAGTACTAAGCACGGTCCATCACCTCTGCCTTGGCGTATGCGGGGGTGTTCTTGGCTGCCGCGATGATGACATAGGGCACCCTGTCCCCCAGCTTGGGGGCAGTACCGGCGTCCCTCTGCTTCATCTTGTTGGCCAGCTCCACATGGGCCTGCTTTGCCGCGTATTCGTTCTTTGTGAGCTCCTTGGTGATGACCAGCTGCGAGATGTCGATACGGTTACAGAGCAGGTCCGAGATAACCTGCTTGGCGTAGTCCACGGCACCGTCCGGGTCCCTGACAAGACACACCTCGGATTAAACCGGCATTCTAGTTGCCTTTTCTTCACTTTCACCGCATCTCATTAACCGATCAGGTTGTACACATATTTATTGCACTAGTGTGCTAGGAAGGAGAAAGAATGAGTTTTAGGGTAAGCATATGTGCATTTGAGTGGAGGGAGAATGGAAAACCATTTAAGAAAAAACACCCTCAGTACATTCGATTGGGATTCAAACAGCAAACTGTCCGTTATAGGCAGTCTAGTCTCTTGCGAGAGTGACACCTTAAACCATTCAACCATCGAAGTAGGTAAGTATTTTATTTATTATTAATATTTAGTTATACAGTTTTTAACACAAGCTTAAAAAAGTCTTATAAGCAAGGGTGTAATAAATTCGCTGTTTTGATTTAAAAGTAAAGTCGAACTGAAGTTTAAATACTAAAAAAAAATGTATTTGGCTTGAAAATAAAAACAAAATTATATTGGAGTATTTACATAACTTTAGAAACTTTTTTTTTAACATCCATTTTTGTTTCCGGCCTGTGGCCTGAGTCACATTTTTATTCAAGCCATATATTTTCCACTACCGGCTGGCTAGGACTGTCGTAGCTTCATATGCCTTTTAATATAACTAGGACTCGGTCAAGCACAACATCCAGTCCCCAGTCATCACCATCACATTTATCAATGTGAAAGAGTAAACCCATATTTTCATCAATGATAAATTAACTTTAGAAACTAAATATAATAAAAGAGTTTTACTGCAAAATTGTAGAGATTTCAGTAAACATTGATAGATTATTTTACTATACATTTTATTCAATTAGTTCAAATTAGTACAGGAAATGAAGGGAAAAAACAAACAAAAAAAATCTCACATGAAATGTGTGTTTCTGCCGACAAAATTTTTATTGGTGAAGCCAAATTTTTTTGTGCAAAGTTGACAAATATTCAAAACAAAGTTGGAGCTTAAGAAGTTTCGCAAACTCCTATTTATAAGAAAGGATTGAGGTTCGTTAACGTGGAACTCCACTAGCGTTTTTTACTGCAGCGAACCGGCAAACCTTAATTTAGGAACGCAGCCGTCAGAACAGTACGTCAGGATCAAACTGCGGTTAGGTCAGGCACACAACTTTGAGGTTCAAATTCCAGCATCGAGAACAAATTTCAATCCTCTCTCCAGAAAACTGCTGATGCATTTTATATATAAAAGCAAGTTCTTGATCTCACCTGTCTATCAATAGTTTCTGCAGACAGGTGTTGATCATGTTGGCGACAATGGGGGAGTTGTCCCTCCGCACGGTCTCGATACCTTTGCAGTCCATCTTGTCGTAGTGGTCAGGGTTGGTGAAATACAAGCCGGCGTAGCGCTTCTTGTTGATGAGGAGGTAGGGGTAGTAGATCTTCTCAAACTCCAGCTTGATCGGACTGACAAACTTGGAACTGACGTACTCCGCAGCTTCCCGGCCCAGTTTCATTGCTTCTTCGAGGGTCTTCACCCCGAATTTTATCATCACAGAGTCCGTGTCACCATAAATTACCTGTTCAAATGTTTAAGGTGTGTTGGATTATAATAATAATAATATAATATATATAATAAATCATTTAAGGGGGTTCAGACTACACCTTTTCAATTAAAAGAGAAATCAAATAAAAAATATAAAATATTCTCATAAGACAAATCAAAGATTGAATATTTTTTGTTAATGTTTTTATCCTTGAAAAAAAAAATATATATATTCGGCATAATTTTATGCACTTAATTCACTTGGAAAGTGTTTATTGCAGAAATGTTTGTAATATTTGTATGGGTGTGCGAGTACTTGAAAATTTGAGCTCAAGTCGAATTTTGGTAGCTGCCCTAATGCGACAATTTTTACAAAACTCAAAAAATTTGACTACTTGGAATTTTCAATTTTTTCCTCGTAAGTTCCTGGTTTGATTAATTTTAGCCAATTTTAAGATATAATTCATAGTAAATTGTCCCTCAATATTTTCTTTAGTCTATTTAAAAAAAATTGCAGTTATATTAACTTTATTTAAAAATTTGAAATTTGAGTGATAGATTTTTTTCAAACAAAATTTTAGTTCTAAAAAAATATGTTTGTAATTGTTCATCGTTTATTTTCAGATCTTATTACAGAAATTAAACTTGAAATATTTATTGTACAAATATTGCTCTATAATAATTGAACTAAAAAAAACAACAAGTTTTCATTCAAACTTACTGATATAAAAAAACACCCCTGACATCTGCAAATGAGTGATCATGTTGAAAAGAAGGCTTCCTCAGCATCTCAATTAAACAAGGATGAGAATCATACAATATGAATTTAATAACAGCAATGAAGCGAAACGAACAATATACAGGCATAACAAGTTTGGTGTTTTCGAGGTTAATATTCGACTTGAGAAAACCAAAAATAAACATTTTTAGAAGTACCTACGCATCAAGCACAAGAATTCAGAAGGCCTAATCAAACTGTGTTAATTTGTTAAGAATTACACTGTGGTATATTCAGACTTTTTATTTTTCACGTCGAACATCTTTAAAATAACAGGGTCGTATTATGTGCGAGGGCGTACTGAATTTGGGTCAGTACAGTATTTGCATAAGAGTTTGTTTCCCTCCATAAACCAATAATGTGACACAAGAGTATTTATCAAAAGACAACACCACCAAGGTTAAAACTTGGAGGATAAGACAACTTACATCTGCGTCGTGTTGGTATCCATTGGCTACATTGTATCGCTGCTCCACTTCCTGTTTCGTTTGCTCGATCATGGTACGACCGTAAGCTGTCACGCTCTAGGAGAGAGATATTAAACGATAATTTAATTTCATGTTGATTGATTTTGTTTACAACCTACATAATAAAACCAACTTTTTTTAATCGTGTACAAACTTTGAATATTAATATTTATAAAATTTGAATTTGATTCGAAATTCAAATCTAAAATATACTTAAGGATTCAAGGGTCCCAATCCTAAATAAAGCCTATGTAAAAAAAAGAAACAAATATCAAAGCTATTTGATATCTGTAAAACCCACCCTATTTAAAACAAAGCTATTGCAAGTTAGTGAAATTACCAAAGTCTAGGAACTCACCCCTGAAATTTCGAGACAGGGCAACTTGCCCACCTGCGCCCCGGTGAAGCCATACACAGAGTTGGCACTGATCTTGAGGGCCAACTGCCGTCCGTCCAGCACCTTCTGTCTGAAAGGGTCGGTTTCGTTCTTCAATTCTGTCTTGGCCTTCTTCCTGGCACTCAACAGACTCTCCAAGATCTCCGGGAGAAGCCCTTTACGCAAGGTACTCTTGACGAAGAAGTTGTTGGCGGGGTCTTGCTGTACTGGTCTGGCGTCAACCTGGCACCATAATGACGAGAGTTTAAAACAAATGGCCCACTACCAAAGTTAAACAAACTATTAAAATTAGCATTTTTTTAGCACATCTTACTACTCGTTCGGGTTATATACTTAAATTTAATAATTACGCTAATGGTTTTAGGGATTAAGAAGGTAATATTTAGAAGAAGTGTACCCACATTAGTGTGTAGGCAGTGTGGGAAACCATTTAGGGAAAACCACCCTCAGTACACCCGAAAGATATTGAACCTCGATATCCCCATCATTGGCAGTCCAGTTTATTGTGAGAATTACGCCTTAGACCATGCGGCCACCAGAAGGCGGTTAGCATCTGTTACCACAAAAATTAACGATCTCTTGTCAAGCTGGTTTATGGCTGTTTATAGGGGTGTTTGAAGTAAGTTTTTTTATTTATTTGAAGTTGAAATAAATAAATTAAGTATTCCTGAAGCCAAATTGAGTAATAACTGGATTTATCAGATTAAAAAAAAATATTTCAAAAAATTATGCAATAAACATTTTACTAGTAATTTTAGCCATAACGATATATAAATAACAACAATATAATATTTTTAAAGAATATAAGCACCAACAAAAAAAAATAATCAAATTTTGATTCGGCTTCAAGAATATTTCATATATTCAATTCGAATTTGCTTTGAATAAAAATAAGTGGACTTTCCACTCCCCTAGTTCAAAGCAAAGTCGAAGAAGTTTTTTTCCAAAGTTTCACATACTCCTAGCTCGCTAAAAAATAAAATTTTTCCGAGCAAACGGCGATGTTGGCTCAGTCAGAGAGGAACAAGTTACACACCCAAGTTTCTCTTTGGTCCCGCCTTGGAGCAGAGTCGTGTAGCACAGGTTGTGGGCCATCATGATGCTAGGGTACAAGGAGCTGAAATCTAGCGTCGCTATCGGGTCGGCGTAGTAGCCTTTCTTGGGCTCGATCACTGTGGCACCCTCAAACTGTTCCTCCTGGACTCCCCCTTGGTACGCCGGCATCAGGTAGCCACTCTCCCGAGCCTGCCAGTGGAAAGTCAACAGTAATAATATTTAATATTTAGCACCGCGTCTTACTACCCGTTCGGGTTATACGCTTAAGTACTAATTACGCTAATGGATTAGGAATTGGGAGGGTTGAATTTATAGGAAGTGAACCCGCATTTGCGTGGAGGGAGAGTGGAAAACCATTTAGGAAAAACCACCCCCAGTTCACCCGACCGAGATTCGAACCTCGATCTCCCCGTCCTCGGCGGTCGAGCTCAACACGACTAGCGCGTTAGCCAACTACGCCACCGAGGCGGGTAAAAGTCAACAGTAGCCGAGCTAGATATATTCCCCTTTTAACTAAATCCTTATCTTTATTTTACCTACAAATTCTATATCTCAATTCCATTTTATGGAATAAAATTACTAACATATAGAAAATATAAATATAATAAAATAATAAAATAGCCATATGTCAACTTTTTTTGTTATAGTACATTAATTATAACCTTCATATATACAAATATTTCCTGAGTTTGTCCTTTATATTATTTGTTCCTTTCATATGTTCATATTTACGTTTCCTATCATTCTTTAAATATTATTATTTTTCCTCCCTTTTGTGTTTTTTTTTTTTGTTTCCTCTTTTAGAAAGTTGCATTGCGCGTTTCACATTCACTGCTGATTGAGTTCCAATAGAATTAAGTCTTGGTCGAGAGATTGGACGGTGGCGATCAATTTTATTCAAGAGGCAGCCAATACCTCTTTGTCCAGTGGCAGCCAATGCCTCTGTTGGTTCAACCCCAAACATCCAAATGGTAACAGACAGATTCCAGGCCATTGATTTAGCACGTAACTAAATGTATGAATCTTAAAATGAATTAATCATATACAAAATATGTTTAAAATTAGATCTTACTTCTATGTTCTATTATTCAACTGGATCGAACACATCCTTAGATGGAAATGTCTTCTGCAAGACAGTCATAGAAGGAAAGGTTGAGGGAAGAGGAGCTTAGGAAGGAAGAGGATTAAAATATTAGATGACTTGAAGCAGTGGTCCTCAAACTTATTAAGCAGAGGGCCGCATTAGAATAATGAAAGTGCTAGATGGACCGGATTGAACACGCGATACATACAATACATACATATTTATATCTCATTTTGATACATGCATATCTTATAGCCATAGTTAAACATGACTAAAATGTAAGCTGTGCAGACAACATAATTACCCCCCACCTCCTCAAATCGGAAATGTACCTCGGACTAGATCCTACACTCAAAAGACACTTTATGGAATGTGGCTAGCGCGGATTTAATATATTGCATTAAGGAGAACCATCATTTCGGTATTTGTCATTGATTTTTTTAAATGTTTTTCAAAACGTTTGTGGGCCGAATAAACACATTTGGTCCACAGGCCGTAGATTGGGGACCCCTGGCTTAAAGGAATGAAGAAAATTCTGGGAGCTTAAGGAGGCAGAGAACAGGGCGCATTGGCGGTCTAAGTTCACTGACAAAAGGAAATGACCTGTCGTAAGACAGAACACATAATAATGTTTATTCCCTCATTGTTCTGTATTTTCTCTTGCCCAATATTTATATTTGTAGGCAAAATTAAGATTTGGATTTGTTAAATATTAGATCTGACCTTACTCTAATTTAAAAGACAGTAAAATACAACATGAAACTATTATGTATACTAAAGTTTATAAATAAGGATGGGACCCTCAAATCCTTAAGGATGTTCGAGGCTCGAGGATTCAAGAAAATATCGGATTGGAGAATCAATTCCTTAAAAGAGAAAGTTTTTTTTAAATTATTCAAGAGAAATTTATTTTAAGTTCTAATACACCTTAATGATGGCTCAGAATCAAAATAATTATTGGACAAACTCAATAACCAAACCTCAGACCAGTAATTTAACATTTAGTTACTATTTCTATTTTCTATCATTCTGTTATATTTTTATTTTATCTGAGGTTCATAATTTCTTTCAAGATTCAAATTCTAATTTGAGTTTTGAAATTAAAATGAAGACTCGGATTCAAGATTTGAATTCTTAATAGAGTGTATTGGACCCAACTTTATTTATACAGTTTTACAGCAATACATACTTTCCTGAGGAGCTGCGAGACGACTTTAATCTGCTGCCCCCTGGTGAGTAGACTGGACAGCGACACACCAGTCACTCGGGCCATCTCCATGTAATTGATGATACACATGAGCTTGTCCAAAAGACGCAGAGGAAGGTACGCGTCCTTCAGACAGTAAACCGCCAACCTGACAACATACAAGGGGGGATATGTGTTTCTTAGCGTCACGTTTTGTTACCCGTTCGCTTTTGTACTAACTACGCTAATAGTTTAAGAAAACGGGAAGGTTATATTTAAAGAAAGTAGATCCACATTTGCGTAGAGGTAGAGTGGAAAACCATTTTGGAAAAACCACCCTCAGTACACCAGACCAAGATTCAAACCTTGATCTCCCCGTCATCGGCAGTCTAGTCTACTGCGAGAGTCAGTTAAAGTTCGGCTACATTTTAAACAAGAGTGCCCATTTGGTTTCGAGGCCCAAACACTCCTTATCACCTCGGATGGACTGCGTCTTACTGGTCATAACATCCCTACATTTCTTCACCGTGTTGAATTTGGACCAATGGGATAGAGACAAAGTCAAACTGTGAAGAAAGTACAAAAATCT
Organism: Timema podura; assembly: GCA_033556935.1. Lineage (NCBI taxonomy): Eukaryota > Metazoa > Arthropoda > Insecta > Phasmatodea > Timematidae > Timema > Timema podura. The sequence goes on along the minus strand of JAVRXN010000014.1, from coordinate 9,644,007 downwards.
TCTTTGTGTCTTCCTCCTGTCAGTTGGACCGGTGACATTGTGTATTTAACTAATTGACCCCCCTCCCCCTCAACAAGAAATAGAAACAAATAAACCGTTTGTTCCAAGCTATTTAAAGATTATTGACAAAATGTACCCCTCAGTAGGTACAGTACCTAATCACACCCTTTCCCTTAAGGGATAGGCAATAAACTGTGCACATAGCTCAAAGAACGACAACTCCGTACTTAATCCATCCTCACCAACTTTCTCCACACTTCCCTATCTTTGCAAACTCCCTTTTCTCCAACAACATTCATACACCGAGTCATATTTGCTCTTTTATTCTTAAAGCTCTTAAATTTTATCCTTTTCACACATTAGTCTACAACATTTGGCTACGTCTTTCATGGCTTACCCCTTCCTTTTGATCTACACACTCTACCTTCATATATTTGCTTCATCAAGTGCTTAATCCAAACTCATCCTCTCAACATGTCCAAACCAACATAAGACGCTTCTTTCACACTGACTTATTGGATTCCCTTTCGAACCGCACTCCTTCAGCACCCATTCATTACTAAATCTGTCAATACATGTTCTTTTAACATACATTTCTTAAATATCTCATTCCAACCGTATTCTATTTTATAATGTGACAAAAAAAAAAGTACCTACCAGGGAACCAACACCATGGAATATCAAAGACAGGTCTAACAACTTGAAATCACTGACCTGCGCCTAGTCTGTGGGTTGCCGTTCTGAAGGTCTGTGATAATGTTGTGGTGAACGTCTTCTTTCTGCTCTTGAAGGAAGTGGTAGCTCACAGAGTTGAGCGTGTACGAGCGAAGCTTGTAGTCCCGAACCAGTACCTAATAATGTTTGATTTTTATAAGAAGTATGGTAGTAGTCAGAGAAGAGGGCAGCAGTGGGAGTTGTTCTACACATGCGTAAGCGACAGGCTAGGGAAAATAAAAGTGCCCTTGAAGTGTGTATGGAAGTGCTATATGTACTCCATATCCATAGTTACGTATGCAGCAGAAACATGGGAAATGGAAGACCAGGAAAGTGGAGGCCATGAGAATGAAGTTGTACAGGTAAGAGGAGGGGTAAAGGGAGTACATGAGATAGTAGAGGAAGCAAGGGTGAGATGGTATGGACATGTAATGAGGATGTTGGAGTACATAAGATAGTAGAGGAAGCAAGAATGATATGGTATGTGAACGTAATGAAACCGGAAAAGGAGAGAATGCCAAAGAAAATGATGGAGTGGAGATGAAGTAAGGAGGATAAAGATTACAAGGAAGAACAAGAAAGTGATAGGAGGGAGCAGATAGGTGTGCAAGTGAGAGGAGAATAATGGAAGCAATTTTTAGAGGAGTGTGGTGAAAGAATAAAGGAAAATGGAGGCATTTTATTAAATTTACCCGACCACAGGCTAGAGTTAATGAAGATAATGATAATAATTATAGTGATGAGTATTACTAAACAAATAATTATTATTTTTGAATAGGTTGATATTAGTTTCAGTCAATATTTGCAATAAAGAACCTTCTGTTAGCTGTCACCAACTCTTCTACTGTAGCTGGGCTGTAGATTATCATATTTATATATGAAATAAAAGTATTTAAGAAAAATGTAATATCTAGCAAAAGTGATAGTTACAGATCACATGACTTGACGTATTAATACATAAATGTATGTCGACAAAGAAAAGATGGCGCCAAACAGCTATTTTAAATTAAACATTGAAGGGAAGAATAGAAGGGCAAGTGCCTACACACTTACCAGAAAACTATAGACCTCAAATTTCACAACTAAAAATAACACAACAAAACACACAATGATGACATTTTCAAAGTACATAAGTCCACTTCTTCTTGTTATTCTTCTTGAAGACTGATGTACCCCGAAAATGTCATAATAATGTGTTTTGTTGTTTTTTTAATTGTGAACTTTATGACACATACAGTTTTCTGGTAAATGTGACTGTAGTTATGCCAGTTAAAGAAATGTTATGGAATAGTTTGTGTTCTATAGAAAGTAATAGGTCTTGTTATCTTACGAGGAACAAATCAAAAGGAACTCTGCCCTCGAAGTTAACGCTCTTGTTCTCCCTGCGACCCATCTGTTTGCTTTGAAACATTTGTTCTTTGATCACGGATCTGCAACAAAGAGAGAATTATTAGTCAACCGTATCAAAAAGCGACGGGGGGAAAAATCTCTAAGAGAGAGAAATTGCTTATTAGTAATTCACGAAGAAAAAGAGATCTAACTCCAAAGAAAAAAACTCTTACAAATATCTTAAATTAAACATTTAATGTTTAATTTAAATTAGCCATTTTCTCTTTATTTACATTCTCCTTCCTTTTTTCTCTTCCTCCATTTTGTTTCTACTCTGCTTTTCTGTACATTTTCATTCAAACTCAACAACCAGTCCCCAGAACCAGTAATTTAATACTTGACATATTAATATCATCATGAACACATAACAACGAATTTAAAAATTTGCATCAATTCATAATTTATATGCAAATTTAACATTAATGGGAGTAAAATCAGAATCGATTAAAAAATATCAGATTTGAATAAAAAAAATCAGACCTATGTGGGAAAATATAATATATCTCTACAAGGAAAACCTCTTTTCGCTTTACGAGGCCGTAAAAGCCATATTGTGTTCGTCCCTTTTTATATGTTTCCATCCACCCTTTCTATACTTTCTTCCAAATATAATACCAATGTGGGAAAGTTAACCTTTTTATGTTTTAGGGGTGACATTTAACACTTCAAGTCAAGCTTAAATATAAAACACTGAGAGTTTTTTTGTTTTCAAGTCCAAGTAATATAAATCAATATTTTGAACTATAAATATTTAAGTTGAATTTACAAAAGAAATCCATGCATAAACCGCACATATAAACATATATTTTTTTGGAAAAAAATTATCATACAAATTTGGATTTTTAAATAATATATTTAATGTGATGGTATGTACTTTTTTTTTTAACAATACAAAAGGAAATATTAAAGGACTCTATTCGGTAAGAAATCTTTACAGGGAATAAAATAAATTAAAGCTGGAAATTTTCGGCTTCTCAAATTTAAGTCAGCTGTAAAAATCTTTGAGTAAAGTATGAGAGCTACTAAAAGGTCGACTCAAACTCTAATTCTTGTGTACCCACACACCCCTAGTGTTTAACACGTTCTCTTAAATCAGAAACCGTATCGACTCGTCACTAATATCAACTAATATGTATATACAGTTTCTTTAAAAACAATAACCATAACCCACTCACTGAATATCTTTAATCCTCCCTAAGTAGGTGAAATTCTTCACCTTCAAATGTTTGGCTCGATTTATCAAGTAAGGGAAGTCAAAGTTATTGATGTTGTAGCCGGTGAGGATGTCTGGATCCAACTCTCGGACAAATTCGGCCCATTTCTGAAATAAAATATGATAAAAACTCTTTTAACAGATTGAAAAACATTTTGGGTAGGTTTATTATATAGTAAAGGAAATTGATAAAACTAAAAAAAAAGGAAAAAATAAACTAGTTAGAGTAAATTTGATGAAGAAAGCCCACCAAGGGAAAGAGGAAAAATGTGGGAAGAATCCAATGCACAAAGGTGACATCTTCTTCCTTTCTTCTGTCTTCTATAGTATAAATATTCATACACACATTTTAACACAAATAGAATAATATTTCGGCATTTTTGCCTTTATCAAACACAAAGAAGAGCGTACAAATAATACAAACACTGGATTACTGGTAAGTTTAATATTTAATTAATAGCCTACAGGCATATATGTGCACTAAAACAGTGAATATTATTCATCAAAAATATTCAAAATATACCAAAATATATTTTGACCAGGGATGGGACACTCAAACCCTTAAGGAGGAAATGGCCACACTTTTGGATCTAGTGAGTTAATCCATGGCGAAGCAGGAAGTGATGGTAATGACAAACAGGGCTGTGAAGTCGGTAAAAATGTAGACCCAGATTCCAGCTTCATAATAAAAACTTATAATCTTGTAACAATAAATGATAGATATAAAATTTTAACTTTATTTTTATTTTTTAGAAACAATATTTGTAAATTTTAATTGATAAATTTACTCAAATACACATTCACAGCGCCTTATGAAGCTTCCCGTGAAGTCATGTGTATTGAAGCATTTTAAGGAGAGGATGCCAAAGAGAATGATGGAGATGAAGCATGGGGGGGAAAAAAGACCGCAAGAGAGAACAAGAAAGAGATTAAAGGAGGAAGAATGGTAGAAGGATAAAGTAAGACAGAAGCATTTCAGTAAATTGACCCAGTCACTGGCTGGAAACAGTTGATGATTTTTTTAAAAAAAGTGACTTTTAGCTTTTGATTAAAATAAAGTTACTGTTAGCTGAAAAGGTTTTGTTATGACCTTTGTGATTTGAATTTAGAGGTAGGAAAAAAGATTTGGATCTGTACAGAGTAGATTCAACTAATTTAGTTTTTTTAGCACCACATTCAGGTTATAAGCATATCTCTAGTTAGATCTATAGATTCCCCCCCCCCCCCCTGGACCAAGTGTACTCGTAATTGCACGGAGAAAGTAAATCTACACACAATACACTCGACCGAGATTCAAAGCCCGGCCTCCCTGTCACTGGCAAACAAGGCTAGACATTTCAAGGGTACAGGGTAAAAAAAAAAAAAAAAAAAAAAAAAAAAAAGGGAAAATCTCTGATTTTAACTCAAATTGAGTTAGTGCTTCCATCTGTTAGACAATCATGATACCTTTCGAATACACTTTAGATTATGGTTAAAAGGCGTATTGATCATATTTTAAATTATTTAAAAAAAGGTATTATAACGGGTCTTAATAGGGTTTGTGACAAAAGTTATCCTGGATAATATTTGTAATTTATGACTTTCCAGATCCCCCCCCGTGCCCATAAGTGCGGTTATGTCTCTAATGCATGCTCCTGTTTACGAATCCTGCCCCTCACCTCGAGCATCTCCCTTTCGACCGTGTAACTGAGCACCTGACTGCCGACTATTGGGGCGCACGTGTCCAGCGTGAACACGTTGCGAATAAACGGCTCATGGTCCCCCTGACGGACCACCATGTTGGCGATCTGGATCACCGGGTCGTGGTCTGGTTCGGGGAAAATCCCTTAACAAACCACACAGAAAGTACAAGGAATATTACTTTCAATTATTCTTTAAATATATTCTTTTGTATAAAGAAGATATTATAAATACCAAACACATATAGTTAATAATTAATACACTCTTACCTTGAGGGAGTCGTCGGTCAAAAAAAGAACCTCTTGCTTTATTGTCATTTTAACTGTTGGACCATCACAATTCTAAGTTTCCCAGAGAGAAATAAAAACAGTGTCATGAAGTAGCAGACTTTAGTAATCAAAAGCCTGCGAGGATTAAGTAAGCCTAAGCAATCATACTTTCAATTGTTTCACACCAACAGTTGTACACGTGCATGTTTTTAAAATAAAGATTGTTTTGCCAACTTGCAAAGCGCCGTGTGTTGACATAAACGTTAACTCAGGGGAAGAAACCTCTTTTTTTGGTGGTATATCACAGTGAATTTTAGAACCTTTTTCGAAAAAAAGAGGGCCGAGAAGGAGACTAGATGTGTTAAGGTGCTTAATTTGAAGTACTTTACAAACTTAAGCTACCGGGTTACAGTAAATTGTGAGGAGAAATTCCTGCAGTTTGAGTGTCTGTTCTATACGGAGGAGGGAGACCCCCAAACCACCTTGAAATACCGAGCTATATAACAACCGTGCATAGTCGAGCAGCTGTGGGTTCGACACTAATCGAGGTTATAGTAATGAAAATAGGTCAGGGCGCAGAACTGTTGAGCAGGGACAATGACAGAATAAGGAACTTTTTTCTTAACTCTTTCAACTTGTTCTAAAAATATATATCACGTTTTATACACTGTAATAGTAACTAAACTATTTCAATAAACAAGATTGAAATGAACCCCACAGTTATTTGCCACTGTCTAACCAGGTGCAGTTAACAGCATGTGTGCATTTAACTAAACTGACCCGACAACAGGTTGGAAATAGTTCGTAGTTATTTAAGTTAGTTTGGACATGAAACATCTTGAAATAGTTTTCATATTTAAATCTGCTTGTCTAGTTTAAGAATTTTAAAATTGATATTAAAATAGTATTTACAACAGTAGCATGCTTCCATTTATTAATATCCTCTTACAAAATTAAATCCCTACAAGACATTCAGAGCTAGTAGAAAAAAAGACCACCACTTTAGTTTATAGCAGAATGTGAAGTTGATTTTCACAGGAAGCCCATTATGTGAAAATTAAAAACTAAAGTTGCCACAGGCACAATGATGGAAATAAAAGTATTACAATTGTATCTACATTCTTAGTCCATTTAATTGACTGTGTAAAAATAAATTATACAATAATGCATAAGGAAGCATCAATGGAGGCTTTATGACCTTTATAATAAATAAATAAAACCCGACCTAATTATAAAACGCCAAATTCTAGTGACTTTCAATCGATGTTGGTGGTCGAAAATGGGCTTCATATAAAAATCATGGTTTAGCTCTCTGTTGGTGCAGTTACCCTTGCGGCCGGCGCATTCTATGTCAAAGCTCAAGATTCGGAAGGGCGCCACCTTGCTCCATTCCCCCTCTGGTGCGTGGGACACAAACTCCTCCCATGAAATGTCAGCCTCTAGCTGACATCGAGACACCTTCTTGGACTTCTCTCGCAGTTGGTACTTGCCGGTGGGAAGTTCCACCCAGCTGCAGCCCACCACGCCAGTGTCCACCATGAATCTGGGCGCGGAGGAGTGTACCAATCAATTTACCATCTTACCATTACCAACCTTTATTCAACACTCAAATACAAGTCTTTGAAATCTTCACTTGGACCACAAGATCCCAGGACCTCCTGAGTTTAGTCAACCTTGGACAGCTCGACTCTCTTGTAACTAAATGTCTTTTTGAGGCAACCCAGCAAACATTTTTTCTAGTTTAATAAAGTGGGCTGATCATTTGATATCAAAGTCAACATTCGACTCAAACTGCTCACCTGATTTCAGAGTCAACATTCTACTCAAACTGCTCACCTGATTCCAGAGTCAACATTCTACTCAAACTGCTCACCTGATTCCAGAGTCAACATTCTATTCAAACCTCTCACCTGATATCAAAGTCAACATTCGACTCGAAGGCCTGGTAGTTGTGATTGCCCAGCGCAGGGAAGATGACCTCCTTCTCTAGCAGGCGTTTAGCTGCGGCTATCAGTCGCGGTAGAGCCACAGTTATCTTGAGGAAGGTGGACAGTTTGTCACCTTGGTAACCAAACAAGCTCTGCTTCTTGGTAATTTCTACCGCAAGCACAGCTTCCTGGACCTCTTCCTTGTTTGACCTCATATCATTGAGCACCGCACGGTTCAGCGAATCCTAGGGATCAAAACATACTTTCACTCACATGTCTCGAAAACGTTTATGCGATATTGGAATTTTTAAAATTTCATAAGCAGTCAACTTTAACAAAAACCTTTGGGCCTCAATTTATTTGTAGATTACTGAATGTCTCAATACCCATCTGGTTTATGTGTAGAGATTGAATGCTCGAATCTTTTGATGTTAGATAGATTGAAGATTTGTAAAGATCTCATAAATACATTTCAAATACATGAAGCTCTTGACTTGAAACCACTATTTAAAGCAATCAGCAGCAGTTATTAATATAGACTTGTGCAAATGAGAAAGTAAAAAAAAAAAAAAATCACAAAATAAATATATAAATTGTATTAAAATGATTATAAGATTTAGAATTGATTTTTTTTAGATCCATAATTTTGTTTTGGAATTTGTTCGAGAGCTCTAATACTGCTTGGGGAATCAGCCTCAACGTAACTATAGGACAAACAAAACAACCAGATCCCAGACCATTAATTTGACGCCTAACGCAATCTAAGACACGACTAACGTGGTTGAGAAGATACCAAAGAATATGTTGGATATTGAAGTGGGGGGGGGGGGAGGGGGGGGGGGGGGGGCAGGAGACCAAGAAGAAGAACAAGGGGCTGAAGGGTGTACAGAGGAGAGAGGAGAGGTGGTGGGGAGAAAGGATACGTCAGAGAGACTTATGTTCCAAACGAACCTGGCCAGTGGCTGGAAACTGTTCATGATGATGATGATGATGAATGATGATGATACAATGTAAGAATGTGATAGTGAATTTTTTTTTTTTTAGAAATAACGACCTCCAGGCCTTATATTTTTAAGCACCGAGTCTTACTACCTGTCTGGTTCTTTAGGCTTAGTTACCATTTCTATTTTCTAATATTTCGTTATATTCCTATTTACTCTTAGTTTCATAATTTTATACAGGATTCTCAGAACCAAATCTGAGATTCGGACCGGATCTAAAATTATAAAGAAGAAATGTACTTGCATTTCCGCGGAAGGAGAATGAGAAACTCCACCCTCAATACACCTGTCTGAGATGAGAACCCCGGTATCTCCATCAAAAGCAATCCAGTACAACGCAAGTGTGACGACTGACGCTTGACCTCAAATAAAGTGAACCTTTGTACACAAATTTGAATCCTACCAGCAGTTAAGTCTCACCTTGAACGGTTTGCAGTGCTGTTCGATGAACGTGTCTGGCGCAAGCACAAAGAAGTACGGGGAGAAGCCGTGAATGTGACAGCACACCGAGTTGCCCTCCATTGTGACTCCGTACATCCTGATAACTGGGACAGGACCTATCTGGGCCCCGGGCATACCCTGGCGGGCTCTGCCTGCAACAAACACAATAACACTCGGGATGGGACCCTCAAATATTTAAGGATATTCGAGATTTGAGGATTCGAGAAAATATCTGATTTGAAATTCAGGATACATTGATATTTTTTTATAATTTTGAATTGAAATATGGTTTAGAGATCTATCACAGTTGAATGGTGGTTCAGCTCCAACATAATTATAATCTTGACTAAACAACTAAACCCCAGACCAGTAATTTATCATTTAACTGAATGAATGAATGTTATAATGAGTGCAGAATTACGAATATTAGTTTAAATTTATTTACTTGAATTTATATTTTCTATTAGGGGCCTATTGTGTTACATATATTTTATATTTTCTGTTATATTAAAACTTCAAATTCTAGATTTGTAAGTAAAATGAAGATTTAAATTTGAGATTTGAATTCATAAATAGTGGATTAGACCCAATTCTAATAAATAGAAGGGCATACAAATTTAAACCAATTTTAGGGGAAGTTTTTAAAGGAAAGAAACCATTTCCACGGTTTAATTTCGAGTAAAGAACTTAAACTCTGACATGGGTGTCCCGGTTTGATTCTTGTCCATGTATATTTGCTGGGATGTATAAAGGTCTTCTCCTGAGGATTGATGAGGAGAGGAACAGGTTTGTCTTATTATAAACCTGTTTCTTGAGTCCCTGGATACAAAGATAACACTACGAACCTGTGTAATGGTCCATGTCTATCTGCTGGAATGTGATTGGGTCTCTCTGAGGGTCGAGGGGTGGAGGGGTGGGTCTGCTCCATTTCACACTCGTTTCCTGGCTCTCCGGACCCTGGCAAAAGAAAGAAATTAATATTTTTCTAAAAATGGTTTCAAACTAATTTGTATAAATATATCTATTTTAAAATCTTAAAAATATTGATTCATATTAATTCGTTGTCAATTTTAATAATGGTAGAACTTTCAATGAAGTTTTCCAACCTCCCCCAACAACCCTTGACTATCAGTGTTGTTCGATTCGGCCTCCAACTGGTCCATGTATGCCAACTCAGCCTCGAATGAGCCGGGGAAGTCTTCGCTATCATCCTCGATGCTTCTAAAAAGAAAATATTAATTATTTATTATTTCAGTAGAACATTAACTTTAAGAACTTAGCTTTTTTTTAGTCAAAATAATTTTAATAATTCAACAAATTGGTGTACATTCATTTCAATGTCATCTGTTAATTAATAAGCAGCCTAGAATCTACCGTGTATCAGAAATTCGAAGAAATTATAATTACGGTAACTTATTTTATGATTTAACAAAATAAACTGGGCTAAGCATATTGTGGTAATTTTATATTCAATCACTAATTTACCATACAAATTTTAAATGTGTTTTAACAAGCGATTATCCTACACTTGATTTTTCAAAGGTCTGGGTTGGTTGAATATCTCTTCAGTTTTCTATGCACTTCATTATAATTTTGATCTTCCAGTGGGAAAACATGGTTTCTAGAAGCCCTTTGAAAATTATTTTTAAGTGCCTATAAGCAGATTATGAAATATTCCAAATTATAGCCTTCTTGTTCTATCAGATGGATGACTAATCAGCCACAAGCAACTGAGCTGATTGCTTAATTGCAAGAAAATTACGATATAGCCTATTCTTAAAATCCACAACACTGATGTTTGGACTATTAAAGGCCCCGACACAGAATCCGTATCTGTGCGCTAGATCTGAAGTCCGTGGTCCTGGTCCTCAAAAAAATCAATTCGCGACTAGATACAGTTCATATCCGTAATCACATGACTGTTCTAACCAATGAGATAGTAAGATAATTGGTCAAATCGAAAACTTCGAAAGAAAACCGTCTACAGCAAGGAGCGAGCGCCAATTAGTCAGTTGATCAATAAAAATAAAATAAAAGTTGAGAAAACTTCCAGGATACTTAAAATGTAGTACAATCACAATAAATAAATTTATAACACAGTTTTAACCATCAAACTTAAAATATATTAGCCGGAAAATGTAAAACAAATGTGGTAAGGCCTACTAGTATTCTGAGTGTAAACAAAGAAAGATTATTTTCGTGGATTTTGATCTTTAACAGAATATAACACAACACAAAATAAAATCTAATTATAAACAATTTATTTTGGTGTTTAAGAAGGATCCCAACGTGAATGCCCATATTTACTCAGGTGTGATTGGTAGTCCATTTAAACAAGTCCTTAGAAAGTTAAATTTAATCAACTTCTACGGAGTACGAATTTATGGATAAGGACTCTGTGGCATCGATTTCTTACGGACAACGGGCCTACAAATACGAGTCTGTGTCGGCGCCTTTACTTTGACTTGGGTCAGGTTTGAATTTAGTTTGGATCCTGGCCTAGCTTTACAGTGGTGATTATTTTAAATGTGATTTAAAGTGTGGTACAAAAATATTAATGCTTTATTATACACCACTAAATCAATCTGTCTATGTAAGGGGTTAAATTAACCAAAAAATTGTCTTCTTGATCAAGAATACAAAATAGCAACAAGTAAAATTGGGGTTATTAATCATAAATAATAAAAAATACCGTTTTCGTTTCGCCATAGGTGGTTCAGGTCTTCCATTTGTAAGTTTTCTTTTCATATCCATTATGTTAACTTAAATTTGCTGCGGATATAAAAATCCAAGTAAAAACCTTTTTGTGTATAAAAGTAAATTTGTATGTTTTCTCACTGGCGGGAAAAATTGCAAATTTCATAGATAATAATACGAAACAACTCGTAGTTGTAGAGATGTAAAAACAACATTTAAGAACATCACAAACAAGGTCTAAGCTCATAAAAATTTAACGTAGCTTTTTCATGAAATGAAAAAGCTAAAAATCAATCTACCCTTTTCTTTGGTTATCTGGATTAAAAAAAAAAGAATTATTGGCTTTCTTGCTAAAAAAAAGCTCAATAGGTCTATTAAGTTTTAATTGAAATAATGATAACTATCCATTCTGGAAAAAAATTATTATAATTTATATCGAAAATTTAAAATACACAGTCATTGATTAAAATATTGGTTTATAATGTCACTAACGGCCTCAATTGGAAGGCATGTTAGTATTAACATATGATATTGTGAGCAATGAGTGATATATGTTATGACGAATCAGTAAATAAGCAAACTAGAAGGACTGACACGAAAGAGAGGCGAAACGGCCGAACGCGGGTTTAAAGAGTAGGGTTCGCAGCCTCTCGTGGCTGGTTGATTACGGAAGATCGTAGCTAGGAGATCGCGCTGCTGGTCACGAGGGCTAAGTCGTTGAGTTCACCAAGTACCAGTCGGGGCTGCCGATCAAGCCCAGGGAACTAGGGTCGACGTCCGTGCAGGGACCGCCTAGCTAGGTAAAACCTCATACCGCCTCGTACAATCACTCGCTTCTCTATAATCACTAAGGTCTTCATTGTAACTTCACTCTAACATCACATTTGTAATAGAATGGTAGTATTAATAAACTTTTGAAAACCCAAGACTAACGTCAATCACGAATCTCCTACTAATTATCTATATCATTCCCCAGTAGCGGTAACAATAATATATTATATTTGAAAAAAGTTTTTTATTTGAGAAACTTGAGGGTGGTACGCTTGCTTTTATCAAATCAACATCATTCTGTCAACTTGCGACTGTCAATATTTACATTTATAAGTTAGAATTTTGTTTTAAATGATAATTGTAATTATACAGTGTATTACTAAGATTTAGCATTACATAAACACTATATAAATTTACTTTATATGTTTATTTATGTCGTTGTTGATTGAATTTTTAAACTTTGGCCTACTTAATAGCTTAACCTACTTATGAGCAAAAGAATACTTTTACCAGAAAGTATTAACACTTTCTTATTTTACTCAAACTCGTCCTCAATTAACTTGTGTAAATCTGCCGTTACAATGTAGGTTAAGTAGAAATACTACAAGTATGCTTTTTAACATATACAATATAATCAGTATTTTTAATCAAATCAAACTAAGTTACTTTGCTGTTATAGAGAACTTACACCACGATGCCTCTTCTTATGTCTACACAAAACATAAAGATGAGTTAAATACTTTATATCGTCAAGAATGATATTAAAAGAATTTAAGTCACAAGCGAGATAAAGTGCTAAAACTGTTGTATTCTCATGGTGCCTTAGCTTTTCTCAGTACTTTATTTTATTGGAAAAATATTATAAAAGTACTTTTAACTCAATGAAACAGAGCCATGTCTTCAGAAAGTGATACGGACATCAAGAATTATGGCGAGATCCCTCTAACTGAGCCAATGGATCTTGTGTGTCTCAAGAGAGAGGTCGACTTGAATCATGATCAAGAGCTGGATGTTGATCCTCGATCAAAACTTATTGTTCAACTGGAGGTAATCAAACTGATAAATACTACAGGCCTTAAAAAAAATATTCAAAGGTCTTTGTTTATTAAATAACTGTACATACTTACGTTAAATATGTGAGTATTAAGGCCGGACATTTGAAGAGAATATTATAAATTACATTGTGGGTGTCTGTATGTGGGTTGGTGGGTGGTTTGACGGGAAGAGAGGGGAGTTAAAAGGCCCCAAAGAACTTGCCCTCATTCTCGCGGGATAGTCGAGCACTCAAGTATATATATCCTCCGACATATTGTTTTATAACTTCAAGTTTAATACATTCCATAACATTTTGATACAATGAACCAAATTGATCTAACTTTATGAATTACAAAAACAGGAATTAATATGTATATTTACCCACTATATTTAAAACTAAGACTTTTTATTATGCATTAAATCTAATTAGGTTTGCTGCTGATTTATAATATTTTACACTGATAACAACCTGGGCTGTGGAGTAAAGAGTCGTAAGCAATTTTGGGTGAAGTTGGAGTCGGTAGAAAAGTATTTATTCCAACTTCAAAATAAAAACTTATAAATTATAGTTAGGGGGAAAAATTGGGTAAGTGTTAATATATTAGGAAGCATGACTTTGCAGCTGAAACATAAACCATAAAGAAAAAGGAGAATACATTTTTGGAAAGTTTTGACATGTGGTTTTGGAGGACAATAGAGCGGATAAACCGGATGGATCTAATATAGACTATTGAAGACGTCATCTGGATGGGTCACAATATGAGTTACCATTTTAGTATTACTGTTTTAAAATTTTAATATAATATTAATTAGTAATACATTTTCTATAATAAAATTATTTTAACTACAGTAAATTCTTTATTACCTACTAATTAATATATACATTTGCCATTGATAGTGAAGTCTGACAGTAGAAAAATCTAGGAGTAGGAGATGAAAGTTAGGCTACCGACTCCACAGCCCTGATAGCAACTCTTTAATACTGCACACGTTATAAAAATCTCTGAGATCAATCACAACCACTTTCAATTGTTTTAAATGTTAAAAAAAAAACTAAAGGTATTTTTATTTCTGGTCTATTCAAAAGAAAATGGTTATGTAATCTTGGTGTAGATAATCCAAACAGGTAGTAATTTAATATTCCATGTGATTCATAAAATGTTAATGCAAATACTATGTTCCTTATGTACATTTTTTTCTTTTTTCAGGAATCACTACCATACAATATGGTAACCGTGACAAAAGCAACTCTTAAAAACTATTTTAATACAAAAAAAAATATCAGCAAGGCTAAGCCTTTAAAAATAAGAAAAGAAGGTGTTATTCAAGAGATTGGTAATGCAATGTAAGTACTTTCGCAGTAATGTTTATCTGTTTAAAATACAGTACAATTTACAGTAGTTGAAAGGAACCTTTTTTTGGTTCGCTAAATCGTGTGATCTGCATATGTAGCTTTTCATAGATAAAATCAACTCCTATAAAATAACACTAATTTAATAATATTAAAATGTTATCTATGTTGGGAGTATCATCATCAATTCATCATCATCACCACCACCAGTCCCATCTTCGGGGTACATTTACTCCTAAACTACCCTCCTTATCTCCGTAACGTTTAGAGTCTGTCGAAAACTACCCCTGTGTTGGACATTCTTAAGTTCATGATCATCACAAACAGCTTCCAGCCACTGTCTGGGTCTGTTTGGAACATAAGCCTCTCCAACGTATCCTTTCTCCTCCACCACCTCTCCTCCATACTCCTCCACATCCTCTTCAGCCACCTGTCCCTCGGTCTTCCTCTTGGCCTCCTGCCCTCTACTTCAATGTCCAACATCTTTTTTGGTATCTTCTCCTCCTCCATTTTCCTCACATGACTGTACCACCTTAGTCGTGTCTTCTCTATCCTGTCCTGCATTGGCTTCTCAACTATTCCTCTCTTCCTCTCATTTCTCCTCCTATCCATTCTTGTCACTCCTATAGTACTTCTCAGAAATTTCATTTCACAGGCTTAAATTCTGCTTCATTCCTGCTCCTTCATTACCCCACGTTTCCGCTGCGCATGTCAATTTTGTTAGAGGCCGGCCGGCGAGTGGTGCAGACCGACCTCGGACGGTCAAACGGCTTTTTCAGTCACTCTTCAGCGGTGGAGGAAGCGAGCAGCCCAGTGCTAATCGGGCCTTCCCACCGCCAACATTGTGCGCTGTTTGTTTACAAGTCGCACATGCGCGAGCCTTTCCCATTTAGCGGCGTGCGTCCCTCCACTCCAGACCTGACATATCTCCCTCCAGGCGTCGGCCTCTTCTTTACACATCCTTTACACATCCTTGGCACATCCTTTAACTTACATGAAAAAAAAGTCCTCTATTTATTTCTCCCACAGGTTCATTGCGCCAGAAGGGTTCACCCGGGAAATCTCGGTGTCCGAGACAGGCTTGTCGGACGGTTCAGACTCTCGGGCAAGTTCCAGAACCAAAGACTGGTTGCTTGCTCGACAGATGAAAGCCTGGGTGTGCAGGGTGTGTAACAAGCAGTTCACCATGAGGGGTGACCTGCGCGCCCATGAACGCATCCATACCGGGGAGAAACCTTTCCGCTGCACGCACTGCGACAAGAGGTGGGTACTTTTTGGCCAGGGCAGCGCGCTCACGTTTTCATAGGTTGGGTTCCGTGGTAACCTTAACTCACCATTTAACATGGCTATGTTTTACACCACGATTACCATTTAAATTCACGTCAAAATACTTTAATTCACAAGTTTAGTTTAACTGACATAACTTCTATAATATATTAGCGATTTCAATGCCCTAAACAACATTTTTATGTCAGGCTAAATTATCATTTTTTCTCCTCGCTCCTCCTCCCATTTACGTTCTTCCGTTTCCCCTCAATCTACCTCCACTATCGCACTTCTCCCCTAGCACTTCCCTTCATCCTTTATTTATCACCCGCCTCGGTGGCGTAGTTGGCTAACACGCTAGTCGTGTTGAGCTCGGCCGCCGAGGACGGGGAGAGGTTTGAATCTCGGTCGGGTGAACTGGGGGTGGTTTTTCCTAAATGGTTTTCCACTTTCCCTCCACGCAAATGCGGGTTCACTTCCTCTAATTTCAACCTTCCCAAATTCTAATCCATTATCGTAATTAGTACTTAAGCGTAACCCGAACTGGTAGTAAGACGCGGTGCTAAATATTAAAATTAAAACTTTATTTATCTTTTTTCTCTCCTTTATCACTTTATTTTACTTATTTCACTTTATTTCACTTCCCTCCCACTTATATTATTACCCCCATATCCTTCCCCCTTCTTCCACACTATGCGTGTTCCTATCATAGCAAATTATAATTATTATTGACAAAGATTACTTTTCTGGACTGTATATTATACTTTGTTCAAGAAAAATCAAATTTATACATAACATACAATTATTTATAAAGCATAGTGTTGATTTACACCATAAAGTGTTTTTTTTTTTTTCCTCCTCGATAATTTTTCTTTGTTTACATTTGTTTGATTGTCTGAATCACTAGTGTCAAAAGAGCTTAAAACTAGAACAGGCACAACATCCAGTCCCTGGCCATTAATTCATCACGGCCATGCCGGTAATCAAACCCAGGACCCTTAGCTCAATAGACAGAATATAGGCCTGAACTATTCATTTAAAAGAAATCAGACATAACTAACCTTAAACTCCAAGAGTTGGCTCATCAAAATTATTCTTGACTCTCACTTTTAAAGGCCAAGGTTCAAATCCTGGGCAGGTGCATTGATGTTAAGTTTTTACCATGAAGTGATTTCCTACCCACTCACCAAACATAACCTTCTTGAATGGCAAAAAAAAAAAAAAGTTAAGAGGCATTTAATAGAAAAGAATTAAATATTTGTTCATGTAGAGGATGTTTGGTTATATGTTTTTTAAATGTGATATCTTAGCTAATGAAAAGGAATTTTAAAGCAAATGTATCAGAATTTATTTAGACGCAACAGGAAATAAGTTGAGGAAAACATCTTGAACACACCTGGTGGAGTTAATCTCCTATCAGGGTCCCCAGGACCAAATCCTGTTGGTATTAATGAGAGTAACTATCTCATTTGGTTAATTACTAGTTAATAAAGCCTGAAACTCTTTCTTTTCTAGGTTCAATCGCAGCAACAATCTGAAGACTCACTTGCGAACACATACGGGTGAGCGTCCCTTCTCCTGCCTGGAGTGTGGTCGGGCTTTCAGCCAGCGGGAACACCTCCGGACGCACATGCGCACCCACACGGGCGAGAAACCGTTCTCCTGCGAACTCTGCGCGGTCCAATTCACGCGAAGCTGCGACCTCACGCGTCACATCCGCATCCACACTGGGGACAAGTCTTACGTTTGTGAGGTGTGCGAGAAGAGATTCACCAAGAACAACAACCTGGCCGCTCACAGGAGGACCCACGAGGTCGCTCACGGGGAAAAGGCCGAAGGAAGGTTGAACGTGCTGATGCATGTGGAGACCCATCTGGGCGAAGAAGAAACTGTCGCGGCGTCGCCGAGTTGATGCTTTGCGTCTTTAATATCTAAAATAAAATTATGAGCTCCAATTGTGTTAGTTATGACCTCATACTACGTCTAGCACTGTTGAATTATAGTAGAAGGTTGTTGAAATAAAACCTTCAATTATTCAGTGCGATCTACAAACTTATAAACCACCAATACTTTTGTTTTATATGGAAGAACGTACTGAAAAGAGGGATTGAAACATATTAAAGGGAAGGGTCACAATATGGCTTTGACAGTTAAAATATAAACACATTTTACAGCCACTGGACAAGGAAACCAAATCTTACCTCTTTAGGAATTTTGACAATTACTGTTTGATAATCAAGCTCTTCAGGAGGAAATTTTAAACGTGAAATGTAACTTTATAAAAGAAGAAATCAAAAAACAAAAGGGACAAAACGTGATATATAAAAAATTGTCAGAAAGAAAAGAAAGAATATGAGATTAAATATATAATCTAAAAGAACACTATTTGACGCAAGAGCTATGTTTTTTTTAATTATATGCTTTAATAGTTTATAATTTTCTTAGTGCTTTTGTTTGACTTGTTTATATACCTGGCCTTTTAATCTAGGGTAGTAGGAATCATTAATTGGGATAGTAGTGTGAAAATGTCTGAGGAAACCTTTCAAAAACTTGTTCATGTTTGAAATGCGGCACTTTGTTTTTCATCATTAAGGTGATGGTTTAAAAAAAAAACCTTTCGACTGATATTTTAGAATTTCTTTCAAAGACAAAAGTAGCAACTATATGAGTTGGAACATGATTGTTATTTTTTTTATTAATTTCAAGAAAAGTTTGCTTCAAATTTTGCTGTAGAGTCATTCAATACTATTTCGACAAATTTGTATTAAATTGGTTGCTGCACAATTTTTTAATTTTTTGCACAGTTGTTTATATATGCTTAAAGAGTTTAAACCCAATTTTGGTTTTTTAAAAATCCTCACCGTTTGGAGGGGAGGTCCCTAGATTGTGCTCAAAACACCTCGATTTTTGTGACAGAAAACATTTGCGCAAAATGGTATAACTTTTTTCCCCAATTGACAAAAGTCAAAAATTTGAAAACCATTTTACTCAGAGGAAAATTCTAATTGTTTTGGATTTATTAAATTTTATTTTCTAATGTATATTTGAAATTTATTGAGGGTCAAAGTTGATTGATGAAAATTGCATATTTTTTTCAATTTTTGAGCCAAATTTTCACTGGGAAGTGGGCAAAATTGTCAAACAATTTTTTTTATTTTCTTTTGCAAGTGTCATGGTACCAGTAGATCTTACCTAAGGTGAGAAAACTGGAGTGTTTAAAGCCCTTCCAAGATTTTTTGGCTGATGAAAATGGAAAATTTTTGATTTTACGGTTTTTGAATAGCTATCTCTCTTGAAATTTTATCATACTATTGAATGAGATTGATTCATTCTTATAAATTTATAGTTCATAAGAATATGTCAAAGTGGTGCGAACCACTGGATTAATTCAACATTTGATGTGGCTATATTTTATAAATTGATTTGTACTAGTATTTAATTGTTGAAATGTTTTTATATACTAAAATATTTACTCTCAACAGTTATTGATTTTTAAATTGTATTTTCATTCTTTGTTGTTAGGATTGATCTGCCTTCTTTTTTAAATTTTCACATGTTTATTTTTGTTGATTGTATTAATGTTAAATAAAATATTTGTTAATGTTATTTAGTACCTGTACCAATTCAATTTTATTATTTATTTTTATATATATATATGTTATCTTTCTGAACCGACTGATTATATCAGCACACAAGAATTTCTACGAGCGATAGCGTAAAGGCCTACCAATTTTGCTGGAAAGGTATTTTCACATACCTTCCAGGGTTCTTTTACAAGTCCACAATCGACATGGGACCGGTGTCTTTACTTCCCTTCCGAAGGAAGTTTTGCTACATATTTTTTATCGCTCAAGAAAAATCTGTTGACCCTGGCTGGGTTTGAACCCACGAACATCAGATCATGAGGCGAGCCCTTTACCTCAAGACTACTCTATCTTATTAGTTTGTTTAAATTCTAAGAATTCTATATTACTAAGTTTATAGAAGCTATTAATTTTTTTTGAACTTTGATTGCTCTAAAACCTTTGCCAGTTTATTTTCCTTTGCTGATATTATTAAGTATTTATTTTTATTTTTAACGTGTTGGCCTTCTTTATTATAATATGAAACATGCTTCTTAATTTTTACTCGTTTCAATTTGTTTTTTGTCTTATTATCGTACCTATTCTTGTTGTGTATATACATAGAAATTCTGCTAATGAGTTAGGTATGCAGAAGATTGAATATAGAGGAAGTGTACCCACATTTGCATGGAGGACGAATTTAAACCTATTTTGGAAAAACCACCCTCGGTACACTGGACAGGGATTCGATCACTGATCTCCTTGTCATTGGCAGTGTAGTCTATCAAGAGAGTAACGCCTTATACTGTGTGGCCACCGAAGTAGGTCACAGTAAAATTAACACATGGTATTTTTTTAAAATCTTATTCTGCTAATTTATGGCCATCTTGGCGATTGTTTGCACTTGGTAAAATAGACTTCCTGAGGAGTACAGGATATTCACTTATAAGTGTTTCACAGGCTTCCCCCCCCCCTCCATCCTTCACGCTAAAGATGGGTTAAAAACGCATAATTTTTTTATTTTAAAAATTTAACCATAATAATATACGTGACTTGAAATTGTATTACACCTTGAGGAGAAGATTAGCGTGATCATTTAATAGTGTACAACTTTTATACTTAATAAAACAATAAAAAGTGCACGTGCAGTTTTGTGAAAAATATAAAGATATCAGTTAATCTGAGAGTATTCAAATTCAGAGCAAGTGTAAATATTTAAGAGATTAAATTTTTGCTTTTTTTGAATAATGTTTTTAATTTTGACGTGAATACGTCTTTAAATTTGCTACCATACGGGGGCAATCCAAAAAACCTAATGATAACAAAATCGGGGGATACAGTTTGGTGTTGTAGTTTCGAATCTTTCCTCTACATCCAAAATTAAATTATACCACTGGATAGCTAAAGGATCAAAGAATTCATTACGATAAGCGAGAACAGTGACGCATCGCGCGCGTTCGAAGGGGAAGCGCCGCCATTTTGAGGTTATTTTGCTGCGTATCGAGATTTGCAATTAGTATAACTTTTGACTCGGAGAAGCTACGATGTTCGTTTAAGTTTTAATTGTCAGTTGTTACATAAACGTATTCACGTACAACACACGGCCTTGTCCATGACACAGCCACACCCCATTTTTTATGCTTTAATATTATTTTTTTTGGACAGTAAACAATATTTATTTGATTATTTACTGTTCTTACTTTCTGTTTGAATGTACAGATTGATGAAATAGCTTTTTAACTTTGGTTTTTATGACTTTTTTTTTATCCTACAACTCATATATTTATTTCTTTAGTTTTGATATGTAGAGTCAAAAGCTTTATTTAAGTCACTAAAAATTACCAGACGTTAAATTACAAATAATACTAATATAAATATACAACTGTAAATAAATGTTACAAAGGTACAAAGATGTGAGAAATTTAAATTTGACCTGCAAAAGTTGGGTGCTGCAGCAAACCTATTACAAGATTGATGAACTAACGAATGAATACGTGAAGACAAAATAAATATCTATTTAATCATCTATCTATTTTTAAAACAACTTTCTATCGGCACATTTTTAAATGGTCCAAACCTTAACTTTAAATATTTCCAACATATTTACTTTTATTATTTAATTGTTTTCTCAGAAACAATATAATAATATTTAAGATCTGGATATAAAATTATTTTCTATTTACGATGCTAAAACACGACATGATATAGCAAAATTAATAATGATCTGCTATTAAAACAACTAGTGTTGTTTAGTTGGCTACCTTAAAAGCATTCTAGAACAGCGCTCAAATATGAATCGCTTTCAAATATCTTTTTACTGGGTAATACAATTGCACCTTAAATGTTATAGAATTATTAAACGTGACAAAAGTGTAGTATAAAACAGTTCATAAAATGTGTTTTGAGTAAACATAGCTGTAATTTAAGTTGAATAGGCTTTTTTCCTAGGAAATTATTATCATATAATGGGTTCACCAAGATTTTTCAATATTAAACTAAAGAACTGTCTACAATTAGACAAATCTCGATAATAAGAGTGCATCAAGTTTACAAAATGGTTTCAAATTATTATAGTTTTATTATAAAATAATTTGTTGACATTCCTGATAGTAAAACATGCAATATGCCAAATGGAACTCTTGAAAAATTACAATATTATTAATTACATTGGTTCTTAAAAATTATTCTAAAAAGGGTTTTAGCTTGATTTAAATATGTATAAGATTAAGTACTTATAGCCTAGTTTAGTTTATTAGCCACCTTAGATCAACGTGGACCTATTTTAATATTAGACCTAGCCTAGGCCAATTAAATTAATATTCCCCAGCACAGATTTGAATGGAAAAGTAACTTCTTAGTGACTTTGATTTGAATCTTGGTGGACCCAAATTTAATTCAATGTAATTTGTGTAGTGCCAATGCAGGGGAAGGGCCAGTTTTTGTTGTTGTAGTTCAATCAAATCACACTCTCAGGCGAAAATTACCCCTCTTGTCTCATTCATATCTTAAAACATTCATTCAAAAATACAGCCCTATACTCATTAGATAACACGATGTCATCTCCGAGTTGTAAAATCAAAGGGAAGGACAACGATTCTCATCCTTCCTGTAGTCCCGAGACGTCTAATCACAATCAGGAGGATGAATGCTCTAAATTAAGTAAGTCTGTTTTATGTTTTATTATGTTGGTGTTACTATGCTGGTTAAATATTACAAATTGTTAGTCTTTTATTTAGTCTACAGTACCAGTACTAGTACCTACAATCCAATTTTCATAGTAAGAACCTTATCTAACAGCTAAAACGTTTATTAGATCTACTTTCATGTATTCATATGTCAAGTCATGTAATCTGCAGATGTAACTTGATAGATATTATAAATAACTATAAAATAAAACTTCATTGCGTCAGCGCACAATCGAGTCATACCAACCGAGCGGCCGCAGTCTTTTGGCGAAGATAGTGCCAACTTATGTGGATATAGTGCGTCATGTGGTCAGCACAACGAACCATCATACCGCTAATCTCAGCTTTCCAGACCGGAGCTGCTTCTTTTCCATTCAAGTATCTCCAAATTTGTCCTAATGAGGCCGAGTTGACCTCGTTCCAGACACACTTCTTCACAGAAAAGCTGAAAGAGCTGGGGAACGAACCCGGGACCTCTGGCTCTGTAGCCGTAAACTCTGGCCACTACACCACAGAGAATAATAATAGCCTAATATATCTAAACGGTATCATTGTTTACCATAAAAATGTGTGTTTGTATTATCTAGGCTCTTCTTATGAAAATTAGACTGTAGGGCCTAGATTGTTTCTATTTAATTGATGTTGTATTTAAAGGATTTTTTTTTAGCTTAGTGTCATACTACCCATTTGGGTTTTACGTCTATTTACTAACTACACTAATTGTTTTAGGGATTAGGAAGGTTTAATTTAGAAGTGCACCCACATTTACATAGAGAGAGAGTGTGAAACCATTTAGGGAAAACTACCCTCAGTTCCTCTGACTGGGATTGAACCCCATTTATCACCCGGATTATTGCTACATCTAGACCACTTTTATCCTTAAGGGGGCTGTCTCTGTGAGCGTGAAATTGCTGTATGGACGTTTAGCTCTAACACAATATTTAATTCTATGAAGC
This sequence comes from Timema podura, assembly GCA_033556935.1. Taxonomy (NCBI): domain Eukaryota; kingdom Metazoa; phylum Arthropoda; class Insecta; order Phasmatodea; family Timematidae; genus Timema; species Timema podura. The sequence continues at coordinate 9,620,548 of JAVRXN010000014.1, read as the reverse complement.
ATTATTTCAAAATATGGTTCACACCAAAATAAAGTTTAAAGATATTCCAACAGGGTTCTTTTTCCTTAAACCATATAATAGATTAGTAGAATACAATGTGTAAACATGTGATATTGGCTCATTTTCAACAACTCTTTAAGCATATTTGCGGAGATATTACACTAGGCATGTTAAAAAAGGGCTCAAGATTTAGCCTGCATCTAACAAATACGGTAACCTTTTTGATAGGCTCTCAACAGTAAGTTTTAAAAAAAATTCATTTTTACCTTGAGATTGAAAAAGATTCATAATTTTCTTTCCTATCTTTCTTATTGACATAACAAAAGGTGGTTGTAGGTGAAGTATGAAAGAGATTATAAACTTAGGCAGGATAAAATAGTAGTTCCAGAAAACAACAAAGATGATTATATTTTAAAACCGTGGGGCCCCGCAACGATTGATACTTTCTCGCTGAGCAAGGCAGCCGCCCAAATTTAGAAACGTAATCCAAAAATAAAGTTTTGGTGGTCAGCACTTGAGACTAGCACCTTAGCATTCATTCACAGACAAATCTCTTTATCTTCCCTGAAATATCAACCTAAAAGCAGCCATCTTTAATAAAGTTCATGACTACTTTGGTTTTCAGACGATGCCACGGCGATAGCGATGCTATTCAGCGACTGCGACAGGGTGAGCCGTGGTCACGTCCGAGTTTCCTGTTTGAATGATTACATGTCTCGGAAGATCGACGACGACCCCACTTGGCAGGCGCACAACAGGTACTAATTGCTAACAGAGTGGACCTTTTGTTTTAATCCATACAAACCGTGTTTCTTGGGAAACCCATTATCCATCAGCTATATATATATCTACTTTCACGTATTCATACGTCAAGTCATTTGATCTGCAGCCGTCACTTTTGATAGATATTATCAATACTAATAAAATAACAATAATAATGTTGTAAAATGTTATCAATGTTGACCACAGAAAAAAAATCTATGCTACTTAGCAATGTGTATTAACTAGTCATGATTTTGTCAATTATTAGTAGTTCCATGTGTCCTTACTATCGATGTTACAAGAGCTTGACCACAATTGAGATCGACGAGGCATTGAGATTAATACACTCTAGCCACTCTATAGGTCATTCAAACCTTGGTGGGGGCAAAATTTAGTCTTAATGTGATTCAAAAGTTTTATTTTTATTTTTTTGAATGATGTCTTTTTTTGAATGTTAATGCTTTTACTACTCATTAATTATTTTATTTTTTACTATTATTAGGTCTTTTTATCTATTACTATTTCCGCTACTTTTAGTAAGTAGTTATCTGTATGTATTATTATTTAGCTATGATTGTTTATTTTAAATTTCCTTATGTAATTATACTCGCATGTCAGGTGCCTGTATATTTTCTCCTCTGGCCTGTTTACTGTTGGCCATCACTAAAATAAAGGAAATTGAAATTATTATTATTATTACTATTATTAATATCTGACACCTTAGCTCAGTCTGTCTCTGTCTGTCTACTGCGCTAAAGAGTCTGGGTCTGATTCCCGGCATGGTCGAAAATTAAAAATTGATGGAATTATGAGTTGACCCTCTCACAGTGGTAAATTATTGGTCGGGGACTGGACGTTGTGCCTGTCCTAGTCTTAAGTTAGACTATAAGAAATATGAAGCTACGACAAGCCCAGCAAGCCTGTAGTGGAAAAATATATGGCTTGAATAGAAAAAAAAATGACCCAGACCATAGGTTGGAATCAGTAATGGATGTAAAAAATAATTACTGTTACTAAGTGCTTAAAAACATACAACAGGCACAATAATTTGTTTCATCGCTGATTTTTTTCTTGATGACTTGTGCGCGAGATATCCATTCACATTTAAAATATATTTTGTTCCTGCAAAATTATAAAGTTTACACCCATTACTTGTTGCGTTCGTCCTGACAGAGAGATGCTGCAAAAGTTGGTGCAACTCTTGGACCCAAATCAACTCGACGTGGAAGTGACTCGAGAGCAGTTCGTCGGCGCACTCAAGACTATATTGAAAATGTCAGACACTGACGAATCACAGTATGATTTAATTTTTTTTTTAATTTCTTGTAGTTATTTTTAAGCACCCATTATTACTACCCATTTGGGCTATACACGTATGTACTAATTATGTTAATGTGTTAAGGATTAAGGTTGAATTTTAGAGTATATGTATCCACATTTGCATGTAGAGAGCGTGAAAAACTATTTAAGGTAAAAACCCCACTCAGTACACCTGACCGGGATTCGAATCCAAATCTCCACGTTACTGACAGTTCCACTCTATTACAAGAGTGACGCCTTAGACCATTCAGCCACGAAAGCGGGTTTCTTACAGTTAACATATGTTGTGTGTAACTTTTGGATTACATCGCATTTAGCATCATTTTTTGGAAACCGACGCAATAATCCATTTGTTTATCAAGGACATTGAGTACATTTATAGGATGGGGTAGCTAAAAATGATCCTTTTTCGGGTGTAATGAGTTTTTTTTCTAAATGGTTTCCCACTATCTCTGTACAAATGTTGGTACATTTTCTCTAAACTCTACTCTCCTTCTCCCTAGTGCAATGGTGTAGATATGCCAACAGACAGAACAGGAAATAAGATATGATGTAATAAAAAAAAATGCTAAAAGCTTTTGACAGATATTTTAAAGTATAGTGGAATGAATTTAAATTATCATGGATCAAATGTTTGTTTGTAAATCTTTATTGTAAATTTGTAAATTTGTAAATTTTTTAATTTCAAAATATGCAGTTGTTATTTTATTAAAGCTTAGATTATGTGTATTTACTGTCCACCCAAGAACCCTCTTAGGAAAAACAATGCTTTTTTTTTTTTTAAGGGGATCACCCAGTGTTGAACCAGATGCTTTCGATGTCGTCCACATTTTGGATACATCAACAGGTAACCAAAAGTTTTTTTTTAGTAGTCATACATTTTCTTGACTAATATAAGAGGTCAGAATTCGAATGTTTCCCACCTCAATGGGGATACCAAACATTCTTTGTACAGTTTACTAAACTTCGCCATCCTCATCACTTAGATCATATAGATTTAGTCGCATGTACCCTACCGACTGCTGCTAAAGTGCAATAAAAAATATACTGCTATATAAACTGTTGATTTGTGCATCAAAATAAAAATATATAATTTCTAACTAGCATGGAAAAAAATATAGGATCTCCCTTGTTAACGTTTCTTTCTTTATTTGCTTCAAGACATTCTCATTAATGTTCTGACTCATCATAATCAGCCTGTGGCTGGGTAAATTTTGAAAAAATGCCTCCATCTTCCTCTATCCTCCCACTCTTCTTCTTACTTTAATTGCAGTATTCTCCTTTCACTTGCACACTCTCTATTATATGCTCCTCCCGTCTCTTTCTTGGCCACCCTTGTGGTCTTTTTTCCTACATACTTTACTTCATTTCCATCATTCTCTTTGGTATCCTCTCCTCCATCCTCATTACATGTCCATACCATCTCAGTTGTGCTTCCTCTACTATCTCATGTACTCCAACATCCTCATTACATGCCCATACCATCTCAGTCTTGCTTCCTCTACTATCTCATGTACTCCAACATCTTCATTACATGTCCATACCATCTCAGCTTTGCTTCCTCTACTATCTCATGTACTCCAACATCCTCATTACATGCCCATACCATCTCAGTCTTGCTTCCTCTACTATCTCATGTACTCCAACATCCTCATTACATGCCCATACCACCTCACCCTTGCTTCCTCTACTATCTCATGTACTCCAACATCCTCATTACATGCCCATACCATCTCAGTCTTGCTTCCTCTACTATCTCATGTACTCCAACATCCTTATTACATGCCCATACCACCTCACCCTTGCTTCCTCTACTATCTCATGTACTCCAACATCCTTATTACATGCCCATACCATCTCAGCTTTGCTTCCTCTACTATCTCATGTACTCCCTGTAACCCCAACTCTTTACTGGATAACTTCATTCCTAATCTTGTTTCTTCTCGTGACATCTAACATGCTCCTCACAAACTTAATTCCCATAGCCTCCACTTTCCTAGTCTTTCTTACACTCACTGTCCATGTTTCTGCTGTATATGTGACAATGGGTACAAAATACGCCCTGTAAAACACTTCCTCACACTTCAAGAGCACTTGTTTTCTCCATTTTTTACCATGTAAATGTTAATATCAATTTATCTAAACTTAGGAAATTGATGCTAAAATAATAAAATATCGAGCTTTGAAAATATAGATTCATCTAATGTCCATTATCATATGGTAGCGATTTCATCAAAAACAAATAATATTTTATTAAATTAAACATTGAAAGGAGGATAGAAGAACAAGGCCTACACACTTACCAGAAAACTGTAGCCCTCAAAGTTCACAGTTAAAACACAATCCCATTATGTATGTTGTGTTTTTATTGTAAATTTTGAGGTCTACAATTATTAAATTATAGCATCACGTCCTACTACCCATTCAGGTTGTAAGCTTAAGTACTAATAACTATAATGGGTTAGGAATTGGGAAGGTTGAATTTAGAGGAAGTGAACCCACATTTGTGTGGAGGGAGGGTGGAAAACCATATAGGAACCCCCCCCCCCCAACCCCCAATTTACCCGACCGAGATTCGAACCTTGATCTCCCCGTCCTCGAAAGTTTATCTCAACATGAAAACAGCGCGTTAGCTAACTACGCCACCGAGGCGGGTTTGAGGCCTATAGTTTTCTGTTAGGTGTATAGGTCTTGCCCTTCTGTCCTCCTTTCAATGTTTAAATTAATACAACCGTTTAGTGCTATTTTTCCTTTGTTTAGATAACAATTTTCTTTTATTAAACTCGTTGGTTTCTCATTGCTGAATGTTGTTAATGTGGCAGGCGTGCTGGATCGCTCATCGTACAGTTGCGGTGGAACAGACCCGCTGGGGCTCAGTTTCAAGTAAGTAGAGCTCGAAGAGTCTTAAGTGTCGGTTTCATAGCCAGACCTAGTACGCCTCAAGTGCGGGGCTATACTAAATACAAGACGACACCTACCTAGACCAGAATGGAATGGGCCGAATCTTGAATTCAAACTCGAATAATTGAGAAAAATTGTGAACATAAGAGGAAATAGGAATATAACAGAATGATAGAAAATATAAAAAGTAACTAAATATAAACATTTCTTTGTTATAATGCATTAATTATAACATTAATAAATTCAGTTAAGTGTTAAATTAACGGTCTGAGGTCTGGTTGTTAAGTTTTTCCTATAGTTATATTGGAACTGAATCACAAATAATGGGTATTTGAGCTCTAAAACAAATTCCAATTTAATTTTTTTTAAACCTGTTTTTTATTTTTTTTTCGTATCTCATATTAGATTTTTTTTTTACTTGAATCTCAAATATCCTTAAGGATCGGAAGGGTCCTATCCCTGATAGTAGTGTATTCAAGAACTTTGAAACAAAAATGCTCGTTTTGACATTGTGCAGTGAAGAAGACGACCCTGAAGAGAAGATCCAAGAGTTGCACTTGAAGGTTCGGAACTTGGAGATCACTGTTGCCAACCTCACGATGCAAGTGGAGTCGGGAGAGGAGTGCAATACTGCTCTTCACGCGGACAATGACAGGCTGCTGGCCGCCCTGCACAGGTTAGATCCCCCCCCCCAATGGTGAGACCCTGTGCGGCCTCATAGTTTGCAAACCTACAAGGTCTGACCTGATTCATACGTCAAGTCATGTTACCTGCGGCTGTTACTTTTGATAGATATTAGTACCTCTACCTATACTTATAAAATAATACTAATAATACAGTAAAATGTTATCAAGTACATGCGGTAGTAGAGGAAGCAAGACTGAGATGGTATGGGCATGTAATGAGGATAGAAAAAGAAGGATACTGAAGAAAATTAAGTATGTAGGAAAAAGACCGCACGCAAGGGAGGCAAAGAAAGAGATGGGAGGCGCAGATAACATAAAGTGTTAAAGTGAGAGGAGAAGAATGGAAGAAATTAAAGGAGGAAGATAGAGGCATTTTACTTTAAACTGACCCGGCCACAGGCTGGAAACATTTGATGATGATGATGATGATTTTCTACAAAAAGTATGTATTCTCTAAACTGCCCTGTCTATAAAATTTGAGACTATAGGTGTAGAATGCTTGACTCAAGCAGGTAGCTTAGATTTTGGCCGTCTCAAAACACTGGCCAATTCTTGCCTCTGTCATTTTCCATTTTTTTCTCCATTTCCTTATTTATACTCTCTCTAAAAAAATATATTTCGTTTTATTCTGCACATGTATTATTGATTAAAAAAAAATGATAAGACAAAACTTTAAATTTGTTTTGATAGCCAATGTAGTTTTCTAAATAAAAGTTTGTAAAATGACATGTTTCGTAATTTTGGTGTCAATTTGCTATCAATTACAAAATAACTATTTTTTTTTTTTTGGAGTAGCGCTCAGACGAAGGTGGGGCGAGTGAAGGAGTTGGAGGCTGAGAAGATTAAAATGAAGGAGCTCTTGAACCAAAAAGATGTCGATATGACGCTTTGCGTGACCGAGCTTCTCGAACTGAGAAATTCTGTCCGCACCTTACAACATGACATGTACAAGTCAGAGAATGAGGTTTGTACTTTTTTTTTTAAATCAAGACCGTATTTGGAGTTGAGATATTTGTTTGCGATTATTTTTATTCTTCAAATATATTTATTATTTATTTCATTTCATATTTAGTAATAACACATTTTGTTTTTCAAAGGCAGTGTCAATTCTTTTATTATATATTTAATAAAATATATATAAATCCACTATTTTACAAATCTTACTCTACATCCATTACTGTTTCTACCACCCAGGCTTGCTAGCCTGTCGTAGCTTCATATGTCTTATAATCTAACTAAAGACTAGGACAGACACAACATCCAGTCCCCCGGCCGTTAATTCATCGAGGTGAAAAGGTAAACCCACATTTCACCTATAATAATTTTTTTGGCCATGCCGGGAATAGAACATGGGAACTTTAGCTCAATAGATAAACCCGCTACCAACCGAGCTAATATGTCTGATTATGAATCTTACTCTCGAATCTGAATCTTCGTTTTGCCTCCGAATCTCGGAAAAAAAATAATCATAAACAAAGGTGGAAATATAAATAGTAACTAAATGTTTATGTTGTTATAATGCATTCACTATAATATTCATAAAAATCATTTTAGTGCTAAATTAATGGTCTGGGGACTGGTTGTTGAGCTTGTCCTAAAACTATGTTGGAGCTAAACCACCAATAAGCGGTATTAGAGCTATAAACAAAATTTAATACAAACCTTTGGAAATTTTTATTTTTTTTAAATTTTGAATCTGATATTCTTAAATCTTAAATATCTTTAAGGATTTAAAAGTCCGATCCCTGATATTTTTTTTAATAAAATAAATATGACGAGGGTTTAATACCGCCCTTAAATTCAGATAGTGCGTTTCTCGTAACGCTGTCGTGTCATATTCAGAGGGCGATATTACTGTCCGAGTTGGAGCTGGGGAGAGTCGCTGTAAGGGAACACGAGGCCACCATCAGCCTCCTGAAGGAACAGTCCAAACTATCCATCAACAAGCTCCACGACAAGACTGTCGAGGCAGAGAGGCACTTGGCTCGGGTGGAGGAGCTGCTCGGTACAGAGCAGGATCTTAACAATACCATCCTGGTGAGTGAGGGATTGTGTCTCTACATATAAGGGGTGTTTAAAACTTCAAAAACTTCGACTTCCATTCGCGGGAAAAAAAAGGGTTCAACCATCATGAAACCTTGCCAATAAATATATTGAATGCTAAACACACACATTCATCCCAAGGCCGTTTCATTCTATTGGAACTCATCGGGTGGGTGGAATGTGCAACGTAAAACTGAGGTTTTGGGCAGTAACGATCAATTTATATTAGAGATGCAGCCATTAACTCCTCTGTACAGTGGCAGCAATGCAAAGTGTGTTCTACTCATTTCGAAAGCCGTGTTTTATTTGTTCCTTTTTAAATGTTTCCATCCCTCTTTCTTGTACCCTCTTCCAAATGTAATAAAAATACTTTAAAAAGTGAAAAGAAGTTTTCCTTAAAGAGTTATATAATAGATTTTACATTACAGTTACCCGCCTCGGTGGCGTAGTTGGCCAACGTGCTAGTCGGGTTGAGCTCGACTGCTGAGGACAGGGAGATCGAGTTTCGAATCTCGGCCGGGTGAACTGGGGGTGGTTTTCCCTAAATGGTTTTCCACTCTCCCTCAACGCAAATGCGGGTTCACTTCCTCTAAATTAAACCTTCCCAATTCCTAATCCATTAGCGTAATTAGTACTTAAGCGTATAACCCAAACGGGCAGTAAAACGTGGTGCTAAATAATAATAATAATAATACATTACAGTTTACTTAATTGGTAGGCTCGGCATCACGTACAAGGTCAAAGTTAAATGACCATATTAATTGTTAAGTATTTGTTTGTGTGTGTGTGTGTACACTTTGTGTGTGGTAGGGAGGAAGAGGAGTGGAGGGTAAGGGGTCAGACGTAAACAGGCGTTAAGAAACTATATAGTTATATATAGGTTACTAGAGGCCTATGTTTGCGCGTTACTGGCCAAGGAAGCCCTCTGAGGCGCCGTTTGTTCTCACATGTGTTGTTTTTCACAGCACCTGAAGGAGCAGAACGAAGACCTGTCGAAGAGGTTGGCCGCACAACACAACAGTTTCCTCTCTAGCTTCAGCCATTCATCGGGTGGCGAGCAGCAGCAATCACTCGAGTGTCCTTTGGTGAGAACACTCGCATCCTACACCCTTCTACAATCTGTGTCTTTTATTGTCATCCACGGTAAAGTACATGTTCCTTAATCCGGCCCATGGGACACCAGAGCTTTCCTGCGTCCACATGGGTAAACAGCCGTTTCCACTTAGCGGGGGGTGGGCAATGGCACAGACGTCGCGGCGGCTTAGGGTGGAATGGAGGGTGATGCGAGAAAAGGCCAGTGCTTTGTCGGTTTTTATATCAAACTTTTTTTTTTGTCAAAATAATTTAAATATTTCTCCAGTACAAACATAGAGTTTAATTTTCTTCACCTTATGATATCAACAGTTGTTGAATATCTGTCATAAGCATAGCGGCGTTATCTAACAAATTTTTAAACTAAGAGAAAAAGTTGTCATTAAATTCCGGGACACCCTTGACAGATATTAAAAAAAAAAAAATTGAGGTCACCATGTAAAGAAAATTAAATTCTATTGAAGCAATATTTTATTTATTTTGTTCAAAACAAATATTTTGCCATAAAAACTACAAAAAACACCAGATTGTCCTCGTATCTCCTTCCATTTCACCTTAACAACTGCAATAAAGTCAGTGGCGGCTAAGTTCTTCAAGGACCAGTGAAGTGGGGTACAACACGTCCACCGGCACAGCGCTACTTAGCTCGTACCGGGCAACAGCGTCATCAGGATCGACTTGAGGCACAGGTAAACTGATGCTCGAGATGGTTCAAGTTCGAACAACCAATGGGCTTGACTGTATGGAGTTATAGTTTGGCTACGGTGTGGATAGGAAAAAGAAAAAACTACGACACACCCTTTTACCTGAAAACCCCGTTTGTCAAGGTAACAAAACCAATTCCTAAGGTAAACTAGTCGGATCTACAGGTGGGGTACTATTTCAGGGGGAGCAATCATCAAAGAACAATCATCAAATAAAACTTTTCCTTTCAGCTTAGAAACATGGAATGTAAGGACAATGAGAATGGTTGGGACACTGGAAAATTTGAAAATAATAAAAATAATAACAATGCTTGTCTGGGCTACATCATTCATAGCCCAGTTTGTGGAAAGATTATCCAGTACAAATATACCGCTGTCCAGAGGACGTCCGAGTGAACTAATTGTACATCCTTTCCATGTCCCGATGATTTGAGGTGTTGGGGATAGTGATAGTGAGTATGAGGATGTGGAACCAGTAGAAACGCTTAAACCTAACTTAAGTCTTAACTAACAAAATCCAGGTGGCCGTTGGGATGATTCCCCTTTCGGGGAAAATACCCAAGTCACCAGCCAGGAATCGAACCCTGGACCCCTAGGCTTGTAACCACGTGCACTGACCTCTACACCACGGCGCCGGTTAATTTGAGAATGGAAATGGAAAGGTGTGGTGTGAACATCCTTAGAAGGAACTGTCTTTTGCACATCATTTTATAAGGAAAGGTTGAGGGAAAGAGGAACTTAGGAATGAAGAGGATTTGATTCTCCGATTTACTTTAGAACCTGAGGCCGAATCTTGGGGGGAAATTATCAACATTAGATGAAATATAAATATAATAGAGTAATAGAAAAAATACAAATAATAACTAAATATTAAAATTATCTTTATTATAACACTTGTACATTCGGTTAAGTGTTAAATTACTGGTCTGGGGCCTGGTTGTTAAGTTTGTCCAATAGTTATAATTAGTTATAAACCACCAATAATCAGTATTAGAGCTCTAAAAAAAAGTCATTTAAAAAAATGGAAAAAAAAATTATTTAAGGATTTGAGTCTCGAATCTTAAATTTTATCTAATTCCCAAATCTCGAATATCCTGAAGGATTTAAGAGTTTCATCCCTTGTTATAAGTTCAGAAAACACAAGTGTGGAAGTTGTACACCTGGAGGGAAGAAGAATTGTGGGCGAACCTTACCCAGTGCATCTGGTCCGTTGTCTTATCACATTCAAGTCAGCGAGCGAGGGGGAAGGGGGGTGAGGACGTCAATCCAGTGGTGGTTGTGTTACAGTGGTATTCTGTGATCGACAAGGAGGACATAGCTGCAACCCCTCAGCTAGTGTCTGTGTTGCAAGAGGAACTCCGGTCCTGTCACCAGCCGGCGGGTGCCCCGCAGCGCCAGTTGTCGCTGAAGGAGGAGCTCACCGCTTTGGTACATCTCGTCAGCGCGCCAACATTTCAAACCTAACTTTGAAACGTTTATTTTTTTGACAGTCTTAGAAATACCTGCAGTTAGGTCTTATCAGTAGTTTGAGAGTGATAATAACCCAAACTTACTAAGGTGTAAGGGACACGAAAAAAAGGGAAGTCTTTTTTTTTTTTGCAGTTTTTATATCAAAACATTTTTAGCCAAAATAAATCAAATATTGCTCCAGTAGTGACCTAGAGTTTCATTTTCTTCACACGGTGATATCAACAATTGTTGAATACCTGTCATAAATATAGCGTCATTAGATGAGGAACTTTTTAAATGAAGAGAAAAAGTTGTCGTTAAATTCTAGGACCCATTGACAGATATTCAACAACTGTTGATATCATCGACTGGACAAAAATAACACCTAGATTTTATTTATTTTGTCCAACAAAAGTTTTGATATAAAAACTGCAAAACCACTGCCCTTTTACTTGCATCTTCTAGATCCCCACCTCATCTCAAGTTGGAATGGAAGAGAAAACAAGCTAAGGCCTGTATTTTTTTAAAAATTTTCTTACCCCAAACATGTTTTGGCCAAAATAAAGTAAACATTCTGCCAGTAGATATGTTAGTTTTTAGCTCTACTCCATCCAGCTTTGTAGCCAGCCAATCTTACCGGTAGTAATATGTTATTGTTGACCTACTCACTAACGCCTGTGTTCCCTTGTCAGGCCCCAGAAGTGGTCATGATCAGCAGAGAAATACAGTGCGAGATGCTGCAGGCCGCCAACGCTCAACAAGAAATGTGTGTCCCGTGAGTATGAGACTGTAGCTGCCCGGTAGGATTGTTGGTTAGCGTGTTTGACATTAGGGCTTGTTGGATGAAGTTACATACTATGTACTCATCACCAGACATTGTCAAGTTTCGTAGATTACGGTGGGCAGGACATGCAACGTGAATGAGATATTGTGGAATCTTGTTCAGAGTATTGATCGGCAAACCCAATGGGAAGAGACCAATGGGGAGAACTAGACGCAGATGGGAGGATAATATTAGGATGAAATGAGGTGGACTGGATAGAAATAGCTCTAGGTAGAGATAGATGGCGTACTTTTGTAAGTTCGACAATGAACTTTAGAGTTCCTAATGTCATAGAGTTAACTAAGTTAATCCAGGTCGTAAGAAGGAGGAGTGTCTGTCAGGAAACCCCTTCTACAGTAAAATTTTGCACTTATTTAGTTGGTTGGTTTTGAAATTTTATTGGGTCTCCTAAGCTGACGATGCTGTGCAGAAAAAGGAAAAGAAAAGTTATTTCAAGTCATGCTGAGCTGAGAATGTATATGAGGCTGAAATCTTGTGATTGGCTTAGAGCTTGTCACGTGATTATGTTTCTGCTCTTGTTTTTCGGAGAACAATTAATAACAGGTGGTTTTTCCATAGTGCCGACTCTATACACATGGAAGATGATGATCCTCCGTCGTTAAACCAAGATCTGCCTTACTGTCCGCTAGAGCACCGTGCCAAAGAATGTGTCTCGCCGCTCGTTCGATCAGGTGTATCCATTACCACCCAAACCGAACTGGTGGCGTCAAACGGCTCCTTTAAACCAGTGCTGCTAAACTCGGTGGCAACACAGACAACCCTCCTTGTACCATCACGTTCTGGGAATATGCCTCCCCGCCTCTCACACCCGAAGAAAAGGAATAAGCTTCGAGAATCCTTCTTGAAGAGAACAGTGTCCTGCAACGTGTCTATTCAGACCGACACAGAAAGAGTGTCGGCCGCCTCCATTATCCAGGCCGAGCAATCGCGACCAGAAGAGGGTTGCGGCATCACCGGCACGACGCCGACGCTCACAGTGGACCTCCTCCGCCCGGTGAGTTGCCGTCACGCTCGAATTGTCGTCCAGGACTCTTACAGCAACACTGAGTCTGTGATACTCAGCCATGCGAGCTGTCAAACGCTTGTTCCTCTGAACTACTCGGCCGGAAAGTGTGGGGGGGATGTGAGTGCCACTGCTTCACAGACTAACGAAGGTAAGTTAACTAGCCATAGAAATAAAAATAAAACACTTTTAAGTAAAAATGGGCGGAATCTATTATTTTACAAATTTGAATCTTCATTCTACCCCTGAATCCCAAATATAAATTAGAATCCTAGAAATAATAGTAAACATAAGCAGTTTACAATATACCAAATTAACTCTTAGGCTGCCATATAAAATATTATTAGTAATTAAATGCCAACTTTTTTTTTATATGTTGCATTTATTAAAACAGTAATACATTCAGCCAAGGGATACTTTTGTGATATGGGATGTAGCTGTAAAGATTGTCCAGACAAAACCATTTATTTTTATAATCAATGTATGGGCTATTAAACACATTCTGATAGAGATTAATAAAAAAAGTTATACTACATTTTTCAAATTTTATTTTGAATCTCAAGCTCTCAAATCTTGAATATTCTTAAGGAGTCAAATATTCCAGACATTATCTCCAGTTTTTGTTTTAATATACACATTCATCAATTATACATATGTCGCTAACTTTTAATTATTGTTGGGAAGGGTGAGGGGTCGAAAGACATAACTAATACATCTTTACTTTGAATTTAAAAAAAAAATTATAACAAATAAATAACATAAAATGTATTATAGCAGAATAAGGGTGTGTGAAGTCCACTTTCTCAATTCAAAGCGATCACGAATCGAATATAAGTTTTGAAGTTTCGCACACCACTTTACCTATTGTTCCTTCTCTTAACGACACCTGTGGTTACCGGTCCTCGGTCCTGGCACAGATTGATCTGATTGCCAAACCCTTCCTTCACCTCTGACAAGACGTGTATTAATCACAACTTGTGAATGTGAGGAATGCCAGGCCTCCACCGTGGTTCGGATCCCACGTTAAACTGTAGGTCCTCCATTTCATCTCACAATCACTCCTACCATTACACATTAGCGTAAGTGCGTACAACCCGAACGGGTAGTAAGACGTGGTGCTAATAATTATTATAATTAATTATTATACTTAATTTATAAAAACAAAGGAACATTAAACACTCTTAAAACCGCTAGTTGCCTGTCTCTCTGTCTGTATGCAGCGAGACACTTGCAGATTGATTATATTTTGTTTGTTCCAGACTATACTCTACTCCCAGGTAGACACCTCTGCAGGAAGAGAGTGCGTACATCTCCTTTTAAAGAGGTCGGTGTAACTGTTTTGTTATAAATGGAATAAGGCACAGCAAAGAACGATAGAAACGTATAAAAGGGTACAAACACTATATGCCTTTTAAAGTAAAAGGACACAGTTCACACTTTTCATCGCTGTCACTGGACAAAGAGGTAATCGCCGCCTCTTGAAGAAAATCTATCGTTTCCGCCCAAACTTCCATCCTAGGTTTCATTCTATTTGAACTCGCTAGGAGGACGTGTTAGATGCGCAAGATAATGGCCAGTTCGGGGGATTGAGTGGTAATGATCTATTTTCTTCAAGAGGCAGCAATGACAGCAATGTAATATGTGATCTGTGTTTATTGTGAATCATATTTTGTTCGTTCCCTATTATTTGTTTATATCCACCTTATTAATTAAACTAGTTGTTAGTTATCTAAAATATTTTAAAGCCTTTGAATAACTTTTCTCAATTGCTCTGAAACCAACAAGTTTTTATTTTTTTTACAAGGACTAACACTAAACAAAATATAAATCCTTAAGTACAGTATTTCCCTTCATTGAATGTAAGAGAGACTAGGAAAGTGGAGGCCATGGGAATGAAGTTATCCGGGAAAGAGTTTGGGTACAGGGAGTACATGAGATAGTAGAAGCAAGGTGAGATAGTATGACATGTAATGAGTATGGAAAAAGAGATGATGCCAAAGGAAATAAAGTATGTAAAAAAAAAAACTCAAAGGAGGCCAAGAAACAGACGGGAGGAGCAGATAACAAAAAGTGTGCAAGTGAGAGTAGAAGAATATAAGCATATAAATGAGGAAGAATGGTGGAAGGATAGTGGAAGATGGAGGCGTTTTACTAAACTGACCCGGCCACAGGCTGGAAACAGTTGATGTTGATGAGTTCAGTGTTTCCCAAACTATTGCCAGCTGCGTACCCCTTTCGGGACTATTGCCTAACCATTGTACCTCTTCTATTTCTACATAGTGACCTGGTGGTCTAGGGTTAAGGTGTCAGACTTCTGTGCTGGGGGTCCGGGGTTCAATCCTCGGTTCCGGCACGGATTTATCTGAATTCCAAACCCCTTCCTTCACCTCTGAAGAGATGTGTATTAATCACAACTTGTGAATGTGAGGAATGCCAGGCCTCCACCGTGGTTCGGATTCCACGTTAAACTGTAGGTCCTCCATTTCATCTCACAATCACCCTACCATTACACATTAGCGCAAGTGCGTATAACCCGAACGGGTAGTAAGACGTGGTGCTAATAATAATAATAATAATATTTCTTCATAAAAAAATAATCATACAAGTACTTGCTCGCATGTAAAGTATAAGAATCAGTCATTTCAAATCTTAACAAATCCTGTGACATAGAGAAAGAAAGCCTTATAAAAATCGAAATCTGCTTTATTTTGTTAATCAAACTCGTTAGTATCAAGAGATATTTTATGACTAATAAAACTCGTTGTAACTCCGTGTACCCCTTGAAATCCCTCCCTGGGTGTAAAGGTATCATTGACCTTGTAAAATAATAGTTACATCTTGTTTTCGATAACTCAACCTTTCCCTCTGTCTATTTGAGGAACCTCTCGGAGTGATGTACCTAAACCTGCAGTCCAACCACCTGTGGCGCCACAAGCTGCAGCGCCTGGGACTGATGACATACCCCGGCCAACACACGTATCTGGACGAGTGGTTCCAGGACACTGTCATGTTGGAAGGGATCTTCAGGTAGGTGCTACAACCTCGGTTCGTTCCGTGGCCGTGCAGGGCGCACGAAGTCCACTTTATTAATTCAAAACAAAGTCGAATCGAATAATATTAAATAGTCCCTTAACTTAGTTGAAGTTTGCTTATTTAAAAAAAACTGTTAATGTTTGGAAAAAAATATTATATACTGCATAGTTGTATATTTTAAAAATATTTTCTTTTAAGCTGATAAATAAAGTTACTATTACAACATTTAATTTAATTTATCCTAGATTTTTGTCATATGGGCATTAAGTTGTGATGTACACTTCGTTCACCATTAAAGTGGAGACTATGGGAATGAAATGTGTGAAGATTATGTTAACCGTCACGACGAGGAAGGAGGAATGAAGTTATCCGGGAAAGAGTTGAGGTGGAAAGAGTACATAAGATAGTAGAGGAAGCAAAGCTGAGAGGGTATGGGCATGTAATGAGAGAATACCAAAGAGAATGATGGAGATGAAGTATGTAGGAAAAAGACCGCAAGGGAGGCCAAGAAAGAGATTGGAGGAGCAGATAAAAGAAAGTGTGCAAGTGAGCAAATAATAGAAACAATAAAAGAAGGAAGAGTTGTGGAAAGACAGACGACGACCGGACGACGACAACATTAAACCTTAAAGGTAGCATGCTTATGTTTTAGGGCCATAGTGTAATCCATCAACTAAATATTGTTACCTTCCAGGGTGGACCATCATAAACAGAATGTATGTACACATGAGAATTGTCTGTGATATAAAAAAACAAAATTCGGGACCTGGTTATAACATTCTTACATTGCTAAATATATTTTTACAGATTGTCGACTAGTTTGTGTGGTGCCATGAATAGTAGTCTAAGTTTAAAATACTAACCTGTCCTCTTTATATGCTTACAAGAGTCATACCGTCTAACGTGAGGTCATGCCTTTCAGTGAAAAGTTTGATAGGTATCAGGTTCTCTCCCAACATGGTCTGGTCTTGATGGGTCTGAGGGTCGGCTCTATCTGTCTCTCATGTGGCCAAGCACGTGTTTACACGACTGTTTACAAGATGTGTCTGAGGTCACCTTTACAATAGCAGTCTATCTTTGTGTGGTTATCTTCACAGAAGACAAAACGTGTTCAAAATAAATCGAGAACAGATCTCGCATCGCATCGTGTGTTTAAGGTGATTTCGCCCCCATTGGGGAACATACACGTGTGGTTCTTTAGTTGTTAGGTCTATATTGTTTTGGTTAACTGTATTTAAACTTTGGTTTTATTTTAAATATATCTTTTCTTCAATCTAATACAAAGCTTAGATTTTTTTATTTGTCTTTTTTTTTATCGCACCAATTACGCTGGTGGTTTTTGGGATTAGGGAGATTATATTCATAGGGAGTGTACCCGCACTTGCATGAAGGGAGAGTGGAAAACCATTTAGGGTAAACCACCCTCAATACACCAGACCAAGATTCGAACCTCGATCTCCCCGTCATTGGCAATCTCGTCTACTATGAGAGTAGCACGATGGACCATGCAGCCACCAAAGCTGGTGTTTTACTAGAATTGATTTCAGAAAAAGGATGCTGTAATAATATTTTGTTGGGTTTATAAAACAATATCCCCACCCTCCTTGGCTATGTGTCTGTCATTGGTTCAAATTGATTACAAATCAAAAAATTAGTTATCTCTATTTGAGTTCATATTGGAAATGTTGCTCAGCCCATGTTTCAAACTTCCACTCTCTACCTATCCGACATTAACTGTCACAATGTTTCAAACTTCCACTCTATACCTACCTGACATTAAATGTCATAATGTTTCAAACTTCCACTCTCTACCTACCTGACATTTGTTGTCATAATGTTTCAAACTTCCACTCTCTACCTATCCGACATTAGTTGTCACAATTTTTCAAACTTCCACTCTCTACCTATCTGACACTAGCTGTCACAATGTTTCAAACTGCCACTCTCTACTTATCCGACACTAGCTATCACAATGTTTCAAACTTCCACTCTCTACCTATCTGACACCAGTAGTCGCAATGTTTCAAACTTCCACTCTCTACCTATCCGACATTAGCTGTCACATTGTTTCAAACTTCCACTCTCTACCTACCTGACATTAGCTGTCACAATGTTTCAAACTCCCTCTCTACCTATCCGACACCAGCTTTTGTATCACAACACATGCTCAGTATCTTGAAATGATTCTTTTCTTCTCGTTGTTATGTTTTAAATGTTCAATAAAACTAGCTCTAGTAGTACTCTCGCCTGCCTGCCATCCATGTTCTTATACCCGTCGTTGAACGGGGACTTGCAGG
This sequence comes from Timema podura, assembly GCA_033556935.1. Lineage (NCBI taxonomy): Eukaryota > Metazoa > Arthropoda > Insecta > Phasmatodea > Timematidae > Timema > Timema podura. The sequence goes on along the minus strand of JAVRXN010000014.1, from coordinate 9,602,414 downwards.
GCTGGCGGCGTGGTTAGCGCTCCTAACTTGACTCGTGGATCAGTGCCCGGTCGAGATACACGAGCAGGTTTTTTATCACAATGATTGGGTGCAACATTCGCGCACCTCAAAGAATAATCTCCTCCTGTTTCCTTGGATTAGCCTTTTTTTTTATGTTATAGTACCATCGCCCTTGATCGCCGGTGAAGGATAGGTCAGGGCTCGGATCCCCGTGCTGGGTGTAGTCATAATGTGTTTCTCACATTCCCTTAACTCAAATGCGGGAACATTTACTCTTTACCTTCCTTATCCCAAGCCCAGTAATGTAACTACATGGGTGTTAAGACGTGGAACAAGGGGAGATTAAAAAAAAAATAAAAGATTAATTTGTCAAAAAGAATATTTTAGCCTTTTATTAGAGAAGTCAGAAAATTATTTTCGTTTTATCAGATTTTATTAATTCGTCAACTGAACATTGATGTGAATTTAGGTGTTTGGTTACACGCATCGGTGGCTATGCGGCTTAAGGCGCGAGGCTCATAATATATATATTTTAACGCCGCGTCTTACTACCCGTTCGGGTTATACGCACTTACGCTAATGTGTAATGGTAGGGTGATTGTGAGATGAAATGGAGGACCTACAGTTTAACGTGGGATCCGAACCACGGTGGAGGCCTGGCATTCCTCACATTCACAAGCTGTGATTAATACAAGTCTCGTTAGAGGTAAAGGAAGGGTTTGGCTATATTTATAGAAAGTGTAGCCGCATTTGCGTGAAGGTAGATTGGACAACCATTTTTGTAAAATCACCCTCATTACACCCGACTGAGATTATAACTTCGATCTACCCGTCATTGGCAGTCCACTCTACTGCGAGTGTGACGCCTTAGACCATGCAACCACCGAAGAGGGTTCAATCGAAAAGGGGTGGGGGGGTGGTATCCACATACGATTGGATTGGTTTTCCCGGACCTCCATCGTAACAAATGCGGGTGCAGTTCTTTTAAACCATTCTTCTCAGCCTTACCCTTTCCTTACCTTGGTGTTAAACATTTTTTTAAAAATAAATGTTCTGATGGTGTGTTTAAGACCGGATAGTCCCGAATGTAGGCCTACAAAGTGAGATTCGCCTTTTTTTAATGTATATAATTTCAAATCCTTAATTTATATAAACTCTAAGGACCTACTAAAAAAATTGGGTGAATTTAAGGGAAACGTAAGGCCAGGATAATTAATCGTACACCCGACTGGAATAAAACCCTGGTCCCCCGTATCGGAAGTAAGACGCTCTGGATGCTGTAGCTAGTGAAGGATAATCATGTGAGATCTGCCTTGCACATGGCATGAACCAGATGTTACGTGCTGTATACTCTCTTCTGATGACACAGACCTTGTGGGGGTCTCCTTTCGACCCGACTTGGGTAGTTAATATAATTCTAACGGGACGTGACCACGTGGTGCGATTTCCTGTATTCTACTTTAGAAAACATTGGAATTTACCATATTATAATAAATACAACAAAATTATTATTACTCTTATTACTATTATCATCCGTAGCACCGCGTCTTACTACCCGTTCGGGTTATACGCACTTACGCTAATGTGTAATGGTAGGGTGATTGTGATATGAAATGGAGGACCTACAGTTTAACGTGGGATCCGAACCACGGTGGAGGCCTGGCATTCCTCACATTCACAAGTTGTGATCAATACACGTCTTGTCAGAGGTGAAGGAAGGGTTTGGCAATCGGATAAATCTGTGCCGGGACCGAGGATTGAACCTCGGACCCCCAGCACAGAAGTCCGACATCTTACCCCTAGACCGCCAGGTCACCTACAACAAAATTACAAAATAATTATTTTAAAAAAAAACATTAAATCTATCTTTGTGGTCAAATTAATAACGTAGGAAATTGCACTTTGAAATGTTTTCTGGTTCTAGCGTAATTTATGAGTTAATATCACGGTTAATCGGGAGAGAGACGGGCTCTTAAGGTGGGAGTAAAGGGAACGCGCGAAAAATTTGTAATTAAATTTCAGGACGCCCTCGACAGATATTCAACAACTGTTGATATCACCGTGTGAAGAAAATTAAACTCTATGTTCCTACTGGAGCAATATTTGATTTATAAAGGCTCCAAAAAAAATGGTGTTATTAAAACTGCAAAAATACTGACCTTTTCTCGCGTCTCCTACACTTCCACCTTAAAGTTCTTTCTCCTACGCAGATGCTAAAATTCTTACTGATGTGTCGGACACATGGACAAAGGCGTCGTCTCGTCTTGTTCGGTTTGTTGGTGTTTTCCGAAAAACAAATGTTTCAACACCTCGATAACGCGTTTCCGGAATCCGAACCCCTCAAACCCCGCGGTTACCGACAAACACCAGCAGCAGGACAGGTGTAAACCTGACGTGCAGGTGTTAGACGTTTTTTTTAATTATTTATTTTTTTCGATAAAGAAGATACATCGACGCCTCCGATGACGTCAAGACGTCTCGAGACGTCTGGTCCATGTCGCTCGTTTGAAGAGGCCGATGAGATATTGGGACAGGGTTGGGCTCTTAACCGACCGGCTAATTTTAAAACCTGAGGGGGGGGGGGGGTAGTCGGCCAGTAATCGGTGTCTCGGCACGGTTTTTATATTTACCTAGCAAGCTCTACTTGAATAAAGTTTTTGAAAAACAATTTTCAATAGAAGGATCTTATCTGACGGATAGCAAAGTTTTTTTAATCACCGTGTCTTACTACCCGTTCGGGCTACACGCTTATGTACTAATTACGCTAATAGTTTTAGGGATTAGGAAGGTTATAATAATAGGAAATGTACCCGCATTTGAGTGTAGGGAGAGTAGAAAACTATTTTGAAAAAAACCTACATTACACCGACCCAGATTCGAACCTCGATCTCCCCGTCATCGGCAGTCTAGCTCGACGCGAAACTAGCGCGCTAGCTAACTACGCCACCGAGGCGGGTATACCTATACCTATAAAATAGCAATGTCGACAGTAAAAAAACATATTTAAATATCTTCTAATAAAAGTTCCTTCCTATGAAAATTGGAACGTACATCCCCCAATATTGGCTCCGGTCCAAAGCTCCCCCTCCCCCCCAATTCCCTTCTCAAGTTCCTCACGGGAGTAATACCTGCAGAGATGGCGGGGGTCTGAACCAACTCGTAAGAGCGGTCGGGAAGTCCCAGGCGCGAATATAAAACCCCCAACACGCAGATATAAAAGTGCGTATAACACCCCTCTACCTTCATCTGTGGATGACGGATGATGGGAGAAGGAAGGGAGGGGGGGAGGTTATCTGGAGCGGTGTTGGTTCGGTCGTCCTTCTGTTAGGTTAGGGCCGGTCTCTCTCCTCAGTCAGCTGTACGCGGCGCCAGTGATCGCTCGTCTCTGTCGGAGTGAAGTGAAGTGTAGCGAGACATCAACATACGCGCTCCTTTTTTTACTCACGAATACAGGATGAGGCAGTCTTGGTGAGTTCACGTCGTGTACAGATAGTTTTGAATAGTTTAAATAAAAAAAAACTATTTAATCTTAAGGAAAAATATTCCTTTTTTATATGCATCATCTAAATTGTTTTTATAGATATACATAATCTAGACTAGAGGTGTTAAACTTGAGGTACTCGTACCCCGGTAGTACGCTAAAACATTTAAGAGGGTAGGTAAAATTTAAAAAAAAATCTCATTTAAAATATATTATATATTACATGATTACTTATGTAGATTATAGAATATCTATAACTCCCATAATGCACCAACCATTTTGGGGATACAAAGTTGAGGAGAAATTATATCTGGCAGTACGAGAAAAACAAATATTTTTTTTAGCACTGCGTTCGGGTTATACGAATATGTACTAGTTACAATGATGGTTTTAGGGTTTAGGAAGGCTATATTTATAGGAAGTGTACCCGCATTTTGCGTGGCGGTAGAGTGGAAAAACTTTTAGGAACCCCCCCCTCACCCCGTCCCCCCATCAATACACCCGACTGAGATTCGAACCTCGATCTTCCCGTCCTCGGCAGTCCGGTCTACCGCGAATGTGACGCCTTAGACCATTTAATCCCGGTCTGGTGTGATTTAGTGTCGGTTTTTTAGAAGTTTTCGGACCAAATGAGAAATAAAAATAATATATTTATTGAAAAATATTTATACTACCAGATATCCAATGGAAACCGTTAGTTTATCTTATGTTAATTTAATGAATTATTAATAAAATTTTGTTGGTGTAATCATGCCGGACGATGCTTATTTCAGATACAAATTAAATAAATATAATACTCTCTAAGCTTTCATTCTATAACTTCAATATTAAATGTATTCACGTTTGTCGATGTTTGCTGCGACCTCTAGCATCCAGGGGTCGCGACCCAAAGTTTAAGAACCTGGGGTTGAAACGGTTCATCAAGCAGATAACTCGTATCCCCGATGTATGTATTGTGAGTGTATGATACCCCAACACATACCCGCGGATAAGGTCAGTCGTGTTTTTATTGGTCCATTCGTTCCAAGGACAAGCCAACAGAGGTTTACACTTATAAATACGGTCTATTATTTTATGGCCACTTAAAGCTCTCGGTAAATGTCACCTCTAGGAGAGAAACATGTCGATACGGACAAGGACGATTAATTCCTTCCTTTACACCCCCCCCCCCTTCCCTTTCCACGTTCATTAGCCACCTTCACGCTTCACCTACTGTATCCGCCCATCCTTTTACCTTCACCCTCCAGCTTCATTATCCACCTCCGTCTATATTAACCACCTTCACCCTCCAGCCTCATTATCCACCTCCGTCCTATATTAACCACCCTCACCCTCCAGCTTCATTATCCACCTCCGCCTATATTAACCACCTTCACCCTCCAGCTTCATTATCCACCTCCGCCTATATTAACCACCCCTCACCCTCCAGCTTCATTATCCACCTCCGCCTATATTAACCACCTTCACCCTCCAGCTTCATTTATCCACCTCCGCCTATATTAACCACCCTCACCCTCCAGCTTCATTTATCCACCTCCGTCTATATTAACCACCTTCACCCTCCAGCTTCATTATCCCACCTCCGTCTATATTAACCACCTTCACCCTCCAGCTTCACTATCCCACCTTCCTCCTCCACTTTTATAAAGCACCTTAAGTATCTCAATAAATTGATAAAATTTGTTTCCAAGAGGTTTGAACCAAGGTCCTCCAGAGGCGGGTGCGAATGGCACAGTTGAACCCAACGGAACACACCACCACAACACATGTGCGAAGGGGGTGGGATCCCCTGAAGATCTGTTTAGCAATTACAATTACAATAAGTTAAAAACAATCGTGAATTACAATGGAACTGGGATACATCAACCCTTGGAATATCCATCGACGCGGTTTCTAATAAAAATATTAGATACAGTACTTCGTTCTTTTGTACCCCCATTTTTGTATTATTCCTTTTTTGGGCACCCACGCTGCGCACGGCTGTGGTTTTTGATGGGGTTGTTTTTAAACCCTTTTTTTTTTCAAACGAAGCTATATTTTGTAAACATAAGAATAGTATAGCCCAGTAATGGAGAGGAACTTTTATATTCCTTACAACTACACTTATTAAATAACATGCTGGTAAAAAATCAATCGATGAATCACAAAATATTTAGGTAATTATTTTGTGTGTGTGACAAAGGGACCCCAAATATCCCCTGGAGGGCCCTGGTCTCATATTCCACGAACCAAGGAGCTAGGTATTCTAGAGTAAGTCCACCAGAAAATAGATGTAATACGTCATTACTCAATATCGTTTTTCTATAACTATATATTAGTGAGGTGTAATTTATGTGACTGGATGTTGTGGGAGGCTGTTTACTAAGAGATTGTTTAAAGTACCAGATTAAGGAGGGTATGTAGTTACCGCGAGAAAAGGACAGTTTCTTTGCAATTTATGTATAAAAAATTTTTTCGACCAAAATGAATCGATATTTCTCCAGTAGAAACCTAGAGTTTAATTTTCTTCACACGGTGATATCAACAGTTGTTGAATATCTGTCGAGGGTTGTCCTGGAATTTAATGACAACTTTTTTCTCTTCGTTTAAAAAGTTTCTCATCTAATGTCGCTATGCTCATAACATATATTCAACAAATGTTGATATCAACATGTGAAGAAAATTATACTCTTATGTTTCTACTGGAGCAATATTTTACTTATTTTAGCCAAACAGCCAAATAAACATTGCAACAAACCTTTTCTCGCGTCCGCTATATCCCGCCTTAAGTAGACGAATCTAGGACAGTACATCGCCATCTATGAACAAGCCACAGCGTTGAATATCTTCTTTAAGGCGTATATTTTTTTTTATTCCTTTCCCAGGAATTTTTACCGGCACTTGAGTAACCCTTATAAGAGAGCCATTATGCAACTGATTTGCTCAAACCTTACACTTATTATAACTATTATTATTCCAAATTAATTTTCTACCTCAGCTACCAAGAGACTGAGGTTTTCTGAACTTTCTTCTGATCATTTCTCCTCCCGACACTTTAGCTCGGTTGTTAGCCTGTCTGTCTACTGAGCTAAGAGTCCCGGGTTCCATTTCCGGCATGTCCGAAAAAATGTTATCATTGATTTAAATGTGGGGTTTACCCTTTCACACTGATGACTTAACGGCCTGGGGGCTGGATGTTGTGTCTGTTCTGTACTTTTTTAAGTTAGTTTGTAAGTCGTGTACTGATTTAATCAGTCGATTTAGAAAGTGCACGTTAGATACCTTTAATAAATAAAAAAACTATCGCAAGAGAGTCGACATTTCTAGAAGGATGTCAACCTAGAGACAATACTCGCATTGGTGGTCGCGCGGTCTAAGTATTTCTTTTTTAGAACCGCGTCTTACTACTTATTCGGATTATACCCCTGTGCAGTGATATAATTACGCTAGTTGTTTTTTGGGATTAGGAAGGTCATATATTTAAGGAAGTGTACCCGTATTTGCGTGGAGGAGGAGTGGAAAACCATTTTCGTAAAAACAACTTAGTATACCTGACCGAGATTCGAACCTTGATCTCGCCGTTACCGGCAGTCTAGCCCACTACAAGAGTAGCGCGTTAGACGACGCGGCCACCAAAGCGGGTGTAAAAAGTCCGTGTTTCACAACTTTTTTTTTTACCAGGGCTCCATCGAAAACTTCCTCTCCTTCCTATTTCCTAAGATTTGTAAGTCTCCTTACATTTTTTTTTATTGTACACGGTTGAGGTTAATAGATGCTGAGATCATGGGTGCTCATAATAGGGTGAGCTGGGGACCTGGCGGCCTAGGGGTAAGGTGTCAAATTTCTGTGCTGGGGGTCCGGGGTTCAATCCTCGGTCCCGGCACAGATTTATCTGATTGCCAAACCCTTCCTTCACCTCTGACAAGACGTGTATTAATCACAACTTGTGAATGTGTGGAATGCCAGGCCTCCACCGTGGTTCGGATCCCACGTTAAACTGTAGGTCCTCCATTTCATCTCACAACCACCCTACCATTACACATTAGCGTAAGTGCGTATAACCTGAAAGTTAGTAAAAAAAAAACGCGGTGCTAATAATAATAATTTACGAATACTGGACTAAACCTCACCTTATTTCGCAATGCGTAGGTAACTAATAGTGACCCTAACTTAGATTCGAACAGGAGGCGGTTAGTCATCGTTGAAGCACAGCGTCTTTATTCTTTTCGACGCTTCGTTAAGTTTGTAATTCAGACCAACTTGTTTTTGTTTTTTAAATGACTAAATCTTCCCCGGAAGGCAAAACTTTTTTTTTTTTTAGTTTCCAAGGTCGCCCAGATCTTTTGGTCTCCTTCACTTCTTGTCTTGAGTTTCTTTTCGTTTCGCCTCTGAATTCAAAACATAACAAACAGAGGAAGACTTGATGTACGAGGGCGCTGATTGGTCATCGTTGAGATATTCCTCCTTCACTCCTCTCTTCTTTTTATCTCTCTCTCTCTCTTTTTTTAGCACGTCTTGCTACCCATTCGGATTATGGTATACGCCTATGTACTGGTTATACTCATGGTTTATAAGTATTAGGAGGCTTATATTTAGAGGAAGTGTACCCGCATTTACATGGAGAGGGAGTGGAAAAACATTTAGGATAAACCCCTTCAGTACATCCGTCCGAGATTCGAACCTCGATCTCCCCTTCATCGGCAATCCAGTCTACTGCGAGAGTAGCGCCTTAAACCATGCGGCCACCGAAGATGTCTTAGTCTTTTAAAAGCTGTTCTTAAATTGGTGAGTAAAAAAATCTATTTTTTGTGGACAGAAAATAAATATAAAATTGTTACTTATATTTAATTCACCTACGTGCTGAAATTTAAAGTACTATAAAATTTCGTATCAATCGCTTCATTACCAATCCTTATGTCCAAAAATAACCAAATATTAAAATAATATTATTTACCAAATCTTAAAAAGATTACATAAGAAAGGAGGGGGGAGGGGATGATTGAAAAAATCTTACAATCCCTTACGTAGGGGAGGGGGACATTTGAAGGGGGGGGGGTCGAAAATCATGAAAATAGCTTTACGTAATTTAAAGATGATCCCTAAGTAGGGGAGGTACTAGAGGGGAGGAGAGGGAGACGGGAAATGCTAAACAGCTCCTCCAGAGTCGCCAACTGTACATTTATTTAATCTTCATTTATCTAACATGAACTTTCCGAACCGACTGATTATATCAGCACAAGACTTATAAACTAAGTTAAATAGATAACGGACACAACAACCAGACCCCAGGCTGTTTATTTTATCACCGTGGAAAGGACCCACATTTCACCAATAATCCCGGCCATGCCAGGAATCGAACTCGATACCCTAAACTCAGTAGACAACATGCTACTGAACTAACTGTACAACCTGGGTACTAACTCCTCTACTGTACTATAGTACGGTCCACTATAGGAGAATATTATTTAACACTTTAGATCAGTCGGTAGGGTGTCTGCCTACCGAGTTAAGGGTCCTTGGATCGATTACCAACATGGCAGAATTTGTCTTTATACCTTTCACGGTGGTGCTGAGTGTCAGTGTCTGTTCTAGATCCAAACTAGTTTGTAAGTCGTGTGCTGGTGTGATCTATGTTGGTTCAGGAAGTGTACTTTAAATACCTCAAATAAATTAAATTTAGTTTGTTAGGGTTTTAGTGGCCGGATCCAAGTTGACGGTACTCGGGGCGGGGGTATTATGCACTTGCTGATTAAAGCGTCGGACTTTTGTGGGTGTAGCAGTTAAATCAGGAAGGTCATTTTAATAAAAAGGAGTCATTAGGAATCTTGAAGAAAGAAACACGCGGCAGTCGCGTGTTTTACATAGACACAGTCTCTCTAGTATCCTCCTCCAGCGTCCTCCTCTAACGTCCTCCTCTAACGTCCTCCTCTAACGTCCTCCTCTAACGTCCTCCTCTAACGTCCTCCTCCAGAGTCCTCCTCCAGCGTCCTCCTCCAGCGTCCTCCTCTTAGCGTCCTCCTCCAGCGTCCTCCTCTAACGTCCTCCTCCAGAGTCCTCCTCCAGCGTCCTCCTCCAGCGTCCTCCTCTAGCGTCCTCCTCTAGCGTCCTCCTCCAGCGTCCTCCTCTAGCGTCCTCCTCTAGCGTCCTCCTCTAGCGTCCAGTGAGAGATAGATAACATTTTGCCTAACTCTGACCATTAAGAGCGCTCATCATAGCTGGCCCAACTCAGAAATACCAGAAATGTGTGCAGTACATTCGTATTTGAATGACTACTCGAAATTTTCCACGACGATGGGGGACAAAGCGACAAAGTTTCTTGTTAACAACTACAGTTTGTCCTTATTATGACAGAATGAAGATTTGTAATACAGTGATTATCTGTGAAGACATTTTAAAATGGTCAAAAACGGCCTTTTCGATGCAGTTTTTATACAAATATAATTGAATATCAACAATGTTCTGTATTAGGAACTTCTATTAACTCTTTATCTCCATTAATGTTTAGTTAGAAGCTATCCACGTGCAATAGTTTTCGTGTAAATGTACTATTTCTAGCCGAGTGTATCACAGAATTGATGGGCATGTGATGCACGCTCTTAAATGAGGGGGGTGAGGGGAGGGAAATAGTCTTGATAAAGTTCCCTGTTTTGTGGTTTGGTAATTCCGCTCGAGATGGATACACATTTGTTTACCTCCAGTAAGTAATCACGATCTGACAAAGATTGCGAGGATATAAAGTGGCCTTCGGCTCTTCCTCAGATAAATATGAACGTCGTCCGGTAAATTCTTTATCAGGAAATATTTCGGTACATTCTCAATAGGAACATTTTCTGGTAGATTCTCAATCAGAAAAAAATTCCTGTATATTCTCAATCATTTTCACATTTTACGCATTTTTACATTTTCCGCAGTGGTGGCTTGTGGACCGTTAGATAGTGAAGGAGCTTACATATTATTTTTTTATTTAGCACGCGTCTTACTACCCTTTCGGTTATACGCTCTCTTACATATTATCTATAGGCCTACATAAAGCCATTAAATTGTGTACTGTAGGTAGAGATAGATGTGAGAGACGGAGAATATTTCTATATTTCTGTAAAATAATTTCAACTGATTAAATGGAACTATAATGTAATCGAGATATGGATATCCCAAATGTCAACGTTTATTCCTTACGATTAGTTTCTCCTGAGGGAATATTTCCGCCCAGAAACATCACTAAACGAGCTTTGGTGGCCGCACGGTCTAACGCGCCACTCTCGCAATAGAATAGACTGCCGATGACAGGGAGATCGGTGTTCGATCCCAGTCGGATGAACTGAGGGAGATTTTTCCCAAACGGTTTTACACTCTCTCTCCACGCAAATTCGGGTGCATTTCCTCTAAATTCAACCTTCCTCACCCTAACATATTAGCATAATGAGTACAAAGGCGTATAACCCGAACGGGTAGTAATACGTGGTGCTAAAAAAAGTTCTCATCTTGACGTGAAGGGGGAAACTATATCTTTTGATGTTTTATATTTTTCACGAATCTCAAATTTCTCTAATACCACAAGAAACATTTGCTCTACAGCACCAAACATTATATAAATCTGAAATCGATGCCATTTTAAGTTTCTATATAAGTATAAATGTAAAACTGTTAGAACATTGTTTTATGGATGTGAAGTGTAGGTTTGTCAGGAGAAACACAAGAGCGAGGTGAATGTGGTCGGAATGAAATATCTAAGAAATGTATGTGGTAAACTTTTATGGACAGAGTCAGTGATGAATGGGTGCTGAAGGAGTAGACATGTTGAGAGGATGAGTGTGGATCGAGTGACGAAGCAATTATATGAAGGTAGAGTGTATGGATCAAAAGGAAGGGGTAGGCCATGTAATGTTGTAGAAGAATGTGTGAAAAAGAGAAACATGAAGAGTTTTAATAATAAAAGAGCATGTATGACTCGGTGTATGGATGTTGTTAAAGTGAAGGGAGTATGCAAGGTTTAGGGAAGTGTGGAGAAAGTTAATGAGGATGAATTAAGTACAGAGTTTTTTTTTTTTTAGCTTTATGCACAGTTTCTTGCCTACCCCATGAGAGAACGGCGTGATTATAGGTATGTATGTACGTAGCTGTATATGTATTTATGTTAAGTTGCTAGTTTTCATCTACCCTTGGGCCTACTATATAATCAGTAGGTGCCGAACGCTAGTAGCCCATGTGTGTAGATACGAGCACTAAAATGTAGGTCTATACCATATTTGGAGATAAAATTATCAGGTCACACTCATGTTTTACATTTATCTGACTCCAATCTTTAAAAAAAAAAGTTTTATCTTAATCCTACATCCCGCAATATTTGCTGATACACATTTAACTCGGCGTTGTCTATTAGATTACAATTATTAATATATTTGTTTAATGTCACTTATTCTGCTCCGGCTTGTTTAGAAAATAAACGTAAAACACAACTGAACCAAACTTAAAACACTCACAAGAGCTGGTTTTCGTCTCGTCGGTTGATCTCGACCAACTTAAGATGGGATGCTAGTGAGCGTGAGTTTAGGGCAGTATTTTCGAAGTTTTTATAGCATAAACATTTATTTGGCCAAAATAAATCAAATATTTCTTCTATAGAATCATAGAGTTTAGTTTTCCGCACATGCTAACAAGGGTGTCCTGGAATTTAATGACAACTTTTTCTCTGCATTTAAAAAGTTTGTCACCAAATGCCGCTATGCTCATGAGAGATATTCAAGAACTGTTGAGATTATCATGTGCAGAAAGCTAAACTCTATGTTTATATAGAAGAAATATTTGATTTATTTTATGCCAAAAAATGTTTATGCTATAAAAACTGCAAAATTAATGCACTAAACTGGCGCACACTAGCACCCCACTTTAAAGTTCACTTAAGAAACCAATGTTATGTTCAGGACGTAACGTAACAGCTCGAGCAAAGCGCAGACAAAGAATTTGGACGGTCTGACAACCAATTGTTCGCTAAAATGAAACCCAAGCATTTAGGGCTATTTAGAGCTGTTTAGGCAACAGGTGCTTGCAATACAAGCTTAAGCTTATACTCACTTTAGCCCTTCAACTACGACCATCTTTTGTCACGTCAATAAGAAAGAGGGGAAAGGAAACTACGAAACTTCTTATCTCAAGGTAAAGAGGTAAGTTCGTTGCTACAGTAGCCCCATGGCTTCTTTGGTGCTGACTGACAGCTGACGGCTTTGAAAAGCTACCAGACCAAATTATGTATCCCTACGCCGAACCATATGGTCTGCAAAAAAACATGTGTTTAGCAGTTGTCACTTCTGACAGTAAAAATTCAGGTATATACCTAAATGTTGACTGTCAGCTGTCAGCTATGAACTGTCAGTCAGCACCAAAGAAGCCATGGGGCTACTGTAGCTCTCAAATATCTTAAAATTGTCTGTTGTAGACTTATAAAGAATTACTGTATTTGTTAGAGGAGGGCTAAACTAGATTCAAACCTGGTCTCGAAGCTTCGCCGCCTTGTTTCACTGTATTTTATACCGAAGCTTATATTGCGAGCAATTGTAGCCTGATCAACCTTAAAGGCTTGGGTTACATTTTAGTAAACAATTTGTATTTTTTTTTAAAACCAGTTCAAATTCATTGTTTGTGTTTTGTTCGGTTTGTTACGTTACATGAATACTGATCACGCCGTATGTTTATTTACGTTACGTGATCGTTAAATTGGTTGTGATGTCAGTTTAAAGAAAAAGAAGAAACTCCATTTTAGTTAAATCGTCGTCTCCTTTTAGAGCAATGGCTATTTCTACTCAAGGGCACACTGTCATATTATTTATGAGAATGGTACGCCGCCTCTTACTATCCGCTTAGGTTATACTCATATGCAGTTATTATGATGAGGAAGGTTTGATTTAAAGGAAATGTAGCCGCATTTGTGTGGAGAGAGTGTTTAAAACCATCCTCGGTACACCTGAATGAACCCGCTTCAGGGGCCGAATGGTCTTAAGGCGTCACTCTCGAGTCCTGCTGATGACGGGGCGATCGGGGTTCGAATACCTTTCGGGTCTACTCAGGGTGGTTTTTCCTAAATAGTTTTCCACTTTGCTTCCACGCAAATGTGGGTATATTACATGTAAAACGCTTCCTTCCTCAGCTTTACCCCTTTAGATTAATTATATATGTGTATAACCTGAACAGGTAGTAAGACGTGGTGATAAAAACAAATACATACGACCGGGTTTCGACCTCCGGAACGGGTGAAATATTACTCTCCCGAGTCTTGAGTCCAGTAAACTAACCGTGGGACCAACAGCCCCCCTCACAAACTACCGGATATTATTTATTGGCGTCCTTGTAACGATCTGTCATCGCGACAGAGTGGAGACTGTCTGTTATAACAGGACGAGGGCGGGGGACACTTTCTCTTGGTTCGGGCGTTTGGAAAACTACCGTCGATTGATTTGACACTCATCTGGAAACGTCACCTAAAAAAAGTGATCTCGGAATTTCCGGTTCTGGTGCTGGTTTTTTTTTTGCCTCTTTCTTGAAACTTTTTGGTGAGTAATACCGTTTTTTTTAACACCGCGTCTTACTACCTGTTCGGTTTGTACGCCTAGCTGTACTGATTACGTCATTGTGGTAGGGATGAGGAAGGTTGAATTTAGAGGAAGTTTACCCGCATTCGCGTGAAGGGAGAGTGTAAAATCATTTAGAAAAAAAAAACACCCTCGGTACACCTGATCGGGATTCGAACCCCGATATCCCCGTCATTTGGAAGTCCGGTCTATTGCGAACGTGACGCCTTAGAGCATGTGGCCACCGAACAAGGTTATAAAAAAAAGGTCTATCTTTAGATAAAAAGTTGGTCCGCTTTTTACTCATAATTTTTTTTACACCGCGTCTTACTACCCTTTCGGATTATACGTTTGTGTACTAATTACGCTAATGGTTTTAGGGATTAGGAAGGCTATATTTATAGGAAGTGCACCCTCATTTGAATGGAGGGAGAGTGGAAAACTATTTTGGAAACCCCACCATCAGTACACCCGACCGAGATTCGAACCTTGATCTTCCCGTCATCGGCAGTCTAGTCCGACACTAGAGTAGCGCGTTAGATCACGCTGCCACCGAAGCGGGTTTTCACGCATAATTAATCGGGATAATTAGCACGATTAAACTCGGAACAAAAAATCTCATACAAATGAGACTAATTTATTTATTTTTTATTTGAAAGGGAATACGTGCCTAACTTCTCTTTAAGACCCTCGGTTAAATTATAAATGATGATTTAAAAAAAAATTACTTGCCAATGTCTACATATTGTCATAAAACGTGTAGGTATTAGGCTGTAAACGGTGACTACGTCAAGTATGGTAAATTGATTGCATAATTAATCATTTATTGTGCATGCACTTTAGCGGATAAGAGTTTTTCACACATTACATATTCAAACGCACAGTAAAAATTATTATGCAATAAAATGTCTACGTTTATTTATTTATTTTAGCATTTATTATTATTATTTTTTGAAAACGTGCATCCATGTTATTCTAAGACTTGAGATGGAGATGAAAGGAAATGTTAGTTAAGGAAGGTATTTTTGTAGTTTTTTATAACAGGAAACCTTTTTTTAGCCAAAATAAATAAAATATTGCGTCAGTAGATACTTTTAGGGCCAGTTTCATAGTCAGATTTAGTACGCCTCAAGTGCGGCGCTATACTAAATACAAGACGTCACCTACCTGAAATTGAATGGAATGGGCCAGTTTCATATGCGTAACTGGCCCATTCCATTTTGGTCTAGGTAGGTGTCGTCCTGTATTTAGTATCGACTCGCACTTGAGGCGTACTAAATCTGACTATGAAACTGGCCCTTAGTTTACTTTACTACACACCTCAACATTTCTTGAATATCTGTCAAAGTGTGTCCTAGATTTTGATGAGAACTTTTTGAATAACGATAAAAAGTTGTCATTAAATTTCAGGATTTCATCAACATCCTTTGGCAGGGCTGTTTGGTAAAAGTCTCAATTTTCCTCTGTCCTTCCACCATCCCTCCTGCTTTAATCGCTTCCAGTCTTCTCCTCTCACTAGCACACTTTATACTATTTGCTCCTCCTGTCTCTTTCTTGGCCTCTTTACGTTCTTTTTCTTACATACTTCATTTCCATCATTCTCTTTCCAAGGTGCCCTTGAGAGAAATTCAAGAACTTTAAGAGTTTACAGGTGACCTGGTGGTCTAGGGGTAAGGTGTCAGACTTCTGTGCTGGGGGTCCGGGGTTCAATCCTCGGTCCCTGTACAGATCTATCCGATTGCCAAACCCTTCCTTCACCTCTGACAAGACGTGTATTAATCACAACTTATGAATGTGAGGAATGCCAGGCCTTAACCGTGGTTCGGATCCCACGTTAAACTGTAGGTCCTCCATTTCATCTCACAACCACCCTACCATTACACATTAGCGTAAGTGCGTATAACCCGAACGGGTAGTAAGACGAGTTGATAATAATAATAATAATAATAATTTCAGAGTTTACCACATGTAAGAAAGTAAACTAATTATATCTATAGAAGCAATATTTTACTAATTATGTCTTTGATATTTTTTTCTATAAACACTACTACTACTACCTTATCTTGCATTTCCTTCCATCACTACCGTAATAAACACAACTTGATACCAGCTGGCTGTGAGGCCGTTATTCGATCCCTACCGAGTGTCCTGCGGTTTGGTTAGTCCACAAAGTGGTCCCCCCCCTTTTTTTTTTAACTGGTGAATACTGATGAGATTTCGTAAATATATATAATCATACGTATGTTTGAGTGTCGGTGGTCCGGATCGCCAAGAAAAAATATAATTTCTGAAAATAACCACGGTAGTATCAATATCAGAGACATGGCCGACAAAAAACGCACCTCAACCCTTGTTTAGTAAAAAAAAAAATTGAAGAATTAAGTCATTCTTAGATTTTTGTCCTAATAGGCTTATATTCCTTCAGAATTTGAGATATTTAGCAACAAAAAACAATGTGTAAGTATGTTGTTAAAATAAAGTGAAAATGTTTCTGTCTTAACACTGTGTTTTCTTAAGTATCCCGTCTATGCTTGTTTTTTATAATTTTGGTTTATGTACTGTATTTTCAAAAATCCGGAAAAATCGATAATCTGAATTGGGTCAGTCTCCAATCAGTCCGAATTATCGACGCTCTACTATGTGAGTGTGTGTGTGTGTGTGTGTGTGTGTGTGTGTGTGTGTGTGTGACGTAGGAAAAGAAAGGCTCATGGCATCACGTCAAAATCTGCGTTAAATTGTTTATCTATGTGGTGTGTACT
Source organism: Timema podura (assembly GCA_033556935.1). Lineage (NCBI taxonomy): Eukaryota > Metazoa > Arthropoda > Insecta > Phasmatodea > Timematidae > Timema > Timema podura. The sequence goes on along the minus strand of JAVRXN010000014.1, from coordinate 9,585,633 downwards.
CCCTGAAACCGTTGGTGTACCCCGGGAGGGTACGCGGGGCACAGCTGGGGCAACACACTGCTGCCCATGATGCACCGTGATTCGTTTCCTTACAGCGGAAAAACTGATAATACAACTCGATAACTTCCTTGTTAAGCTATGGCTACATGAGCCACACCGCATTTTCTAACAATTTTTTTATTCTCTATAGACAGAGGTCTACTACAAAATAAGTTAGCTATTAATGACGAAGAATAAAGTTTTAAGTTGTCTAATAATTAAGAAGAAGGATGTTTGTTGTTCAATAAGTTGTTGTATATAATATTGTTTATCTTGTATGTAATGTTGGAAACAATGACTACAGCGTCACACGTGACACGGCTGTGAAAGAAATGCCTAGTTTTACAAGTGCTGGCACAGTGACTTGCCAATCACTGGTATAAATCACTGCTCTCTTAAAATCAAGGTCACTGTGATCACCGATATCGTAAAATCACTGTTTCGCCCATCCATACAGTGCTTAGTGGGTTAGCATGAAAACAAAGTTCGGAAGCTCCCGAACATTTTATTTCCGGTGGTACACGGTCCAAACCGCACCGCGGAGCAATGCTTTCTCGACGATTCTTCCGCGCTGGTGCGGTTGCGGCTCCGTGTAGCCGGTCTTTTAGGTTAGCTCCTCCGTAAACTAAGACTTGGTCAGATATCCCTGGTGGGCCGGTTTGTTTCCGACTGCCTCAACTACTTTAAACTAAAATAAACATATCCATTCATTTCTAAATTATTATTTTTATTACATTTGAATCAAAAGTTCCAGTGTGAAAGAAAGTTTGAAAATGCTAAGCTGACTGTAACTAGTTTTGTAATCTACACAAATAGTGGTTGGAGGAACATTTTACAGCCTTAAGTGTTTTAAAAATAGACTCCCAGCTATTGTATAGCGATTTCGAAATGTTTTTTTGTTCTTGTCAGTAGAAAATAGAAACAATTATTTTAAGTGGACTAAATAGTGACTTAATTATCGATGGAATAGCTGAAATGGCCTTGGAATTAAGTTTACATATTATAATAAAAAAAATATCAGTGCAAACGTTCAGTTCTAACGCAATATTCAATTCTATGATGAGTTATTTTAAAATATGGTTCACGCCAAAATAAAATAAAGAGAATCCAACAGATCTCTTTTTCATTAACAACCCTCTATTTTGAGTTTTATTAATAGAAAAAACCCTTTGAAAACTTGATGTTAGCTCATTTTCCAACGACTTCTTAGTTATATTTCAAGAGCTGTGAGACCAGGCTCGATTTAAAAGGGTTCTAGATTTATCCTTCCTCTAATAAATACAGTAATTTGTTGATAGACTCACAACAAAACATTTTAGGATATTTGAGAACTAGCAGCGAGCTTTCCTCTTTACCTTGAGATAAGAAGTTCGTAGTTTTCTTTCCACTCTTTCTTATTGTCATAACAAAGGGTGGTTATAGGTTAGGGGCGAAGAGGGAGTATAAGCTTAGACAAAATCGAGAAGTAGTTCCATTAAACGACACAGACCATTGTATCTTAATCCGTGTGACCTGACAACGAATGATACTTTCTCGCTGACCGAGGCGGCCGCCATTATATGAATGTAGCTCTAGTAACTGTCGAATCGATTAGAGGAGATCGAGGTTCGAATCTCGGTCGTGTGTACTGAGGCTGGTTTTCCTTAAATAGATTTCCATTCTTCTTCCACGCAAATATGAATACACTTCGTCTAAATATGACCTTCCTAATCTCTAAAACCTTTAGCGAAAAAAGTAGATAAACGTACGGGTAGTAAGACGCGCTGCTAAAAAAAACCCTGTCAAACAAGGTCCTTGATACCAGAATCCTGCTATATATCAACGGTATTCACTCGCACCGGGAGTAGAACCCGTGTCTCCCAGCTAACAACTAGGTCACGGACAGTCGCCGAACTTGCCAGAGGATGCTGGTAATCAGTGTACTTGCTGTTAACACCTCCTCCCACGATCATGAGCGGCAGCAACATCTGAGCCTGTAGCCTGTACCCCCTGATGGCGAGGTCAGGGTTCGGAACCCGCCCGGGTGCTTCCCCCTTTTCAATAATGTGCGCGTGCATTCTCTGAGCTAAACGTACACTCCGCTTAACCTGAACGTTAGAATCTTACCTTGACAGATTACACTATGGCCCTACCTTATAAGCTACGCCATAATGGAACCAAGCAAGGTAGCAGTCTTACCTTGACGGATTACACTATGACCCTATCTTATAAGCTAAGCCATAGTGGAACTAAGCAAGGTAGCAGTCTTACCTTGACTGACTACACTATGACCCTATCTTATAAACTGTACCATAGTGGAACTAAGCAAGGTAGCAGTCTTACCTTGACAGATTACACTATCACACTATCTTATAAGCTACACCATAGTGGAACTAAGCAAGGTAGCAGTCTTACCTTGACAGATTACACTATCACACTATCTTATAAGCTACACCATAGTGGAACTAAGCAAGGTAGCAGTCTTACCTTGACAGATTACACTATCACACTATCTTATAAGCTACACCATAGTGGAACTAAGCAAGGTAGCAGTCTTACCTTGACAGATTACGCTATGACCCTATCTTATAAGCTACACCATAGTGGAACTAAGCAAGGTAGCAGTCTTACCTTGACAGATTACACTATGACCCTATCTTATAAGATACACCATAGTGGAACTAAGCAAGGTAGCAGTCTTACCTTGACAGATTACACTATGACCCTATCTTATAAGCTACACCATAGTGGAACTAAGCAAGGTAGCAGTCTTACCTTGACAGATTACGCTATGACCCTATCTTATAAGATACACCATAGTGGAACGACCCACACCAGTCGGGCGGAGTCCCAGGACAGTTCAATACACCCAAGTCAGATGGAAGTCCAGGCAAAGCAATGTAAATAACACAGTACCTTGTAAGTATTTGCTAACCTGTGTGGACTCCTTGTGGTCAGCGCGCGGTGGGATAATCCATTAATATCCGGATAATCCGGGTGACGTCACAACTAATGAGCTGGCTGGAGAGGTTTCAGCACACACGCTTAAATGTTGATAACACTCGTTTTGGTAGACACTTGGTTATTGCTGCTCGCACTCGCACTCACCGGGAGAGGTCTAATTACACTAACTTTTCAATAATACCTGTATGTACACGTAAAGTAACATATGATACACTCACACCTAGCGTATGAACCAAAGCTGCACCCCACGCACCGTTTTAAAACACGTGGTCACTGAACACGGAACACATACACACGCCCAGAGGGTTGGGGGAGGATTATATCAACCCTTGCGCGGGGTAAGTTGGGGGGGTTGCCGGTACAAACTCGAGCACGCGCTCTTTGTCCAAAGCCGTACCGCGTACGTCAAATAGACTCAACAACGTCTACCTGCCCAGGCTTTACAATAAACTCTAGTTGTACAAGTATCATAATAAATACAAAGTTGAGTCGACCTCGGTGGTCTTGGGATATAGTGCTTGCCTCAGGACGCGATGATAGTGGTGTTCGATCCCAACCGGGGTTGACGGATTTTTTTTTTTTATTGAGCGATAAAAATCTTTAGCACAACTTCCTTTGAAGGGGAAGTAAATCCTTAGGTGCCATGACGATTGTCACATAAAGATACCTTTGGAAGGTATGCTAAAATACCTTTACCGGTGAAATTGTTAGGCTATTTTAGCTCTCGCTCATAGAAATTCTCGTGTCCTGATACAATCAGTCGGTTCAGAAAGTGCGCGTTAAATACCTCAAATAAATAACATATAATATACAGGATGATTTGAAACTCCTCTACAAACTTTAATGTAGGGAACACTATAAACAAACCTTTCCAGTTATCGAGGGGTGCTGACCTAGGCTATAGTAACCCTTTCAGGCGGTTTCCTTAACTGCAATACAAATTAATACGTCAAGTAATGTGATGTGCAGTTGTCGCCTTTATTATATATTATCAATGCCTATAAAAATAATAGTGTAAATATTATCAATCTTGGCCGTATAAAATATGTTACTCAGACCACAGATAACACCTAACTTAGGTAGGTAATACAGCTAGAACCAGACGTCTTAAGAACCCGTCTCACCCACAGATAACACCTAACTTAGGTAGGTAATACAGCTAGAACCAGACGTCTTAAGAGCCCGTCTCACCCCACAGATAACACCTAACTTAGGTAGGTAATACAGCTAGAACCAGACGTCTTAAGAACCCGTCTCACCCCACAGATAACACCTAACTTAGGTAGGTAATACAGCTAGAACCAGACGTCTTAAGAACCCGTCTCACCCCACAGATAACACCTAACTTAGGTAGGTAATACAGCTAGAACCAGACGTCTTAAGAGCCCGTCTCACTCCACAGATAACACCTAACTTAGGTAGGTAATACAGCTAGAACCAGACGTCTTAAGAGCCCGTCTCACCCCACAGATAACACTAACTTAGGTAGGTAATACAGCTAGAACCAGACGTCTTAAGAGCCCGTCTCACCCCACAGATAACACCTAACTTAGGTAGGTAATACAGCTAGAACCAGACGTCTTAAGAGCCCGTCTCACCCCACAGATAACACCTAACTTAGGTAGGTAATACAGCTCGAACTAGACGTCTTAAGAGCCCGTCTCACCCCACAGATAACACCTAACTTAGGTATGTAATACAGCTAGAACCAGACGTCTTAAGAGCCCGTCTCACCCCACAGATAACACCTAACTTAGGTAGGTAATACAGCTAGAACCAGACGTCTTAAGAGCCCGTCTCACTCCACAGATAACACCTAACTTAGGTAGGTAATACAGCTAGAACCAGACGTCTTAAGAGCCCGTCTCACCCCACAGATAACACCTAACTTAGGTAGGTAATACAGCTAGAACCAGACGTCTTAAGAGCCCGTCTCACCCCACAGATAACACCTAACTTAGGTAGGTAACATAGCTAGAACCAGACGTCTTAAGAGCCCGTCTCACCCCACAGATAACACCTAACTTAGGTAGGTAACATTGCTAGAACCAGACGTCTTAAGAGCCCGTCTCACCCACAGATAACACCTAACTTAGGTAGGTAATACAGCTATAACCAGACGTCTTAAGAGCCGTCTCACCCACAGATAACACCTAACTTAGGTAGGTAACATTGCTAGAACCAGACGTCTTAAGAGCCGTCTCACCCACAGATAACACCTAACTTAGGTAGGTACATAGCTAGAACCAGACGTCTTAAGAGCCGTCTCACCCCACAGATAACACCTAACTTAGGTAGGTAATCATAGCTAGAACCAGACGTCTTAAGAGCCCGTCTCACCCCACAGATAACACCTAACTTAGGTAGGTAATACAACTAGAACCAGACGTCTTAAGAGCGTCTACATCCACAGATAACACCTAACTTAGGTATGTAAACAGCTAGAACCAGAAGTCTTAAGAGCCCGTCTCACCACAGATAACACCTAACTTAGGTAGGTAATACAACTAAAACCAGATCTTTAAGAGCCGTCTCACCCCACAGATACACCTAACTTAGGTAGTAATACAACTAGAACCAGACGTCTTAAGAGCCCGTCTCACCCCACAGATAACACCTAACTTAGGTAGGTAATACAACTAGAACCAGACGATACGACGCGTCGTATCAAGGTGTAGATTCCTGTAATATCCTTTTATTAACAGTGGGATTGGGACCAGTGAAACAGTTAAACATACTTTTAAAAATGCAACAAAATTTAAAAATAATCAAAATGAAAATCCTGATTTTAGCTTAACCGTGTATCTAATTTGTGCCCGGGTTAATTATTGGTGAGTTGGGATTTTTATCAATTAGCCTGGAAAGAGAACGGGAAATAATACTATGTTTGGAATTAGGCACTCTGTAGATACGCAAACTTTTCAGGCTCGGATCCGGACAACTGGGTGCCAGGGTCATTTTTTTTAAAATGTTATAGTTGTAAAAAATTAAAACAAACAACTAGGTGCCGGTTAGTTTAGGTTAATTCATCTTTACATGGTTTATTTTACGCAAAATTCTTATTTCTCATGATTTTTATGGTTGTAAAAAATTTTCAAAATTGTATATATAATTAAGTAGTATAACTTTATAAATATACACAAATTTAGTTTCCTTTGTTATTAATTTTTTTAAACAACTCTAAAAAATTGAACCAACTATTACTTTTTTTACACTGGCGCCCCGGTTCAGGCTTTACGCATATATGATGATTACTTTAATGAGGAAGGAAGCATTTTAGAGGTAATATACCCGCATTTGCATGGAAGGAGAGTTGTAAACCATTTGGGAAGAACTACCCTCAGTAAACCCGACTGCATGCGGTTCGAACCCATCAGCAGGCCCTAACGCGAGAGTTGACGTCCTAGACCATTCGGCCACGGAAGTGGGTGTTGTTTTCTAGAACTAGCCAGTTTGTAAGCGCGTGCTGGTAAATGTTCGTGTTCAAACAAGTGCACTGGCATGCCCTAAATACAGCTGTTAGTCTGCTGTGAGGGACGGACAAGATTATACCTATCATTGAAACTAATATTTTATATGGCTTTTTATTTAAGTCATAAGGGAAAAAAAACACATTTATTTTTCGTTATAATTTATTATAACTTCCAATTATAAGATGATAAAAGTGTTAATATAATACTTTTTAATGTATTAATTGCATGCACCATAAAATCTCTTGTTGACTATTTTCTGTTCTTTCAATAAGTTACGGAAAAGCCAATTATTATAAACAATAATTCTCATGGAAGTATTTACTATCGGGTTATACGATTATCTACTAATTATATTAGTGTGGTAGGGATTATGAAGGTTTGGTTTAGATGAAATGTACCCGCATTTGAATGGAAGGGAGAGTGGAAAACCATATAGAAATAACAACCCTCAGAGCACCCAACTGGGATCGCACTTCGGTCTTCGGCAATCTAGTCTAACACTAGAGTACTGCTTTAGACCATGCGGCCACCGAATATTTTGACTATATAGTTATACTAAGCAAATAAGAAATATTTCTACGTTTGACATTAGTGACTTTCCATCATTATTTGCAATTAAGACTTTTTTTTTAGTTTCTCCAAAAAAGGCCCTGTGTATTGAAGTATATATTATTTTGTAGCCTGCATTTGGTTGCACAGGCTGGTTATAACCACAAGTCTTGTCTCCCTTTCCAATGTTTTTATCAGTCACAACCTAGTTTTGTTGTTGTTCATGTTATTATTGATGTATTGGCAAGTCCACGTCGTGTTTTTTTTAACGCTGATAAAAAGTAATGAGTGTGTCACTTAGCCGCTGTGTCACCAAATCATCCTCGGCTTCTTTAGAAACACACTAAACTCCTAATCAGGCCTTGTCTTGCGTTAGAAAACGAAAGCGGCGTGGGAGAAGAGAACATTAATTTTTCTAATGCACTTTTGCCATTTCTTAGCGTCAAGGCGAAGTGGTGCGGCCGAGTTATAAACGATTGATCGATCGACACGATTAAATATTTGGATATTTTCGCCACCAACCTCTTGCGACGATAATCGCAACTCTTGCTTCGGACATTCAGACAAATTACTTGACTTATGTACGCTGGCGCCACCCACCACTTTATAATTATTGGGGGTGACAAAGATACATTTTCCCTTACCTTCCCAACTCTCTTGTTCTTCTCACCATAAAACAATGTATTATATTTATTAAGCGCTCCCCCTTTCCGCCACCCTGTCAATTTATCCACCCTTAGATACTTTTGTTGAGGATGATGCACTCAACAGAAAGAATTTCAGCTGTATTGCAATCAGGAAGGTAGAACCATCCCATTAAACTTTTTGAAAAGCGAGTGTCAGCAATTTATATATTCAGTTAAAGTACATTTTTCCTCCTATACTTTAATTACATTTAATATGTAGGCCTAGTTTACGGAATGAAATCTTGTTCTACCCAACCTTGATTTAGAAGCAGTAACATCATAAGTCTGTGGTTTCTATTTAATCACAAACTCATCCTGTCCCTGCTTGATATGAATATCTTTGTCACTTTGTCCAGGTCAACAGTATCTAGTATGTTCTGCTTGACTTAGCACAACGCTACGTGGCGATTGGCCCTTTTTATTTGGCTTGGAGATGCAGAGCCATGGGAACAAACGGTTATCTTCAAGAATTTCTATTGTTTTGCAATTTTCTTTTCGGAAACTGTTTGTTCAAGAATAGAAGCATGTTGATTAAGTTATACTTTTTATATATGCACCTCCTCTATAATTTTAACAATGATCAAATATCGATAAAATTGACATTTTTCAGTAGAAAACTGCCGGCTCCATAACAAAAAATAAGAAAATGTAACAATTAACAAACATCGATACATTATCTTAAAAGGGGTGTTGAAAATATTAACATAAACATTTCACTCGTTCTCGAGAAAACTTACATTTCCAAAATTATGATTTTTTCCGCAAGACCTGTCCGTCAGCTAGCGCCATCTACGGTTTCCGTGAGCCATCTGTTTTTGTTGGCGCGGAAGGATACTTTGGTCGGTTTGGGAGGCACACCACGCCTTTCACCCTCCCGCCCACCATCCCACAAAATAGGTTTTAGACTTGCACTCGACAGGTCCAAGGGCCTTAAGACGTTTCTGTGTCACTGTTGACTGCATGTATGACTTAAGTTGTCAAAATAGCCTATCTCTCGGTTCCCCTTTTGGCAAAATATTGGGGGAGAGGGAGGGCGGGGGGGGGGGGGTACAAGTCTCCTAATCCCCATAGGCCTTGAAGCTGGTGGTACGTAAAAGTGTTATCTTAGTTACTTTTCTAACCCTTCTTGTGAAAGAGTTGTACTATAGCTAGGCTTGCCAGATTTCTGAAATTTTCAACCGGGACACCGGAATGCCGAAATTTAAACATTTTATTTCTTACATATTAATATTTATATATAAGTTACTTAAGTAAGAAGAAACACTTTGAATGAGGAATAAAAATTTTAACTATATTTACATGTACTTTTCATTGGCTAGGACTTTTTAAAAAAAGTCTTTTTTGGTTTTAATCTTGTTGTAAAAATCTTTACAAGCTAATCCGATATATTAATTTTACATGTCATCAAGCCTTGAACCGTAGATTCCTTCATTAAACCCCTATCATCAGTCCATGCGTTGTTCATCAACGAAAATACTCTCTCAACTGGTGCTGATGTCCCAGGTAAGCAGAAGGCATACTCAACAATCTTGACCAGATTGGGGGCTTCTATGTGATTCTCCTTGAAGTGACCAAACAGCCTGAGCCATTTTTCTTCACTTGAAATAATCACATCTCTGGTAGTCTCTTCTTGCTTCCACTGTTCCCAATTTGACTGCAAATACTCCTTAGCAAGCACAAGTTCGTCAAATAGCTGATCATTGTTTATTTTCATATTGGGTATATCAAGACTGCTATTAATAATTTCAGCAGAAGTTTCGGCGTTTTCCCAATCAACAGCATTTGTTTTGGTCAGATTGACCCATGACAACTGTTTAACGTTTCCAAAACTATTCTCCCAGAGGTCCAAGTATGCAATGCATCTTTCATAAAAGCCATCAAATTCTTCTTTCACTCTGTTACGGACTTGCACATATAGATTCCTGTAGATGTTCTTTGCGCCCATAGGTATAAAGTTTGAAGCCTTTCTTTCTGTCAGGTTTCTTTTGAGATCTTTATGAGCTTCACCAACCTCAAAAGCTGTAGTGTTAACTTTTTCCATTCCCAGGATGGCCTTGTTAAACAGTGCAAGCTGTCTGTGGACAAACAACAAGTAGAGCTCGCCCATTAAATCCGTAAACAACTTTTTTTATTGTTGATGGGCACATTTCTTGGTAAAAAAACAACGCTTTCAGACCTTCAAAAATCTGTAAAATTCTTTCCAGAGCGGACATCATTGATAGAAACCGGGTGTTCCCGTGTTGAATGAGTTTACGGTACTGTATCTCGGCATATTCACAAAATTCTTTTAGTTTAGTTACACGGACTGTGTATATGTGGAAGTATTTATAATTCTTCACCAGTAAGGCCTCAATATCGATTGAGAGACTGTCTACTGCAGTTTCACACAGTTGTGCACAATGTGTGATCCACATCCGATTCCATTGATTTCCCGTCCTAGGTTAGTCTTGAGTCGATGGAAAACATTGTTTTTCCCTGCTCTTTTCACACCACCGAAGTTAGTGTTGCAGTTATCTCCCCAAAAGCCAACTACTTTGTTGTTCAAATTGTTTTGCAATAGGACAGAGCATAAGTGATTTGTAAGAATTTCAGATGTTTCACCCGCCACAGATTTGAAATCTAATGACTTTACTTGCACACCTGAATTAGGATTAAAGTAGCACACAACAATTGGCACAAGTTTTGTATCCTTTCTGCTTGATGCATCCATACTTACAGATACGTAGTTTGACTTGGTCAAGTCTTCTTTAAGCTCTTCTTGAGCTAAAGGAGCTATGACATTTAAAACTATTGCCTCACGCTTAGTTTTTCCGAGTGAGAATTTAGTTTCAAAAAACTTAGAAATTGGTTTTGATGAACAAGAAGTCGAATTGAAACTTAGGCTATGGTTTGCTGTGTGGTAAGCAAATGTCGCCTCTTTTGCTGCTAAGTCTAAGTTATTGTCATTAGAACTCGCAGTCTTAAAAAAATTTGTCAGTTTTGATGAGCTAGCAGCACATGCTAAACTCTTTTTGTGTTTACTCGACTGCAAATAATCTTTTATATCGGGTCAACCACCGTGAGCAACAGAAAACTCAGAATTACAATGTGAACATTTAACTCTATCATCTTGATGTTGATTACCAGTACCAGTACATACCTTCTTCAAAAAACGGAATTCATTCTGTAAATCCTCGGTGAATTTACACGACCGTTTTGGCATTTTAACAGAGAACACATAAACTTTCACTTAAAACATAAATAAAACAGCGCTAGCTCACTAACACAACAATCACCGCCGACGGGGACTGACAACTGACTGACTTATCTCAATCGCAAGCGGCTAGCGCCGAGGTGGGCAAGTCCAACGTTATTGCACACGAGGGGGTGTAGCGTGCAGCGAAATCTCTTCTGGCGCTAAAGCTACACCCCTTAGTGTCCAATATTGGACTCGCCTGGAGAGCGGGACGGCAAGACAAGACGATACGATGACAATACTATTAGCAGACCATCATTCTTCCACAGTTTCCACTTTTCATACAGTACAGTGAAATAAATGAAAAAGTATTTATCCTAAATAATCCTTCACAGTTAATTATTTTTAGACTTTTGGTCATCTTTTATAAGAACTATAATCAAATTTAATTTTTACCGGGACGTGAAGTAAACCGGCCGGGACACCGGGACTTTGTCTGAAAACCGGGACTGTCCCGGTCAAACCGGGACGTCTGGCAAGCCTAACTATAGCTACCACGCTAACTCTGTATGACGGCATCTCACTCGCGCAGTGTGTGCCGTTCAAGGTCATCTCGATTGTCTGTCTGGTTTGTGTGGAGGTTCAGACGCCGTTCGACGGAACTCGGTTGGACTCTGAACGGCAGTCATAATAGAAACCGCGACTCTTGATAAAATATACAATAGTGCGGCTTAGATGAACTTAAGGGTGTTTGTCTATCTATAAGAGCAACGTTCGCTGTATTCAGGGAGCTGCGGACTGTTCGCAGAGGGTACAAGGATCTAAACCAGCCCAGGGCAAAATACGGCCCGTCATCTATTTTGATGCTGCCTGAAAGCTATCTACGTAAAAAAAATGTTCTAAAAATATCAGAATAAATTAAAACATTCTTATTGAAGACTATACCATTCGACCCGCTTCGGTGGCCGCGTGGTCTAACGCGCTACTCTCGCAATAGACTAAACTACCGATGACGGAAAGATCGAGGTTCGAATCTTAATAAGAAGTTTTAATAATTTTCAACTACTAAATTTACACCCGAAATTAAATAAATGATGAAAGATATTTAAAAATGCATTCATCTCATTAAGTTATGCTTTATTTGAAAATCACATAACTTTTTTTTCTATTTATGTGAACATAATTTTCTTCTGTTTTTAAATAATAAATTGCATCTACCGAAAAATAGTATTTTATTTGTCGGCCCATTCTTAATATGGCCCTCCGGCCAAAATAATGGCCCAGGCCTGCTTTAAACTAAACCTCCCCGACCTTACACCCGTGGATTAATTCGTTTGTAAGATAGTGGTGTTAAATGCATGCCTTAGCTCAATAGGCAGCGCGTATGTTTCCAGGCGTAAGATTCCCGCGATCGATTCCCGGTACCGGCCAAAACATTTATAATCATTGACAAACTGGTGCTCTATTTTTTCCGGATGATGACGACTGGGTGCTGTGTTTTTCGTGTAGTTATGTCAGTTTGTAAGTCATGTGCTTATATAATCAATTGTTTTAATAAATTTTACGTTAAACGGCAAATATTACTTCCTTGTTCCAGTTTTGATCCTTGCGTGATACACATAGTAGGATTTTCGTAGGAAGAACTTTATCTGACTGCTAGAAAAGCTATTAGATCTACTTTCACGTGTTAATACGTCAAGTCGTGTGATCTGCTACTATCATTTATGATAGATACAGTGGAGCGTCGATAATTCGGACTAATTGGGGACCGACCCAATCTGGATTTTCGAAAATGCAGTAGGACCTACACCAAAAATTAAAAAAATTATTATAGATGGGATCCTTACGAAGACTCAGTTTCAAGGTAGAAACATTTTCACTTTTAACGAAAATTATTATTATTATTATTATTATTATTATTATTATTATTATTATTATTATTAGTTTTTTAGTAAGGGTTGAGGTGCGTTTTTTGGCGGCCATGTTTGATATTGATAGCACTGTGTTTATTTTATAAATAATATTTTTTTCTTAGCGATCCGAATTAACGACGTCCGAATTATCGACGCTCTACTTTATTTTTTATTTATTTAGTTCCGCGTCTTACTACCCGATCGGGCTAAAGTACTAATTACGCTGATGGGCTAGGGATTGGGAAGGTTGGATTTAGAGGGAGTAAACCCGCATTTGCGTGGAGGGAGAAAACCATTTAGGGTAAAACCACCCCCAGTTCACCCGAGCGAGATTCGAACCTCGATCTCCCCGTCCTCGGCAGTCTGGCTCAACACGAAACTAGCGCGTTAGCTAACTACGCCACCGAGGCGGGTCTCTACTTTATTACCAATACCAATAAAATAACAATAATAATACAGTAAAATGCTGTCAATGGTGACTGCAAAAAGTTCCTTGTTCCCACGATCCTACTCTAGCTGATGACGTCACGGCAGGCGCACGCCTCTCTGTCTATTGACACCTGTGGTAATTATTACAGGCGCGTGTCAAGTACTAATGGCGGGTAATTGAAACACCGACCATATGGGTGCGTTTAAAATGGAGGTTTTTTTTACTTTCTCGAGACCTTTCGGGTAGAGAAAATATTGTCATTGTCAAAAAAAAAAAACTATGTGAGAAGGGTGTCCAAATGGATGTTCACCTGGGCACAAAACTGTATGAGAGGGGTGTCAAAATGGTTGTTCACCTGGGCACAAATTTGTATGAGAGGGGTGTCCAAATGGATGTTCACCTGGGCACAAAACTATATGAGAGGGGTGTCCAAATGGATGTTCACCTGGGCACAACTGTATGAGAGGGGTGTCCAAATGGATATTCACCTGGGCACAAAACTGTATGAGAGGGGTGTCCAAATGGATATTCACCTGGCACAAAACTGTATGAGAGGGGTGTCCAAATGGATATTCACCTGGGCACAAAACTGTATGAGAGGGGTGTCCAAATGGATATTCACCTGGGCACAAAACTGTATGAGAGGGGTGTCCAAATGGATATTCACCTGGGCACAAAACTGTATGAGAGGGGTGTCCAAATGGATATTCACCTGGGCACAAAACTGTATGAGAGGGGTGTCCAAATGGATATTCACCTGGGCACAAAACTGTATGAGAGGGGTGTCAAAATGGTTGTTCACCTGGGCACAAAACTGTATGAGAGGGGTGTCAAAATGGATGTTCACCTGGGCACAAAATTGTATGAGAGGGGTGTCAAAATGGATGTTCACCTGGGCACAAAACTGTATGAGAGGGGTGTCCAAATGGATGTTCACCTGGGCACAAAACTGTATGAGAGGGGTGTCCAAATGGATATTCACCTGGGCACAAAACTGTATGAGAGGGGTGTCAAAATGGATGTTCACCTGGGCACAAAACTATATGAGAGGGGTGTCAAAATGGATGTTCACCTGGGCACAAAACTGTATGAGAGGGGTGTCCAAATGGATGTTCACCTGGGCACAACTGTATGAGAGGGGTGTCAAAATGGATGTTCACCTGGGCACAAAACTGTATGAGAGGGGTGTCAAAATGGATGTTCACCTGGGCACAAAACTGTATGAGAGGGGTGTCCAAATGGATGTTCACCTGGGCACAAAACTGTATGAGAGGGGTGTCCAAATGGATGTTCACCTGGGCACAAAACTATATGAGAGGGGTGTCAAAATGGATGTTCACCTGGGCACAAAACTGTATGAGAGGGGTGTCCAAATGGATGTTCACCTGGGCACAAAACTGTATGAGAGGGGTGTCCAAATGGATGTTCACCTGGGCACAAAACTGTATGAGAGGGGTGTACAAATGGATGTTCACCTGGGCACAAAACTGTATGAGAGGGGTGTCCAAATGAATGTTAGCCCAGTCACAAAACTCTGCTTGAGGCTGTTACCTGTCATTGTGCTGTTACCTTAGTAAGGAAGCTAAGTCGCTGACAGCCTGTCATTGAGGCGAGAGTTTACAACTGTTGTTTTTAAAACCCTGTGGTTTTGTTTTCGTTGCAGAAGACGGCGCGCTTGGGGCGCTACGCCGATGCTGGTGGGAAGTAGCAGCAACAGCTCCAGCACCACAGGGCAGGGTGGCATGGTGAGTAGTGTGGTTCATCTCAACAACAAGCACCCGACACGTTCATTTATCAGGAGACTCAGTTTTTACCTTCGCCAGGGTTCGATCCCGGTGATCTACCGACCGAGTCCACGGGTTTGGGCGACGCGTGGTCGCGTGGTTAGAGTATAAGTTTCATCTCAACCGGCTGCACGGAGAAAACTAGATGATGAGGCAGATTTTTTTATGAAGCTGAACCGAAGTTTGTTCTGATCAGCAAATTAACAAATACTCTTTGTTAAAATTTTTAGCGACTGTTGGTACGTCACAAGGTAGTAGGCATGAGTGCCCTTGTTGGAAGGGGTACATTGGGGTAGTCCATGACCCGAAAGAGGTAAAAGCTACTGGAGAAATTTTAAGAAACGCTGTTTTAATGAATGAAAATAACTCATTTGCATTTCCATCGGTCTTTTTCGAGCCGCGGGCTTAGAGTAAGGTGGGAACTATGTACAATTCGTTTTTACACGCTCTTTCCGCGCGAATGCCAGTGCACTTGCTGTGCATGCTCCCCACCTTATATAGAACCACAAATTGCAATTTTTGCCATTCATTACTCGTGGAGGTGACCTGATGGTTTAGGGGTAAGGTGTCAAGACTTCTGTGCTGGGGTCCGGGGTTCAATACTCGGTCCCGGCACAGATTTATCTGATTGCCAAACCCTTCCTTCACCTCTGACAAGACGTGTATTAATCACAACTTGTGAATGTGTGGAGTGCCAGGCCTCCACCGTGGTTCGGATCCCACGTTAAACTGTAGGTCCTCCATTTCATCTCACATTATTATTATTATTAGCACCGCGTCTTACTACCCGTTCGGGTTATACGCTCTTACGCTAATGTGTAATGGTAGGGTGATTGTGATATGAAATGGAGGACCTACAGTTTAACGTGGAATCCGAACCACGGTGGAGGCCTGGCATTCCTCACATTCACAAATTGTGATTAATACACATCTTGTCAGAGGTGAAGGAAGGGTTTGGCAATCAGATAAATCTGTGCTGGGACCGAGGATTGAACCCCAGACCCTCCCAGCACAGAAGTCTGACACCTTACCTCTAGACCACCAGGTCACCTTTCATCTCACAATCACCCTACCATTACACATTAGCGTAAGTGCGTATAACCCGAACGGGTAGTAAGACGCGGTGCTAATAATAATAATAATAATAATAATAATAATAATAATAATAATAATAATAATAATAATAATAATAATAATAATAATAATAATAATAATTACTCGTGGAGTTGTGAATTATTTTTTCACAGGTTTCAGCGATAGATAATAAATTACTTAATTTGAAATATCTACAAATTTCTACTCATTATTATTATTATTATTATCATCATCATTGTGTGACAACACGAGGGTTATTAATGGCTAGAACTAAGTAGTAGAGATGAGGAGGGCTGCTTAGAGTAAATTCACCCTCATTTTCCTGGAGAGAGAACAATAATCTATCGGGGAATAGCCAAGCACCTCTCAGTACACCAACTCACCGTCACCGGCAAACCGGACGATACGAGACGAGACTGACGCCTGTGTCCGCATGGCATCATCACCGCGTCTGCGCTGTCCTGTATTTCTAGATCTTGAACAGACAGATCCGTTCCGGACCATGTGAGTAGTTCTCCTACAGAACTAACCTAACGCTCGGGTAATGAGGTCAAGTTGTGATCAACTTGACTGACATGATACATGCGGCGTGTGTGTGCGTACACACACTCACACACTCACACACACTCACACACTCACATTCACAGTCTCTCTCATGTACTCAGTGTGTTACAACCCGCGGACCGCGACCTCTTTTAGTCTGGACCGACATTCTCAACAGGCTGTTAAATTACTGCGTTTAAACCGAACTAATTGGGACCGAAGCTTGTTCGGATTACCTGGAGGACACGGAAGGGTCAACGGTTGGGGGGGGGGGGGTATTTTCACAAATTTTAAATTACATTTGAAAAGAGTTTTATATATAAAAAATGTACCATCATTAACAGTAACACACGTGTTGACCACAACATGTAAATAAGTATAATTTATTTTCACTAGTTTTATACAATTTATCTTCTAACTTTTGAGTTTGTTATCAATAAATTGTGTTTTAAGTGACTTAGTTTTTTTTTTACCCCGCGTTTACTTAAAAGTGTGTTTGGATTATCCGGAATCCCGGACTACCGGGGTTCGGTCTAACGGTGTTTTACTGTATGCTTTTTTTTTTTTATCATCGCGTCTTACTACCTGTCCGGGTTGAACACAAATGTACTAATTACGATAATGTGTTAGGGAAGAGGAAGGATGAATTTAAAGAAATTGCACCCGCACTTGCTTGGAGAGAAAGATTGGAAAAACCATTTAGGGAAAATCACCTGATCTCACCTTCATCGGCAGCCCACTCTATTGCGAGGGTGACGCCTTAGACCGTTCGGCCACCGAGGCTGGTTTTAAAATAATTGATAGGGGGAAAAAAAATCGTAATCCTTGATCTGAGTTGTATAAAACGTTACGGCATGGAGGACTTGTCGTTTAGAAAGTACCTACCATTGATCCTGTTATCCTCCAACACGCGCCTTACAGACTGACTCAACCTAGAACAACCTCCCCGGCTGTGTCGGCAGTGAAAGTGTGCTGTTATTGTTGTTGTTGCACATGTTTTATTGTAAAGGAGTGGTTTATTGCGGCCCTAACCGGGTTCACCGATTATTGGACCTTCCCACGCATACAAGCGGTATGGTCACAAACAAAGCTCTCTTCTTCTCGAATTTTGTATATATTCGAGGAGCCGTGTTCAGGAGAAAAATCGCCTAAGTCAATTTCTCGCTTGTATTATTATTATTATTATTATTATTATTATTATATTAGCACCGCGTCTTACTACCCGTTTGGGTTATACGCACTTACGCTAATGTGTAATGGTAGGGTGATTGTGAGATGAAATGGAGGACCTACAGTTTAACGTGGGATCCGAACCATTGTGGAGGCCTGGCATTCCACACATTCACAAGTTGTGATTAATACATGTCTTGTCAGAGGTGAAGGAAGGGTTTGGCAATCAGATAAATACTGTGCCGGGACCGAGGATTGAACCCCGGACCCCTAGCACAGAAGTCTGACACCTTATCCCCTAGACCACCAGGTCACCGGATAATAATAATAATAATAATAATAATAATAATAATAATAACTTTCGATAGATCTTTTATTTATTGGTCTTTTTTTTTAATGCGTTGTCTCATCATAATTTGATTGATCGAAACATCGGAAAACCGGCTTCAGTGGCCGCATGGTCTAAGGCGTCACTCTCGCATTTGACTGCATATGACGGAGAGATCAAGGTTCGAATCCCGGCCGCGTGTACTGAGGTTTTTTTTTCCCTACAAAATAGTTTTCCACTTCCCCTCCACGCGGATGCTGATACACTTTCTCTCAATTAAACCACCCTCATCCTTAACTCACTAGCGTAATTAGTAGCCTACATTATTTGCGTGTACAACCTGAACAGGTAGTAAGACGTGGTGATAGAAAAAAACCATCAGAAACTTTTTGGATTGAAGGTTTGCTTGTAAATAGGGTTCACTTATTTTCCTTTCTCCCACATAAAATAATTTGTTAGAGACTCATTGGACGCGTGTGTGTGTGTGTGTGTGTGTGTGTGTGTGTGTGTGTGTGTGTGCGTGCGTGCGTGCGTGTATTTTAACCCGTGCAAATAAAGGATGAGACTAATCAAGCTTTTTTTCAATGTTACTTGTGGCGAGATTATATCCGGTAGGGGTGTACGAAACTTCGACTTGGCTTCGTAACAAACATCAACTTCGACTTTGCTTTGAAAGAAATTCAGGAATCTGACAATTTTATTACGAAGCTTTTCCACTAAAGATATTGACAGCTAAAATATTCAATTTATGGTAAATTATTGTCATTCTGAGCTCTTAAAATTTGATACGCATATATAAAAAAAATCTAAAGTAATTGAATTATAAGTTGTGGTAAAGTAAACTAGAATTATCAGAATAAAATGAAATATTACAAAAATAAGTGCAATAAGACAACTAACAAATATTATTCGAACTTCGATTCGGTTCAAGAATATTTCATTTAATAGATTCGACTTCGCTTCGAATTAAAAAAATAAAAGGGGACTGATCACTCTCCTATTAAATTATTATATCGTTTCACAATTTTTCCTAAAAATTACCCCCCTCCCCCACCCCTTCTTCTCTCTCCTTTGCATGAGATAGAAGATTAGAGGGGCCAATGTACCCATAACCCCCTTGTTCCGGCGCCTGTGCCAGAATTCTGAAAGGTAGTAAGCTTACCTTCCATTTGTCTACTATGGTGTAGCTTATAAGATTGGGTCATATTGTAATCTGTCAAGGTAAGACTGCTACCTTGCTTGGTTCCACTGTGTAGCTTATAAGGTAGGGCCATAGTGTAATCTGTCAAGGTAAGACTGACACCTTGCTTGGTTCCACTATGGTGTAGCTTATAAGATAGGACCATATTGTAAACTGTCAAGGTAGGACTGCTACCTTGCTTGGTTCCACTATGGTGTATCTTATAAGAGAGGGTCATAGTGTAATCTGTCAAGGTAAGACTGCTACCTTGCTTGGTTCCACTATGGTGTATCTTATAAGATAGGGTCATAGTGTAATCTGTCAAGGTAAGACTGCTACCTTGCTTGGTTCCACTATGGTGTATCTTATAAGATAGGGTCATAGTGTAATCTGTCGAGGTAAGACTGCTACCTTGCATTGTTCCACTATGGTGTAGCTTATAAGATAGGGCCATAGTGTAATCCATCAAGGTAAGACTGCTACCTTGCTTGGTTCCACCATGGTGTAGCTTATAAGATAGGGTCATAGTGTAAACTGTCAAGGTAAGACTGCTACCTTGCTTGGTTCCACTATGGTGTAGCTTATAAGATAGGGTCATAGCGTAATCTTTCAAGGTAAGACTGCTACCTTGCTTGGTTCCACTATGGTGAAGCTTATAAGATAGGACCATAATGTAAACTGTCAAGGTAAGACTGCTACCTTGCTTGGTTCCACTATGGTGAAGCTTATAAGATAGGACCATAATGTAATCTGTCAAGGTAAGACTGCTACCTTGCTTGGTTCCACTATGGTGTATCTTATAAGAGAGGGTCATAGGGTAATCTGTCAAGGTAAGACTGCTACCTTGCTTGGTTCCACTATGGTGTAGCTTATAAGAGAGGGTCATAGTGTAATCTGTCAAGGTAAGACTGCTACCTTGCTTGGTTCCACTATGGTGTAGCTTATAAGAGAGGGTCATAGTGTAATCTGTCAAGGTAAGACTGCTACCTTGCTTGGTTCCACTATGGTGTATCTTATAAGAGAGGGTCATAGTGTAATCTGTCAAGGTAAGACTGCTACCTTGCTTGGTTCCACTATGGTGTATCTTATAAGATTGGGTCATATTGTAATCTGTCAAGGTAAGACTGCTACCTTGCTTGTTCCACTGTGTAGCTTATAAGGTAGGGCCATAGTGTAAATCTGTCAAGAATAAACAGAGTGAACTTTTTTTTATCACCGCGTCTTACTACCCGTTCGCGTTATACGCTTAGGTACTATTTACGCTAATGATGTTTAGGGATTAGGAAGATTATATTTAAAGGAATTTTACCCGCACTTGCGTGGACAACACTTTTGGAAAAAATCTCAGTACACCCGACCGAGACTCGAACATCGATCTCCCCGTCATCGGCAGTCCAGTCTAACCGAGATTAGCGGCCACCGAAGAGGGTTACCTTCTTGTTCGCGGTGTTTGTGAGTTCTGCGAGTAATATTTCCACGTCCTTGATACTTGCGACCCATCGTGCAATCATGTGAGTGAGGGTAGGCCTAGGGCTGATTATTGTCATGTATGAGTGCGTGCTTTGTTCGTGGGAGTCTCAAGATTCATACGTGTGTGTTCCATTGTCATCTTGAGTTATGTCATTCCCTTGTGGTTATCATCGCATATAGGCCTACATCGTGACTGGGAGGGATTCACTTCAATCAGGGCCGCTAACTGAATGTGGGGGTCGCCAAAAATGTGCCAACATTAAAAGTTAGAGAAGAATTTGGCTAATCATCTATCGACACAGGTTTAAAACTTTGGTTTCTTAAAAAAAAATCGTTAAATGAATTTTGGCTTGTGATTAGGACAGAATTTCCCTCACTTCTGAAAGGGCCCTAAGCCTTACCTATTTCTTCCATTTTATACTATGTATCTATGCGAAGCGACGTTCTTAGCATTGACGATTATAAAATCCAAATATCTATCAACTCTTAAAAACGTTTAAGATGCTCTATTTCCCGCAGTATCGAATATTCAGCATAGATTTGATTCTTTATGTAAAATAAACAAGAACATCCATATCAATAGTTGTTGAATTTGCTTTCGTCTTTGATAAATGATAAAATTATATGTAGTATGCCAAAGAATTGTTTTAAAATATTTTATTTATGGTTTATTATCAGTAAATGTTTGATTTGCATAACTACTTTATGTACCTATATACTACAGGCACGAATTCAGGGGGAGGGGGGTCAAAGGGTCAGTTGACCCCCCTGTGAAATTTAGAAAATTAATACAAAAAACTAAATGAAAGTGCTAGTTTTAGAAATAAAATACATTACAGATAAATTATACAATTTTTAATCTTTTTACGCGCAGACACCTCTTAAGCCGGGTCCACAAATGCGTTATTCGTCCACGTTTATTCGATGTTCGATATGACTCACGCAAGTGTGGAAAAAATATTCGATTTCGTGTACGAATATTTGTCGTGCATAGCGAGTTACGAACATTGTTCCACATAGAGATGGTAAACTACCATACATCGCCTGAGAGCAGTTTGTCCACGAATACCGAATATAGAGTATGTGTAAACAGCAGGAGCGATAGAACTGTGGGGGGCTCTAACCCCCTGGAAATAATTTGCCCCTCCCTGAAATAAATCCCCCCGCCCCCTAAATATATTTCAAATCCTCTGATATTATCGATTATGAAGCTGAAAGATGGCCTTAAATCAAATTCTAAATACCTCTAAATGTATTCTATTGTCAAATTTGCCATTTTGAAGAATTTTCAGGCGAGGACCACCCCAAATAGCCTAGTTTCTGAAATAATTCAATTTTCAAAATTTTGTCTGTGGAAGACCACTTCAAAGATTATCTTCTATAGGTATCTAACTATCGTAAAACATTAAGGTAAGGATCACTCTAAATAGCTTCGAGGGATATCCAAATTTCAAAAAATTCAGGTGAGGAACACTTAAAAGGGCTTATAAAAATATATTAAAAAAATATATATATTCAAGGCGAAGACTACTTAAAGCTTCTAGAGTGAACCATTTTTCAAAAAATTGTTGAAGGAGGGTCACTCCAAATAGTTTATAAAAACTATGATTTAAAAAAATTGGGATTATGACCACAGTTTAAAACACATATATGATCTTAATATGAATGACAAACTATTAAATGGCTTTAAACATAAATCTAACATTGTAAAAAAAACTATGTTATTTATAATTATGAGCCCCCTATGAAAATGATCTGGAATCCCCCCCCTGCTATATATCCGGGGTCGCGACTGGAAAAAGTTTAGGAAGTCCTGGTCTACAGTACAATTTTCATAGGAAGAACCTTTTAGTAAATACAAACTTTTTTATTGCTGCCAGCATTGATAACATTCTACTACATTGTAAGTGACAGCCGCTCGCTTTCGGTGGCCGCATGGTTTAAGGCGCTTCTTTCGCGCTAGACTAGACTGCAGATGACGGGGAGATCGGGGTTCGAATCCCGGTCGGGTGTACTGAGGGTGCTTTCCCCCTAAATGGCTTCCCACTTTCTCTCTTCGCTCAAATGCGGGTACGCTTAATCTATATTCAACCTTCGTCATCCCTTAACACATTAGCCTAATTACTAATGTAGGATGTATATGTATAGCCCGAACGGGTAGTAAGACGCGGTGATAAAGAAAAAGTGACAGCTACATATCCCGTTTGACGTATGAATACAGTACGTGAAAGTAGAGCCATGATTTTAGTAGGAAGAACAGTATCTGGCGGTTATTAAAGTTACTTAAACAATTTTAATATATTCATACGTCAAGTCATGTTATCTGCAGCTGTCAATTTTTGATAGATATTATCAATACTTACAAAATAACACAAATATGGTAAAATATTATCAAATAAATATGTTTGAATTTTCTAAACTGTTCTTCTAACCAAAATCAGGGTGTACGTGGACGTAGCTCATGTTGGCCCGCCACATTAAATGTTGCCCAAAAGGCCTAACTTCACAGCACATATGTTCATATTCGGGCACATATGAGCACAAACTATTGATCACAAATAAAAAATATAATATGGACAATTTGGCGGACAAACTTGAGTCATGACATACGTGGCCACTGGTATGGGGCCAGGAGATTATTAACTCTTAAAAAATAATGATTTTGAAAGGACAGAACCGGCGCTCACATGTCGTGGGTTTACTGGAGTGTTGGGGTCCGGGTTTCAATCCTCGGTCCCGGCAAAGATTTATCTGATTGCCAAACCCTTCCTTCACCTCTGACAAGACGTGTATTAATCACAACTTGTGAATGTGTGGAATGCCAGGCCTCCACCGTGGTTCGGATCCCACGTTAAACTGTAGGTCCTCCATTTCATCTCACAATCACCCTACCATTACACATTAACGTAAGTGCGTACAACCCGAACGGGTAGTAAGACGCGGTGCTAATAATAATGATAATAATAATAATAATAATAATAATAATAATAATAATTTACTGGAGTACTATTATTTGACAGCTGGTGAGGATTGAACCTCTGACCACCTAGGTCCACACAGGCGCTTGGATTGGTCCTTTACGATGCGTGCTGTCCTACTTTATTATTATTATTTAGCACCGTGTCATACTACGCGTTTGGGTTATACGCCAAAGTACTTATTACGTTAATGAGTTAGTAATTGGGAAGGTTGAATGTAGAGGAAGTGAACCCGCATTTGCGTGTAGGTAGAGTGTAAAATTCATTTAGGAACCCCCCCCCCCCCCAAGTTCACCCGAGCGAGATTTGAACCTCGATCTCACCGTCCTCGGTAATCTAGCTCAACACGAAACTAGCGCGTTACTAACTACGCCACCGTGGCGGGTCTGCCCTATTTTAACTGGTCCTCAAATAATATCAGCTATTATTACCTACCCGCCTCGGTGGCGTAGTTGGCTAACGCGCTAGTCGTGTTGAGCTCGACTGCCGAGGACGGGGAGATCGAGGTTCGAATCTCGGTCGGGTGAACTGGGGGTGTTTTTTCCTAAATGGTTTTCCACTCTTCCTCCACGCAAATGCGAGTTCACTTCCTCTAAGTTCAACCCTCCCAATTCCTAATCCATTAGCGTAATTAGTACTTAAGCGTATAACCCGAACGGTTAGTAAGACGCGGTGCTAAATATTATTATTATTATTATTACCTGCTTGAATGGTAGAATTACCGAAAATCACTCGAGTGTAGCGACCCTGGAAAAAAAGAAATAAAAATATATTTAGGTTGTCAACAGCGGCTGACATGTTTTGTTCCGATCGAACTGGTAAGTGCTGTGACCTAGCGGCTGTTCTGGAACTTTCTTCTGGACCGGCCTCGCGTCTTTGAGGGGAGGAGAAGTTGTTTTGTTTTATACCTCAGCCCGATTTTCTTATTAAGAACCTTATCTGACGACCAGAAAAGCTACTAGACCAACTTTCATGTGTTCATACGTCAAGACATGTGATCCGCAGCTGTCACGTTTGATAGATCTTATTAATACCTAATGAAATAATACTAAAAACGTTATCAATGTTGACAGATTTTTTTTTCTAAAAGGTTCTTTATATGAAAATCGGACTGTAGATAATCGGACAAATCTATAAACTAACATCTATAAACTAACAACTTAGCTTGGTCGTTAGCGTGTCGGCCTACCAAGCTTAGGGTTATGGGTTCGATCACTGGCCTGGCTAAAAAAAAATGTATTATTTGTAAAATTGGGGGTTTTCTCTTCCACAGTGATAAATCTAACGGCCGGAGGGCTGGGTGTTGTGTCTGTTCTATATATTTTTTAAGCACCGCGTCTTACTACCCCTTCAGGCTATACGCTAATGGTTTTAGGGATTTGGAAGCTTATATTATTAGGAAGTGTACCCTCATTTGCGGGGAGGAGTTGAAAAAACATTTTGGAAACCCATTCTAAGTACACCTGACCGAAATTCGAGCCTCGATCTACCCGTCATCGGCATTCTAGTCTACTGCGAGAGTAGCGCGTTAGACCATGCGACCACCGCAGCGGGTTGTTTTAGATTTAAGTTAATTTATAAGTCGTGTGATAATATAATCAGTCGGTTCAGAAAGCGCGCGTTAAATACCTGAAATAATAATAAAAATATTGTAACATATTGCCGGGGGGGAGGGGGGGGGACTCCATGTTGTCAGCCTGCAATCGAGCCTTACCGAAACTAAGATAGTGCCAACTTCTATGGCTTTAGGTTGTCATGCGGTTAGCACAATGAACCCTCCGCCGTTAATCTTAGTTTTTTTAGACCTGAGCCGCTATCTATTTATTCGAGTTTATCTCCTTCATTTGTCCTCAAGAGGTTGAGTTTTTATCCCGTTCCAAACCAATTGCTTCACAAGAAAAATCTGGAAGGGCCGGCGGGGATCAAACCCGGGAAGAAACAAAAAAAAAAAAACCTTGGCTAGGGTCGGGGCACCCCAAGACACTCTTTGTCACGTGGACGGATTCGAACAGACTGTACATTTGGAAATGAAATAATCCAGTGTACCGCTCATTAAGTTGATCAATTATAAGAGTTCTTCAGTTTAATCAGGACATTACAGACGAAGTAATTGAATAGAACCAGTCTGTTGAGAACTATCCGGGGGAATCCGCCTCGAGGCGCTCTGATCCGCGACAGGGGGGGGATTCCCCAGCGGCGGTGTTGCCAACTTTCCACCCACCCCTCCTCCGTCTTACGATACCTCTCGTGTTATACGCATATGTACTAATTACGTTGATGTGTTTGCGATCAGGTAAGGTTGAATTTAAGGAAGTGTACCCGAATTTGCGTGTATCAAGGTTTGGAAACCATTGAGAGAGGGAAAAAAACCATTCTCAGCAATCCGGCCAGGATTTGAACCACGAACTTCCCGTCATCGACAAACCAGACTAAACGAGCTTGACGTTTAGTCCGAGTGACCAACGGTGCGGCGGTTATTTTGACTTTAATAAAAAAAAAAGTTGTACCGATACGTTCAGCGAAAGGTCTTTAGCGACTTTTGGTTTCAAGGGGTAGGGTTGAGGAGGTTAACTTGGATCAAATTGCACCAGCGCTAGCGTGGAGAGAGGAGATAAATTACTTGTAGACAACCCTGTTCCGTCCTCCCCCCCAAGTCTGTCCGGATGAGGTTCGAACACACTCTTGTGAGCCTGACGCCTCAGACCTCTCTTCCCGACGTTTGAGGGATAGCTCCAGGGTCTATATTGTTCTGTCTGAGAGTGTACCGGGACACATGACAGCGCTGTCAACATTCCGGGATCAAGTGGGAGAGCGACCTAATCAGGGCCGGTAATTATTAGACTATGTCGTCCGTCGCGGGCCTGGCTTAGAACCCCGGATAGATCCTCTTGAATGTACAAATCAACTCTTTCAAATATCCCAATCCAGAAGTTAGACGTGTTCCGTTTGGACGTACCTCATCACGTGACACGTTTCGGTGGTCGTGTGGTCCAATACGTTATTCTTGCCATGGACTGGATTGCCGATGACGTGAGGATCGGGTTTCCAATCCCGGCCGCGTGTATATTGATGTGATTGGTTGACGATAACCGGTAGCTTATGTGATGCATTTGGTTGCCGATCGCCATTAGCCTATATGATGTGTTTGGTTGATGATCACCGTAGCTTATGTAGCATTTGGTGCGACGCCATGCCATAGATGTTGGTTGACGATCCCTGTACTATTAGTGACGATCATTCTTCTGTACTTAAGTTCTTTTGTTCCAGGAGCATGATTTCGTGGAAATTCCTGTCGCCGCCCAGACGTAAATCAGGTGGGTTCTCATTTCCTACACATGTCATGGGGCTTTAGGCCCCCTTTCCGTCCCCCTCCCTCCCTGATCACCTGATATATTATAATATATGATATATATATATATATATATGTTTATGAAAAAAATCAAATGTGTATTTGGGATTAGGCTGCAATTTGCTATTAATAACTTTGAATAATCAATATCCGAATAAACAGAGAAAAAAAATGATAAAATGTAGATTTCCTCTCATTCTCTATTCAACAGCTTTCTTTTAATTTTCTTTCTGTTCAATAAACTTTTGAAAAATATCATGTTTTTTTTCAATGAGTTCAGCTACAATCCAAGTTTATTTTTTTTAACTTTTTTTTTCCTCTTGAAAGAGAATTATGTTCAATTCTCTAAAATTCCCTCCCACAAAGTTAACTTAACTGAAATTTCTTCTCGGGACTTCCAGTCCGCTCCCCCATTTGTAAAACCCAGCGTGGACGCCCTTGCACACGATCCTCGCAATAACATTGTGGTACAGAGGGATGAGGTGGAGGGTGGAGGGTGGAGGGGAGGGTGTATCCCTGAGGGAGAGTCCAACAAATCACTAACACGTCACTAAACAGCTCACGGCACACTCAACAAGGCACTCAAACTGCCAAGGCACACCATACTTTTTTAAAAGAGTATCAAGATTGTGTTTATAAGTTCAATAGCTAAAATTAAAATAGTTGTGTTGTCTTTAAAATTAATGTTGATCATGGATTTTAAAATATTTATTTTTATTCTTAGATTTTTTTCTCACTTTTAATTTCCCCCCCCCCCCCCCCCCCCCCAAATAAACTGGACTGCCGATGACGAGGAGATTAGGGTTAGAATCCCGGTGGTGATTTTTCCACTCTCTCTCCATACAACTGCGGGTACACTTCTTATAAATTCAACCTTCCCCATCCCTAACACATTAGGGTAATTAGTGCATAGTAAGCGTATAACCCGAACGGGTAGTAAGACGCGGTGCTAATTATAAAAAAAAGGCGGTCATTGTTTGAAGCATGCCGCTCTTGCCCACATACGAGGTCATTGTTAATGTGAGTGTGGTTGTTGTTTCAGGGGTTCCTTCGCCCCCTCAATCGCTTCCCGGTCAGGAGCAGGAGGAGCCCTCAACCCCAGAGGTGAGTGTGTAGTCCGATCCAGGGGACCCGGGTTCGTTTCCGGGGACTGTTTGTATATATGTTGGTATCTAGAGCTGAGTGTCTAGTATTATACCTTCTATCCTAAGCTAGTTTGTAATTTGTGTCCTGATATTTATCTCTAGGTTTAGAAAGTGTGTGTCAAATACTCCAATAAAATATACATTTATCCATTTAGAAAGACTCTGGTAAAGTCCAATTTTCATATGAAGGGCCTTTTAGAAAATATAAACTTAATTTTTCTCAGTCAACATTGATAACATTTATATATACAGTAGAGCGTCGGAAATCCGGACGTCAAAAATCCGGAGCGTCGCAAATCCGGATCGGCGGTGAGAGCAGGCCAAGTCTTGTACAAAAAACAATTAAGGACTTTTTTACCCAGTAAGTTTCCATCAATTACTGTAGATTCTTTTTTTTTTCTAAAAAGTATTGTAGAATTACTAATCTAAATTACATATGTTACATGTTCTTATTCAATATACTTTATTAAAATATTTTGTGTACTGTATTTTTCGAACCCTTCAGCCTCTATTTTGCAATACAGTAGACTCTCGAGCGTCATGTATCCTCTAGTCAATACATTACGTATGTATACAGTTACTGAAAGCACATTTGAAAATCCGGACAATTCAGTAATCCGGATGGGTCCCGGTCCCGATCGATCCGGATTAACGACGCTCCACTGTATTATTATTGTTATTTTATAAGTATTGATAATATCTATAAAAAGTGTTAGCTGCAGATCACATGACTGGACGTATGAATACGTGATAGTAGATCTTATAACTTTCCAGCTGTCAGATAAGGTTCTTCTTACAAAAATTGGGCTGTAGCTACCCGGTGAACCGATAAATATCAAAGTTAAAAGACTGTAAATATACTCGTTTCCGTTTCTTGTATAAAAATAAGTTCGTAACTTTTTTTTCCTCCTAATTTTTACTTTTTAGCGACTTCTCGAAGAGAGCAAGTACTGTGATCATTAAAAAAATAATATCTATCTTGAGATATTGATAAACGTTTGCGTTTCATGACCACCTGAACCCGATAAGTGTGTTATTCACGATTCTGTCTGTTTGTCTGTCTGTACCTAGAGACGAAACTATTTTACTGATCGGGCTGAAACTTGGTATCTGGCTTTCATAAGGTTCCTCGGAGGAATTTTCGGAATTAACCATCCAAAAGCTAAAATTAAGAGTAGTTTACTTATGAATGAAAAGAGAAAAGAAAACGACAATTTTCTTGAAATCGGCTCTAACGATTTTGACTAAAAATTTGTGTGTAGACCCTGTTTAACATTGCAAAGAAAAATGGCATACCTCATTTTTCAGGGAAAATGACTTGAAGGGTACTTTACCTAAGCAAGTATCTCCAATTTAGATAATATCTCCGCAACTCTTTGATATATGAAATAACCTATCACTGTAAAGTTGTAGTATTATTAAAAAAAGATGGTCCAGGGGTAAGGTGTCGGACTTCTGTGCTGGGGGTCCGGGGTTCAATCCTCGGTCCCGGCACAGATTTATCTGATTGTCAAACCCTTCCTTCACCTCTGACAAGAGGTGTATTAATCACAACTTGTGAATGTGAGGAATGCCAGGCCTCCACCGTGGTTCGGATCCCACGTTAAACTGTAGGTCCTCCATTTCATCTCACAATCACTCCTACCATTACACATTAGCGTAAGTGCGTATAACTCGAACGGATAGTAAGACGCGGTGCTTAATAATAATAATAATAATATACAAAATAAAATATGGATCCCCCCCCCCCTTACAGGGGTCCATCAATCTCCAGGGTTTATGGGTCCAGACCCTCCCGTGTTCCCTGTGGGTGCTATGTTTAGCGAGAACACCACCATCACCCTCGTAGGTCATCTTGTTGGCTCTGTCGCTCCGCAGATAAAATGGCTGTTTACGATATTCAGAACGACTCAACAGTCGAGTAAATATACACCAGGGGCGGCGGACCCAGTTATTTCGGGTTTATGGTCCGAGTGTGGGAGATCCGAGCAAACTAATTATTAGAATATACTAGATTTTACAAAAAAAAAAATGGTAAGGTGATGCCTGCAGCACATACTTCTCGACCCTTTAGCTAAAAACTCTGACTGCCGAGGACAGGGAGATCGGGGTTCGAATCTCGGTTGGGTGAAATGGAGGTGATTTTTCCTAAATGGTTTTCCACTCTCCCTCCACGCAAATGCGGATTCACTTCCCCTATATTCAACCTTCCCAATTCCTAACCCATTAATGTAAATAGTACTTAAGCATATAACCCGAACGGGTAGTAAGACGC
The DNA here is from genome assembly GCA_033556935.1 of Timema podura. Taxonomy (NCBI): domain Eukaryota; kingdom Metazoa; phylum Arthropoda; class Insecta; order Phasmatodea; family Timematidae; genus Timema; species Timema podura. Next base: position 9,555,108 of record JAVRXN010000014.1, on the reverse strand, counting down.
GGTGCTAAAAAAAATTACCTGTTCCTCTGTCCAGCCAAATAATCTCGATACTTAGAAGAACTAGGAAGCTGAAATTTAGCCCAATTAAGGATGTTGTCTGACACCTTAACTCAGTCAGTAGCGTGTCTCTCCACTGAGCTGAGGGTCCCGGGTTCGATTCCCGGTTTGACCGAAAAATTTATCATTGGTGAAGTGTGGGTTTACCCTATCACAGTGATGAATTAACGGCCGGGGAGAGGGTGGGGGAAGGGGGACTGGATGTTGTGGTGTGTGTTTTTTTGCTAGATTTAAGTTAGTTTATTAGTCGTGTGCTGATATAATCAGCTGGTTAAGAAAGTGCAAGTCAAATAAATAACAAAAGAAGTTTAATTTCAAGTGGTCTGAGAATATGTGTCGTATATTTCTGTCATCAACTGTAAGATTGTAATAAATACACACACTCTGCCAGTTTACCCCCCTCTACACTCCCCTACATTGTGTTGTTTTGATAAAAAATGATGTAGATATATTTCATCGACTTTTAGCGGAACCCCCCCTCCACTCTCTCCCCGTTGTAAAAAATGAGCTTTCTACACCCTTGTCTGCAGAGCAAATAAACCATCGCAGGAACAGATTGTTTCATGTTGTTTCTGGCAAGATGTTAATCCAAACTTGGTTTTCTCTGAAGATTAGCGGTCTTTGATGGCTTGCACTGTGGCCCTAACACTCAGCGGTGTACCCAGGATCTAACTTTGGGGGGGGGGGGGGGGCGTGCGATCAAGGTTACTGTATCACCCCCTTCGGTGGCATAACGGTCTAAGACGTCACTCCCGTGTTAGGTCGGACTGCTGAATCCGGTCGGGTCTACCGAGGGCGGTTTTCCCTAAATGGTTTCCTACCCTCCTTCCACGCAAATGCTGGTAGATTACCTCTTAAACGCTTCCTTCCTCATCCCTAACGTAATTGTGTGTGAGTTAAGCCTGAATAGGTATATTACTTAGATGTAGCACCAACACACCTACATTGTTTGACTATACCAGGGGCGACGAGTGGCTTAGAGCGTCATCCTCGCATTGGGTTGCTGATGACAGGGAGATCGGCTGTATCTAGGGCACAGACCCTCAACCTCTATGTTAGAATGGTTGCGCTCCTTTTGGCAGCTTGAGTCCTTCACCACTAGGATCGCTGCGGTTAGTCCTATCATCACCCAGCAGTGACACTAGCGAAGCCCGGTGTTGAAGGACTCAAGCTGCCAAAAGGAGCGCAGCGAAACCCCCGTAAGGTTGAGAGTCTGTTTCTTTCTTGTTTGTGACCAGGATGATTTTTCCCTAACGGTTTCCCACTATACCTTCATGCAAATGTGGGTACACTTTTAAAATTATACCTTCCTCTCTATATCTCATTATTGTGATTAATGTGGGGGTTGTATAACATGAGGGGGTAGTGTGGCGCGGTGAAAGAGAAAAAAAAGAATCACCTGTGCAGAAAGTCCGTGATCGGCAGCAGAAGGTTGTGTGTTCGCAGGGGCGGGAGACCCGGAGTGGAAGCGAGGGGGGCGAGTCCTCTGTCAGCAGTCACGTGGCGAGGGGGTGTTCCCGAGTCTGCCCGACGGGGCTCTGCTGCAACTGGGACTTTACCGGTCAACGAGCGCTCCATCAGGTAAAACAAACTGAAAATGTCCTTGTCTGTTAGTAACGAGGCTGTGAGTGCAACAAACTCGTTGCTATGGAGGTTGGGGTAAAAATATGACATACTCACGGATTTAGATGATTTGTATGAAATCCTGAAATCTAACTATAAAAAATAAATAAAATATTCCTCGATATTAGCTATTCTTCAGGCCTTGACTGATTAAAATCAACCCAAGCTTAAAAGTAAAGCTATATTAAATCACTGCTAACACACATTCTCATATAAAATTAGGGTTATCATTTTCCCCCCCGACCTTCTCATATATGTTGTTTAGAAGTTGAGGCTCATTCATTTATATACAGGGTATTCGCTCTCTAGATGGCCCCAAACTTTTGTCAATACACTCGAGTTTCTTTGACCTTGTCTTATTACGTGTGCATATCGGCAATGTCGGCCCTTACCCCCCAAACAAACCGTTACAACAGAAGTCTACACTTATGTATTCATGAGTTTGTAAGTCAGTCAACAGGTGATGAACTAACGAACTATATATTTATTTTATTTATTCAAGGTATTTAACATGCGCTTTTTGGGCCGATTGATTATATCAACCCACAACAATTTCTGTGTGCGAAAGAAAAAGGACCTACATACTTTCCAGGGCTCTTTTACATACCATAATCCACATGGAACTTAGCTTCCTCTCCTATGGATTTTTTTCGTTTAAGAAAAGTATATTGACCCTGGCTAGGTTTGAATCCACAACATTGTTCTTAAGGTGAGCAATTTACCCCTAGACCACAGAGGTCAACAACGAATTATAAATAAATAGAGATTAAATTGACAAAAGTTTGGGATCTTAAGCCAGCAAATCATTCTGTATAAAAAAGTGTACCCTCTTGACCCGATGTCAACCCTACAGGAGGTTATTAAGGTAGGTTGGAAAGGGAGTTGATTACGGCTGGTATTACACTGTCATATTTCTTTTATGAAAGAAAAATATTAATTTTATCAAATAATATGATCAAATATTTGACACCGCCATTGATAAAAATTTATGTCATTACAGTACATAACATTTTCTTCAATTTTTGTACAATATATGTTATTACAAAGATGGGTGCCAGTCATGTCAAAAATAAGTGCACCCGCGTTAGCACTGATAAATCGACTCCCCCTCCCTGTCGATATAGTCTGTCGCAAGCTTGACTCCTTGGGTCTCATGACAGGCATTGCGGACTACAACCGCTGGACACAAAGGTTTGGTTCAGTTCATTCGCCACAGGAGAGGTAGCTGACACTAGAGGAATATTGTCATTTCAAACATTGGTTGAAAGTTATTAATATGGAGATTATTTATCATCATGATCATCATCTGTTTCCAGCCTATGGCCGGGTCAGTTTAGTATGTCTTCATCTTCTTTTATCCTTCCACAATTCTTCTCCTCTCACTTGCACACTTTCTGTTATCTGCTCCTCCCATCTCTTTCTTGGCCTCCCTTGCGCTCTTTTTCCTACATACTTCATTCCGACATTTTCTTTGGCATTGTCTTACTACCAGTAATCGATCAAAAGTGTTAGTAAAGGCTTCTAATAATACTTCCCTAAGAACTGCTGTGTAGTTGGCTTTTTTTTGTAACTTATTGAAATAACAAAATATATTTATAAATATTTTGTTTTTTTGTGTGCAACAAATATTAAATTCATGAAATAATGAATTAAAAAGTACTATACTCACGCTTGTATCTTATTATAAACTGGCCACCTAAATAAACTAATGTATTTTTATAACTTCATAGAGGCATACAAAAATATCAGTTTTAAAATAAACAGTTTTTATTTTGTAAATATACGCGAATGAACACAACCGAACATGTTTTATATGAAGTCATCAACGGTCGTCATTTCGTCCAGTCCGCCATCTTAATTTTCAAGAGAACGCAGCCTTTTAGAAGCTCTTATTTGTGAAGCATTTTTAAGTGAACCAACGACGCCGCTTCCACAAAAAAAAAACTACAAACGGTTATTTTTATAAGTTTCTTGTTTCAATAATGTAAAAATGCATAGAAGAAATAAAATAATTAAAAACAAATGGTTTGTTTTGAAAGTTTTGACTGCCAAAATTGATAGCCGCTCAAAGTATGGCCTTGTAGATCATGTGGTTTGGCAAACTGATACTTTTTGCTAGATATCAGTTACCTACACTCCAATGGTGAAATAACTGTAGTTAGTCACAGGTTTGTAGGGGGGAGGCTATACATGCCCGCCGAGCAGCCGTGTCGCAGGAGAAGTCAGCCCAACAAGGGGCTTGTCTTGTGATTTGCCCTTTGACCGTTTAACATTATTAAAGTTTTTTAAAACTACTTTAATATATTGATACATAAAGTCATGTGATCTTCAGCTGTCACTTTTTATAGATGCACTTTTTTTATAGCAACACTTTTTTTAGTCAAAATAAATCAAATACTGCTCCAGTAGAAACTAGAGTTTTTCTTCACACTGTGATACCAACAGTATTTGTTGAATATCTGCCATGAGCATAGCGGTATTAGACGGGAAACTTTTTAAATGAAGATAAAAAGTTGTCATTAAATTCCAGGACATCCTTGACAGATATTCAACAACTGTTGATATCACTGTGTGAAGAAAATTAAACTCTAGGTTTGTACTGGAGAAATATTTGATTTCTTTTGACTAAAAAAATTGTTACACTCCCACCTTAATTCTCTTTATTTCACACATAGTAATATAGTAAATATTGTTCGACGCTGAGAGAGAGAGAGAGAGAAATAGTATTTCTTATATCTCTACCTTGTCCTTCTACCGCGAACTTGCTGTAATATAATATAATATAATATTTAGCACCGCGTCTTACTACCCGTTGGGTTATACGCTTAAGTACTAATTACACTAATGGATAAGGAATTGGGAGGGTTGAATTTAGAGGAAGTGAACCGCATTTGCGTGGAGGTAGAGTGGAAAACCATTTAGGAAAAACCCCCAGTTCACCGACGAGATTCGAACCTCGATTCCCGTCCTCGGCGGTCGAGCTCAACACGACTAGCGGGTTAGCCAACTACGCCACGAGGCGGTCAACTTGCTGTACACAAGGACTGGAGTTTTGATGAGGAAACACCTCTTTTAGCTCAGGGTGCCCGTTGAAAGTTATATTTTAAAGGAAGGAAGCATAAAATATTATAAACAAATGAGCAGAAAGGCTGGTTTTTATGAGGTAATAAGCCCACATGCTCTATTATTTATTTTTATCGCCGCGTCTTACTACCCACTCAGGTTAAACTAATACTCGGCATTCACACAACTGGCTGGTGCAACTAACTTCTCCATATTTATCAACTATATCTCATATCACCTTAGAGTAAACTCTTCTGCTGCATCACTAATTACTTGGTACTAATTTATCTGTGTTTATATTTGGTGTGCAACTAGGAAAGTACCCATTATCGTTATTTGAACAGTCGGCTTTGTGATGACTGTATTCTCGAGATAATAATACAAGCACACAGCAGCCACGAATGTCCTCTTCCTTCGATGGGTGGTCCCATGGTTTAACGTGCTAGCCTCGTGATAGACTAGACTGCCGAAGGCGGGGAGATCGGTTCTCGATCCCGGTTGGGTGTATTATGGGTGGTTTTCCCTAAATGTTTTTTTCCCATTCTTCCTGCACGTAAATGCGGCAGCACTTCCTCCAAATGAAACCTTCCTAACACATTAGTATAATTAGTACATAGTTGTATAACCCAAGCGGTTAGTAAGACACGGTGCTAACAAAAAAAACTGTCTGTGCGTAAATAATAGAGCGGGTGTGTATACTCGTCAGTGGAAGAGGGTAAATGTTGATAGCACATGGTCAAGAGGCCTCGCAGGGTGGACTGCTTCGAAATCAAGTGCAACTAGGCAACTTTGTTCAACAGACCACAAGATGCACTTAAGTGCGAGCCAAGGCAATTTCTAACCATTGACTTAAATAAGTCGCTGTCGAGATATTATTGGCTCTACGCCTGGGGAAAGTTATATTTAATATTTATTTTTTAATGTTGGCATGCCCCCCGGGTGGTATATTTGCCAACTATGGACTAACTAGACCATTCATCCCGAATGAAGACAATCAGATGATGATACAATAGTTGGCCATCATACGATAGTGGCCATCACTAGTTTGACCTCTTGATGGAAGTGTCTGGCCAGCTGCATTCCTCCAATCAGTCGGACGTTGATGTAAACAGCGCCTCTCTCGGCCGTGGAGGGAAATACCAGTGGGTGGAGGAGTCGTTTGGTGTAGGGGCGGATACTAACGACATCTTATACTTTGAAGTAGGAATTAGAAAAGTGTTTGGAGGAAATGCGCCTGCATTAGCCTGGGGGAAAAAAATAGCTATACATCTGATGCGGGAAATCCCCATCTCCTCCCAGTCAATGCTCCGGGCCTGATTTTTTAGTATTATTATCACCGCGTCTTACTACCCATTCAGGTAATACGCTTGTATTATAATTACTCTAACAGAGTAGGGATGAAGAAGGAAGCATTTTAGAGGTAATACACCCGCGTTTGCGCCGAAGGAGAATGGGAAACCATTTAGGAAAAAAACCCTCAATAAACCCGACTGGTATTCGAACCCCGATTCTCCCTGTCTTCAGGAGGTCAGTCTAACACGAGAGTGACGCCTTAGACCGTTCGGCCACTGAGGCGGGTGACTGACTAGATTCACACCTCTACCCCGCCTTCACCGGCGATACGTACTTTTGTGATGCTGATGCCTAAGACCGCGTGACCACCAGGGTGTGAGTTTTCACTGACCCGCTCCGGTGGCTACATGGTCCAAGGAGTCACTAGGGCTGCTGATGATGCGCACATCATGGTTCATATCCCCTGATGGTGTTTTCACATAAATGTTTTACCACTATTCGTCCACGCAAATACGGGTACACTTCCTTTAAATTATACCTTACTCATCCATTAGTTGTAAATATGCTTATAACCTGAACAGGTAGTGCAAAACCGCCCTTAGCGGACGTGGGGCCTGGGAAAAACTTGGTTTGTGGTTTCCCCAGTTATCTACCTCACTCCCTCCGGCCCCCAAAAATACATTAAAAACGTATGAGGTTTCAGGTAAATTCCCTAAAGGTAATACATGTAATAATTAGTGTTATAAGCCGTGTTTTTATACATAAAAGGGTTGATTTCTCCACAACCCTTAGTTAGATTTTCTTCCCCAACGAAAATGATCTGTATAAAGGTTCGAAGAGAAACTGTGGCAAGTTTGAATTTAATCGATTAACGCGTTAATAAGTTATCGTGAGACATATCCACCACAGGCAGACAGATAAATGCAAATCGGTGGAGTTAAAATGGAGAACCGCTTCACTCGTTCAATAAACCAAAACACATGATCGTGTTTTTATTCGCCTGTACAGGGAGCGCGCAAGCACAATTTTCCCGCCGCGGGCCCAGCTTATTTTGTCTTGCCAAGGAAGCTCGCCCCCCCCCTCCCCTCTTTTCATTTGAAGGGTCATGTGAGGCCGCAGCGTTTGCACACCCTTAAGGGCGGCCCTAGGGTTTACACTGGATATCACCTCTGAGGTAACTTCATGGCTACTATTGGGAAAAAACAGTTGTCATTCTCTTGTTTTCGTGAGGTCAATCTTCCCTTTAATATATGACAAATATTGCAACGCTGGTCAGTCGATGTTGCCAGTAGCTCTTTTTACCCCAGCACACCACCTTCAGACATAACTGAGAGTGAGGAGATTTGGCAACAGTTAACTCGGGGAGCGAGGATAAAGGTTTTCTGTATAAGATCTGCATCCACCTCAGTGATGATATCGGGTGTAGTTAGACGCGGTTAGTAAACAAAACACTGTCCTGGTTGATATTTTGAGACGTCCAAGCACGACATTATGCCGAGAAGAGTCGTAGCGCCGGACTTGCTCAGTAGCTCTGTGGCGGACACTTGGCGAAGTCTCTCCGGCTCGGTACTTCCACAGACAGTCCGCAGTGTTTGTCCGGCGACCGCCGCGCACGGACGCGCCTCGGTCAAGTCTCGGTAGTGTTTCGAAACTTTGGACCAGACATGATCCGAGTCAACTCGCTCAGCGATCTTCTGGCTCTACTGCGTCGCAGGTAGTCTTGCACCTTATCTCGCCATCCCCTACGATAACTTGTACACTGGTAGTATATACCCCAGGGGCAGATAACCCTAGTTGTGTGGTCTTACTACCCGTTTGTGTTGCGCGCCAATATACTATAGTAGGATGTTGGTTGGAAGAGCAATTCAGATAACTAAACCTTTTTTTTACTATCAACATTGATAACATTTTACTATATTATTATTATTGTTATTTTATAGGTAGTGATAAAATCTACAGTAGCCCCATGGCTTCTTTGGTGCTGACTGACAGCTCACAGCTGACTTCTGACAGTCAACATTTAGGTATATACATAAATTTTGACGTCAGAAGTGACAGCTGCTAAACACATGTTTTTTGCAGATCATATGGTTCGGCGTAGGGATACATAATTTGGTCTGGTAGCTTTTAAAAGCCGTCATCTGTCAGTCAGCACCAAAGAAGCCATGGGCTACTGTATCAAAAGCTACACCTGCAGATCACGTGACTTGACATTAAGATTGTTTTAGTAACTTTTGTAGCTGTCAATAATGTTATTCCTATCAGAATCCTACTATAATATTACGCTATTGTGTGTTAAGTAAGATAAAGGTCGAATTTAGAGGAAGTACCCTCATTTGTGTGGAAGGAGAGTGGAAAACCATTTAGTAATAAAACCATCCTCAGTACACCTGACCTAGTTTCGAACCTCGACAGTCTAGTCTAATGCGAGAGTAGCGCTTTAGACCATGCGGCCACCGAAGCGGGTCCCAGGATAGTGATTTTGCTACTTAGTGAAAGGGAATAAACCTAATTTAAAAGTTATAATTTTATTGATGTACCGGGAATCGGACCCGGCGCCTCTTGATCGGCGTGGGGAAGCGTTACTTGGAACTGATGTGTAGGAATGATAAGCTATTAATAATCATTAGTCTTTTTACCCTGGGGGGGGAAAATCGTCCAAGTCGAACTTTCTCGCTTGTGGTTCTACGCGTGGTTCCCAAACCCGGGTCGCGGGAGGATTTAGACACTTTACACAATTGCAATCACTTCGTAAAACTGGGACTTTTGAAGAATTACTGAAATACTGGCAATTTAGCATTAGTGTTGAACTAACGTTTCGAAATTCTGATTCTGGAAGTTTAAATATATTATTATTATTATTAGTATTATTAGCCCCACGTCTTACTACCCGTTCGGGTTATACGCACTTACGCTAGTGTGTAATGGTAGGGTGATTGTGAGATGAAAATGGAGGACCTACAGTTTAACGTGGGATCCGAACCACGGTGGTAAGCCTGGCATTCCACACATTCACAAGTTGTGATTAATACACGTCTTGTCAGAGGTGAAGGAAGGGTTTGTCAATCAGATAAATCTATGCCGGTACCGAGGATTGAACCCCGGACCCCCAGCACAAAAGTCTGACACCTTACCCCTAGACAGACAGGTCACCTTTACCATAATACTCTGGCTTTTTTTGTTTGGGGGTAATTAAATAGTTTAACGTGTTCGTCTCCAATAAATGTTTTATCAGATCTACAATAGAGGGTGTTGTAAACTGTTGTAAGATCCTAGTGAAGGCAAGCATTTTTCAAAGCGCACGCACGATACAATCTGATTCGAAGATGTGAGATTTGTGTTTACTACAGGACACTAAACTTCTGGACAAGTGGGTGGGGGTTTGGGAAATTGGTCATTATTTAGGGAAATCTAGCAGGTAAAGTTGGTGTTTGGAATGTTTACCCTTAACTTACCAAAGTATAATATATTGGGTAGGGAACCGACACCTCAGCTCAGTCGGTAACGTGTCTGTCAACTGAGCTAAGAGTCCCGGGTTCGATTTCCGGCGTGGCCGAAAAATTAATCGTGGTTGAAATGTGGGTTTACCCTTTCACATTGATAAATTAACGGCTGGGGACTGGATGTTGTGCCTGTCCTAGTCTTAATTTAGATTATAAGACATATGAAGCTACGACAGGCTTAGCAGGCCGGTAGTGGAAAATTTATGGCTTGAATAAAAAACTGACCACAGGCTGGAAAAAAAATTGTTAAGGAAGGTATAGTTCTAAAGGGAATATCCCTCCATTTGCGTGGAGGAAGTGAGGTAAACATACCCTAATTCCGCTACGGACAGCATTCTAACCCCGATGTTCCGGTCACCTGCAAACCAAACCATACGAGCCTGACATTTTAGACCGCGCGGACAACGTTGCGGGTGTGTGGGTCGTCGGTCTTTTGCGAATGTTGTTGTGGATGTAAGTTGTAAGGCGTTGCAATCCGCCAACCGCTTCCGTTACAGACAAGACCTATCTTATCTTCCCCTGGTGGGAAAACTGTATTCCACTACCAGATTGGCTCTGGGGGGGGGGAACTCATTTTCAAAAATAAATAAATCGTTGTTTTCCGTCGTGTGTGTGTGTTGACTGACCTTGCTGCGATGTCTGCGACAGATTCTGGTAGAGGAAAGAGATTACAGCATGTTTGTTAAAATTGCTACAGTCCAATTTTTGTAGGAAGGACCTTTAAGAAAATACACACTTTTTTGTGATCAAAATTGATAATATTTTACGCTATTATTATTATTATTATTATTATTATTATTATTATTATTATTATTATTATTATTACTGCACCGTGTCTTATTATCCGTTCGGGCTATGCGCTTATTTACTAATTACGCTAATGTGTTAGGGATGAGTAAGGTTGAATTTAGACGAAGTGTACACGCATTTGCGTGTAGGAGGAGTAGAAAACCATTTATGAAAAAACCACCCTGATTACACCCAACCGGGATTCGAACATCGACCTGTTAGACCATACGGCCACTGAAGCGGATTATATTATTATTGTTATATAATAAGTATTGATAATATCTATCAAAAAGCGACAGCTGCAGATCACATGACTTGACGTATGAATACGTGAAGGTAGATCTAGTAATTTTGTCTAGCTGTAAGATAAGGTTCTTGGACACGAACACAAGATTTGTGTGTTTACAATTATTATTACTGTACACACGGTACAGTCTCCTGTAAAAGTACTAGTTTCTCGCTCACGTGTTGCTGACGTGCCTGTACCTGACGATATAATATGAGAACCTTCGCGACGATTGTCTAAACTTGGCACAAAGAGGCCAGGTTGAAAGGTTGTATCCTTGGAGTGACTTTAAACAGTAGGAGGAATAATATTGAAAGAAAATGTCCTCAAACTACGACTACGCTTGATTCCTTTTTTAAAAAAAACAATAATTTAAAATAAAAATTGAATTAGCCTATTTAACGCGCACTTTCTGAACAGATTCATTATATCAGCATACGAGAATTTCTATGAGCGAGAACGAAAGGGCTTAGCATATTTACCGTATTTCCACATGGGACCGACGTATACACCTCCCCTCCGAAGGAAGTTGTGCTACGAATCTTTATCGCTCAAGAAAGATCCGTAGATCACGGCTGGGTTTGAACCCACGAACATCGGGTCCTGAGACTGATAACACTAATGAAAAAGTAATATGTTATCAAAGTTTACTACAGAAAAATACGTTTGTATTTTCTAAAAGACGTTTCCTAAAAAAAAAAAAGTTGTTCTCTAGAACTTGAGGATAAAACTGTACTTTTTGAAGAATGCAGCGGTATTCTGTTTGTTGACAGGAGGGACCAGTGCATTGGGAGAGGGGGGGGGACAACCTACACATAGCCCTTAATTAAAATACCATCTTGGGGAAGAGGTTTGTATTCCAACTATCACTGCTGCCCACACTATACTCTCAGACAAGTGTCAATAACTGCTGGTACCACTATACTCTCAGACAAGTGTCAATAACTGCTGGTCTGACTATACTCTCAGACAAGTGTCAATAACTGCTGGTACCACTATACTCTCAGACAAGTGTCAATAACTGCTGGTACCACTATACTCTCAGACAAGTGTCAATAACTGCTGGTACCACTATACTCTCAGACAAGTGTCAATAACTGCTGGTCACTATACTCTCAGACAAGTGTCAATAACTGCTGGTCACTATACTCTCGACAAGTGTCAATAACTGCTGGTACACTATACTCAGACAAGTGTCAATAACTGCTGGTACCACTATACTCTCAGACAAGTGTCAATAACAGCTGGTACCACTATACTCTCAGACATGTGTCAATAACAGCTGGTACCACTATACTCTCAGACATGTGTCAATAACTGCTGTACCACTATACTCTCAGACAAGTGTCAATAACTGCTGGTACCACTATACTCTCAGACAAGTGTCAATAGCTGCTGGTCACACTATACTCTCAGACAAGTGTCAATAACTGTTGGTCCGACTATTCTCTCAGACAAGTGTCAATAACTGCTGGTACCACTATACTGTAACTGCCTCTGTTAAAAATAACCCTCCTATTGTTCTTAACCTAATCTTTGTGACGCAACTTGTCTTTTGTTCTTTGTTACAGTGAGGTGTTGACGGAGCAGGACGTGGAGGTATGTACACAACAACCAGACCCCCACACCGCCAATTTACTTAAACAAATACATGTAACGAACCCTCATTTTACGGAGATATTCCTCCCTCGCTGAGGTCCGAACCTGGTAATTCTGTTGGTCTGCTTGGTTCTCTACTACTACCACCACCGGTTAGGTAGAGGGACACCAGGTTCTGGGGCCTCTCGTTTGACCCCAGGTCACGGACAAGACCCCTCAACCTCCAGGTTAAAATGGTTGCGTTCATCGGGAGTCGCCACGAGGATTGCTAGGTGTAGTCCCAAGTGATAACATCGCTATCAAGCGGGTATTTTAAGAACCAGTTCACTTTAAAGATGGTTTTACTAGAGAGAAGAAAAAAAATAACGGTCAATAAACCGGCTTTCATGAAGCTTGGTTTGGGTAGCTGCCCCCCCCCCCCCCCTTCCCTTAACCACACAACCACCATTCCCCTGTCCCCTCCCCCCCAATCGATCAATCTACTCCAAATTACACAGAAAACTTAGAATAAAATGGTATTTTTTTTTTCAAGTGAATATTTGTAAACAATCTTCAAATACCATCGGTTAGTTACTTGTCTGAAAAGTTTTGTTCGTTGAAAGGTTGAGAAGGGGTGAGTAGAGGGAGGGGGGAGTTGCTGAACTATTGTGTTGTGCACCCCTAGGAAACTTGCTCGCCAGTTTGTAGCTTTCTACGACGAACAATTTGAAAATTGAGTGCATGTTGCCAACACTTGTTCTCTAACATTAAATTACATTTGTCAACAGTCAGATTTAAACAGCACTGTAGCAAATAAACGGTTTCAATTTTTTTTTTGTGAAAACATATATATATAGGCCTTATATATTTATTTAGCACCGCGTCTTACTACCCGTTCGGGTTATACGCTTAAGTACTAATTACGCTAATGGCTTGGGAATTGGGAGGGTTGAATTTAGAGGAAGTGAACCCGCATTTGCGTGGAGGGAGAGTGGAAAACCATTTAGGGAAAACCACCCCCAGTTCGCCCGACCGAGATTCGAACCTCGATCTCCCCGTCCTCGGCGGTCCAGCTCAACACGACTAGCGCGTTAGCCAACTACGCCACCGAGGCGGGTTATAGGCCTTATTTTAATATACACAGTAGGGGAGGTTACTCTTTTCATTTTATAATGATAACACACTAAGTTAGAATTCTTTTTTACTTAATAGAGAGAGAATAAATATCTTATTTATAATGTTCAAGGTGGCCCTTATGATCAAAACGAGTTTGACACCCCTGGGTTAGTCTGTAAGTCGTGTATGATATAGTTGTATATACAACGTGTGTGGTTTTTTTTAGGCGGTCCGGTCCAGAATTGGCTCTCGGGACGACAAACTGGCCAGAAGCCTTCTCGTTACTCATATTTTGTTAGTTGAAGAAACCGGGCTGTTTTCTCTAGCCTGTGTCTTAAACTATATCCAAAGCAAAGCAGACCCCTCCCCCCCCCTTTTCTGCTCCTTACCTTCTCTCTATCTGTTGAATCACTCCGTGTTTTCGCCGTTCTGCCGCTAGGGGCGCACGCACCCTGGATATCATCGCTGCATGGTTTCAATATTGGGGAAACAGCGTTGTCATTCTCTCGTTCTCGTGTGGTCAGTCTCCCCTCGAAAATAAGACAAGTTTGCAACGCTGGTCAGTCGATGTTGCCAGTAGCTCCTTCTTACCCCAGCACACCGCCTCCTGACATAACTGAGAGCGAGGAGATTTGGCAACAGTTAACTGAGAGAGAGAGAGAGAGAGAAGATAAGGTTTTTATCCATAAGACCTGCAGTTCCTTCAGAGGTGATTTTGGGGGTATCGCCGGATTAAAGTATCCGTAAGGAGCATGCAAGGCCGTAGCCAGCCAATAATTTCAGGGGGTGTTTGGTGGACACACCCCTCAATTGCTGGAAGCTAGAAAAAGTCTAAATGTTAAACGGTTCTAGAAGCTATCTGAAGTGTTTTTATGACAACATAACCCCATAACTACTAGAGGTTAGGAAAAATTCTAAATATTAAACACCTCTAGAAACTCTATGATAAGCAAATATATATTTTGTTCATAAAATTTCGGGGGAGGGGGGGGCGTTGAACCACAAAACCCCCCTGTCTACGGGCTTGGGTGCGTGGTCTGTAAGATATCGCTGTTAAGAAAGCAGATCTCTGTCCACAAAACCCTAATAACTCGTTTCGGTGGCCGCGTGGTCTAAGGTGCTTCTCTCGCAAGGGACTAGACTGCCGATGACGGGGAGATCGAGGTTCGAATACCGGTCGGGTGTAGTGAGGGTGGTTTTTTTTAAATACCAAAATAGTTTTCCGCTCTCCCTTCATGCAAATGTGGGTGCACTTCCTACAAATATAACCTTCCTAGTCCCTAAAACCATTAGCGTAATTAGTACATAAGCGTATAACCCGAACGGGTAGTAAGACGCGGTCCTAAAAACGGATCCGCGATGTTTTTTAGAAGTTGGATCAACTTTTAAACTTTTCAAAGGATCCGTCGCTATGGAAACAAATACAGAATGGAAATGTATCATGATTATACATGTAGAGAGAGCTATTTCATAACTATCTTTTTCTGCTTGAAAACTGTTTTCTGTGAAATATCAAGTTTCTAAGAAAGAGTGAATATATATTTATGTTGGTTATTATAAATAAATGAGGGCGCAGTGGCGGTTCTAAGTTAACTGACGAAAGGAATGGACCTGTCATAAGAGAGAACACCTGATTATAATAATAATTATAGATATAAATACAAATGTACATTGTACAAATAGGAGGCACGAAAGTTATACTAAAAGTTTGATGATTTGTTTTGTTTACATCCATTATTATGTAACAATCTTACAAACTGTTGTTTTTTCACTAAGCTACCCTTAAATAAGTTTTCCTCGTAAAAATAAACATATTATTTTGTTAAAACAAATTGTTCAAATTAACAACAATAAAGTCTTTGGTAAAGTAAGTTACTGTAATATATATATTTTTTTTTTCAGAAAAGCAAATGCACATTATTATTTACCATGCAAAAACTCTCCAAATTTCCATTTTGAACCAAATATTTAAAGCAGTTTCGACTTAAGAAAACAAAAAATATCAAATTTTCAAAAAGTGAACAAACCCTTAAATTAATTGTCCTCCTGAAAACAAGTACGCAGTGTCATTTATCACGTAAAGACCCTCCCAGATATCAGTATTTTTAACAAAATCGTTAGTGCTATTTCCGAACAAAAATTAGAATTTTCAAAAATTTAAGTCGTCAGCCTTAAATTTTAGAGTTATAATTAAAATCACGCTTTCGCCTCAAGGTATGTCTTAAGAGACAAAATTGCAATATTTTCTTTTCTTTTTTTTCTTTAGATAGAGGGCACACGAAATGTAAAGAATTTTTTTTGTTACAATACCTTCTCTATATGAGAAAATAAACAAAACACTTTAAGGCTTCTGATTAATTGTTTTATTAAGATGATTTCTAAAAACAGTGGTGCGTTATTTTTAAAACCAATATCAACCTATGATGGTTATTTCCCCCCACAAAGTATCTTAGTTGAGGGGAGGTGTTAAGGGGGGACCAATTAACCCCCTCCCCCCAACCCTAGACGGTCGGGTGTTGACATTTCCGAGACTTCCTCTCTATGTAAACACAATAACTGTGTCATCGCATGTTCTGGCCTTGAAGAAACAAGACATGGGGCGACGTGCTCACCACTCGACCCGTCACCGCCACTTTGCTGACGACAATTGAGGGGGTCGGGGGCAAAAAAATGGACAGTCCTCTTTTATGAATAAAAAATGTTGCAGCGGTTATATCTGGTAGCCTAGGCCTACTTCATGAACAAGTGGTTTTTTATAGACAAACTACGCTAATCAGCTAGTAAGGGGGAATTTTTAGAGGAAGTGTACCCCCATTTGCTTGGAAGCAGAATTTAAAACCATCTTGGAAAAATACAGCCTCAGTACACTCGACCGGGATTCGAACTCCCGATCTCCCTTGTCATCAGCGGCCCAGTCTTCATCTTCTTATAAAAATGGGACTGTATACAATATTCCCCCATGAACCCATATTGAGCTTGGTTGGTTGGCTCCCTTCGAGACAATCGATCTTGTGGATCTTGTGATGTCATTCAAACTACAAGAAAGGGAGCTATAAATATTTCTCGTGTCACTTCCGAAAAACCGGCGACGAAAGAATTGTTGCATCTGGCCTCTTTTCTAAGTTGTTTTCGTAGTGATCAACGTCAAATATCTCTAGCGCCATCTTAGTTGCGTGGGAAAATGGCGGTACTAGACGCCGACGCGCCGTTTCGACAGTCTCTGCTGTTTTCTTAGTACTGTGGATTGATGAGTTGACTGATCACTGGAGACTTGGCTCACACGACTGCGTTTGGTGTCACGTGGTATCGGGTCAACCCATGGGAAATTTGATAATTCATACCCACTGTTCAATAAAACTCATAGAAATAAAACAGTTTTAGAACATTTGATAGACACAATTCATTTTATATTTTAAGTTGGGGTTGGAGCGGACGCAAGGAATTGCCATTCAGTGTTTTTGAAATTTTTATTTCAAAACCTTTTTTGTCCAAAATAAATCAAACATTGTTCCAGTAGAAATAAAGAGTTTAATTTTCTTCTCACGGTGATATCAACATTTGTTTAATATCTGTCACGAGTAAAGCAGCATTAGATGAGAAACTTTTTAAATGAAGAGAAAAAGTTGTCATTAAATTCCAGGACACCGTGTGAAGGAAAATAAACTTTATATTTCTACTGGAGAGTTATTATTTTATTTATTTTGGTCGAAAAAATGTTTTGCTATACAAAATGCAAAAACACTGCCCTTTTCTCGCGTCCCCTACGCTCCCACCTAACTTTTTATCAATTACTTTTTTTTCTCTCAAATTTCACCACCCATTCAAGTTATACACGTTTGTACTAATTACACCAATGTACTAGAGCTGAGGAAGGTTGAATTTAAAGCAAGAGTACACACATTTGCATAGAGGGAGAATGGATATAGCATTTAAAGAAAACCAACTTGAGTAGACCCGGCCGGGATTCTAACCCGAATATATTCCCGCCATCGACAGTTCAGTATTGCAAGAATGACGCGTTAGATTAATCGACCAGAAGCTGGTTAGAGTGGTATTATTTCATTTAAAAATTTGTAGACAAAATCATTCTGGTATATAAATCTTATTTTGGAGACTAGCCCAGCCCTAAAATTGGGAATGTATATTTAATCGACCATGTTATCTTAAATTACCTCGTTAGTAACTTTTTTGACTGACCTACACATTAAAAAAAGGTATATTTATGAATCGCTTGACCATACCTCACCTTCCCTCTAAATGACTATTAAAAAAAGGTATTAAATCACCACTGTGCCAAAATTTTCCCTGATGCTCGGATTCGAACCACATACCATGAAGTAAGGGTCACTTCCATTCAATTTCCATGGAAAGGGCCTTTTAGAAAAAAACAAATAAAATTGTTACGTACAACATTGATAACAGCTTACTGTGTTATTATTATTATTATTATGACAGCTTCAATTCATATGACTTGACTTATGAATACGTGAAAGTAGATATAGTAATTCTTCCAGTGTCAGATAATGTCGGTCACTACGGTAACTGTCATGGCCGAGGCGCTATAGGAGTTAGTGTAACAGGTAGCTTGATCAGACCTGCTTCGGTGGCCACATAGTCTCGCAATAAACTAGACTGCCGATGACGGGGAGATCGTGGTTTGACCCTGGTTAGGTGTACTAAGGGTAGTTTTTCATAAATGATCTCCCACTTTTCACGCAAATGCGGGCACACTTCCTCTAAATTCAACGTTCCTCATCCCTCACCCGTTAGTACGTAAGTGTGTAACGCGAACCAGAACTAAGACACGGTGATAAAATGAGACTTGATTGGTGAAGGCACGACTGGTCCGAGGTGGTATTAACTGCGGGTTGGTCCATCTCCCAGAACAGGTACCTGTCTCTGTCCCTCGCCTTCAAGACGGACAAGGTGACGCTGAGTCAACGGCACGAGCTGCAGCACAGGCAGAGGGACCAGGCCGAGAAGAACATGGCCGCGGAGGTGCTCCGGCTCAAGGCCGCCGTACATGTGAGTGTGCTCTCAAGCTAGCTTGTAAGTCGGGGGGGTTGACCTCGGTGGTCTTGAGGTAAAGTGCTTGTCTCAAGACTTAATGTTAGTGGGTTCAAACCCAGCTGGGGTCGACGTATTTTCCTTGAGTGATAAAAATCTGTAGTACAACTTCCTTTGGAGAGAAAGTAAAGTGGTTGGTCCCAAGTCGATTGTGGCATTTAAAAGAACCCTGGAAGGAATGTGAAAATACCTTACGTTGCAAAATTGGTAGGCCCTTTCGCTATCACTCATAGAAATTATCGTGTGTTGGTACAATTAATTGGTTTAGAAAGTGGAGTTTAAATAACTCAAATAACTAAATAATACATTGAGGGATGATCAGGAGAAGGAAATTAAAATAAAGAGAGCGAGATTGAAAGAGTGACTAAAATATATTTTTTTCTGCTTGTATCTGAAGCGATAGGGTTGGTTATAAAAGGTGAGCAATAGTTTGTCTGAAGTAATTGCTCGGCCTGCTTGGCGGCTTTTTCGATATACTCTCCACTTGATGCGACGACATTGTGTGATTCCAGAACCTTAACAGGCTGTGCGTGGACTCTGAGTCCGTGGAGGTGCTGGCCCAGATCCAGAGTCAGGTGGACATCCTACAGCAGTCTACCAACAGGGTCTCCACCTCGGCCGAGGTGAGGGGAACTTCAGATACCAGGGGGTCCCAATTGGACCATTTGTGTTTGAGCGTATGTCAAATCATAGAGGAACTCACATACGGTTCAATGATCATAGGAATAACCTTATCTGACGGCTAGAAAAGTTTCTGGATCTACAGTCCAATCTTATTAGAAAGAACCCTATCTGATATCTAGAAAAATTGCTGGATCTACAGTCCAATCTTGTTAGAAAGAACCTTATCTGACAGCTAGACAGCTAGTTCTGTAGTCCAACCTTCTTAGAAAAAACTTTATCTGTCAGCTAAAATAGTTGCTAGATCTACAGTCCAATCTTCATGGAAGTTGTCCGCTACGAAGATATTTCATTGTATCTTGATTAAAATGCTTCATAATTATTTGTTGTCGTTGTTGCTGCTGCAGATGTTTGGGGCAGTGCAGCAAGAACATCGGCTAAACAAAGCGGTGGAGGTGATGCTGGCGCATGTCGACAACCTCAAGAGGATGCACGAGAAGGAGCATTCAGAACTGGAGGAGACCAGGTACAATGGGTGAAAGAATGTCAAACGATATTAGAGATGAAAGATAAACCAATCTCATTTAGTTTTTTTTTACGGAAAGTACTCCACCTGTTTAAATGAAACAAATGAATGGTACAAGGGAAAAAAAGAGGGAAAGCCACATTTTCCAGGACAATAACTTTTTTTTATCTCAAACCCCATAAGGACCCCATAAAATACTTTTTTTTTAAACTATTCTAAATATGTCATACCTCTCACTCAGAATCTAAAGTGTGTGAACAAAGGAAAAATGGTTCCAAACGGCTGTATTAAATTAAAAATTGAAAGGAGGATATAAAGGCAAGGTCTACACATTTACCAGAAAATTGTAGGCCTCATAGCTCACAATTAAAACACAACAAAACACATAATTATGCGATTTTAGGGTACATTAGTCTCCTTACTCGGCGGAAGAGGGTAAAACACAGACTGGACTGTGGCAGCATGGCTAGAGGTAGATCATGGTCACTTAAGTGTGTGAGAAAGGTCTCGTGATTCGCAAAACAGGTCGTGGCCCCCCGAGGTTGGAAACCACAGCCTTAGCTCGATCAGCGATGCATCGGCTATCATTAATTACCGACCCGCCTCGGTGACGTAGTTGGCTAACGCGCTAGTCGTGTTGAGCTCGACCGCCGAGGTGAACTGGGGGGGGGTTTCCTAAATGGATCTCCACTCTCCCTCCACACAAATGCGGGTTCACTTCCTCTAAATTCAACCCTCCCAATTTCTAATCCATTAGCGTAATTAGTACTTAAGCGTATAACCCGAACGGGTAGTAAGACGCCGTGCTAAATATAATAATAATAATTAATTACCAGCCAACCAGCTCCCCTAAGTGTATATATGGAGCTTATGTTGTAAGGGGATATTTATCAAGCAGGATGGGAGTGATAAGAAGGTTCCAGGTGCTAATAACCCATGCTACATGCCAACACACTTCTCACGTTCTTGTTCCAGGCGGCTGTTGCTGGAGAACAACATTGTGGTGGAGGACGTGGCTGACTCGACGACGGAAGAGTTGATCCCCCGTGGTCGGTACCGCTCGCTGCAGGCCATGGTAGGGAACAGCAGACTTGTAAGTGACATACTCTACATCTACATAATCTGAACTATGTTCTTATTTTCGTTTTAAAAGCCAAATTGTGTTTGTTCCCTTTTATATGTTTCTATCCACCGTTCCTGTACCTACTTACAAATATACATCTTCAACGTCTAAATAATTAGTTAATTGGGATCATAAAACATTTAAAAAAACCTACAACCCCAGTTTTAAACAAAAAGTTCTTTACCATATCCTGTAGAGTGGACTTCACCACGAGCTCCTGCTGGTGGAATACACCCCCAAAATAAATGTATGGGCCACGGCTCTTTCTTACAATATTTATTTATTTATATGTTTCAATTTAATATTTTCCATTTTAACACAATTACAAAAAATATTAATATAAAGTGAAGACATTCTTAGCGCAATAAAAATAAAACTGGTTACAATAAACTCTCGCTATTGTTTCGGTACCTAGATAGTGCCAAGCGTTGTTGTCCTCGGTTAAGTTTATTTGTAATCAAATCTATTCGTATTTAACTCCTAAGAGCTCACCATAACTTTGAAGTATTTGCTGTAAATAAATCTTTTTTTTACTCAATTTCGATTGTATTAATACTTTCTAATGTATTCTCTAGGGTTCGAAACGAAGAGCCAGTATAGCTGCGTTACCTCGTTCGATCGGGTCGACCGACTCCATCAAGAGCATCAGCTCGTCAGGATCATTTACGGTACAGTCTGAATGTTTAAATCTAAATACAGTTACTGTAGAAAGGTATATCGTTATTTAAATATGAATTCACCATTTTTTATCAATTCTCAAATTTTAAGGTTGAAATATTAAGTAAAAAAATAATTTTTCAGTACAAGTAAAGATAAAAAAAAAAAAAAATATGGCTGTTTAACAAAAAACCAAATACAGTGAAATATCTTAATAACAAACACCTTCCAGGATCAAAAAATGTATGTTACCAAGAAGTGTTCGTTATTTGGATATACATTCTAAAGTAATTAAAAGTAATCTGCCTCAGTGGCTGCATAGAATAGGGCGTCACTCTTATGTTAGACTGGACTGCCGATGGCAGAAAGATCAGGGTTCGAATCTCTGTTAGATGTACCGATTTTTTTTATTTATTTTTTTCCAAAATGGGTTTCTGCTTTCCTTTATTGCAAATGCAGGTACACTGTCTCTAATCTCAAGCTTCATTATCCCTGACTAGCATAATTAGTACTAATATGTAAAAGCTGAACTGGTTGTAAGATGCGGTGCTAAAAAAAAATAAGGAACATTAATTTAGTTTGATTAATAAGTCAAATAAATTACGCTAACTATTTTGTGAGAAAGGGGGCCCCCAAAATGTTAATAGACACAGACCCCCGCTCCCTCTGAATCATATGGGAAGCCCTGGTAAATATTCACTATCAGCGACTTAAAATATTTAAATTAAGTAAAAAGGATAAGAAAATGAATTTGAAAAACTGAATTAACACCTGGGGGTGAAGCTGGGAAACAATAATGTCCGACTCGTATTTTTCTATTATTCGACTCTTGACTCCTTCATTTTACATGTTCCTATCTAAGTGTCTTATCGTCCTTTACCAATTCCCTTTTTCTTCCTTTTGTGTTTTTTGGTTTCCCCTTTTAGGAAGTTGCGTTGCGCGTCAAACACTCCCTCCTGGCGAGTTTCGATAAAATGAAACCTAGGTCGGTGGATTGGACATTAACGATCCATTTTTTTTTTCTTCAAAAGGCAGCCATTACCTCTTTGTCCAGTGGCATCAATGTAAAGTGTGAACTGTGTTCTTCTTTTCACTGTAAAAACCATATTGTATGTGTTTCTTTTATGTGTTTCTCTCTCTCTCTCTTTATTTCTATTTCTTTCCCTCTCTTTTCTTTTTCTCTCTTTTTATCCTCTTTTTCTCTCTCTTTTTATCCGTCTTTCTCTTTATCTCTTTCTCTCTCACATTCTTCCAAATTTACTGCAATAAAATGCAACAATAAAGATGACTTCTTTGGCATTGTGAATTTATATTTGAATAAATTTGTCGATACAAATTACAAATATTGGTCTTCAAGAATAAAAAAATAGTATAAAATTAAAATTACATACTTATGTACCATATATTGTTAAAATATTAAAAGTTTTTTATTTTGAGGCCGGAATCAATCGGTTCATTTTTATTGACTCCAACTCCTACTTCACAGCCCTGATCTTTTTGTCTTGACAGGAAGGCGAGGACCACTCGAAATAGTTTTTTTTTAACAGTATCAAAACTGATCAGTAGAAAACAGATTCTTTTGTAAATAAAGAATTTCATAGACAATTCTCAAGAAATATAAATAGTATTAACAACATGATTGATAAGTCTCTCTACTGTATTACGTTCACCCAGGGCTTATCTAATGTGTTGTCGACAGGACCCCAAGAGCCGCGTTGGTACCACCGTCCGGCGAAGAACCTCTGTGGCCCCGATGTTGTCAACATCACAGAGTGAAGGCCTCCCCATACGGTGGGACTCGTCAGACCGGCTCGACAAACAAGAGTAAGGGGCTCTCCTTTAAAAAAAAAACACACCTTTTTTTGGATAAATATTTTAAGAGGGGGATGCTCTTTTGGATGGTTATGTGATCTCCAAAACCACCTCTGTGGTCTCGTGGTTATAGTTCCTGGCTACAGATCAGTTCTGGGTTTGATTCCCAGCGCTTTCAAATTTCTCTGTGAAGCATTGGTTCGGGAACGGGATCAACTCGGCGTCATGAGGACAAATGAGGTGCTACTTGAATGAAAAAAGTAGCGGCTTCGGTCTAAAAATACCGAGATTGGTGGCCGAAGGCTTCGTTGTGATGACTACATGACACCCTCAATCTGCGGAATTTGGCACTATCTTTTCCAACAGACGGCGGCCACTTGATTGTGGGCTGACGCCATGAAGTTTTGTTTTTATGTGATCTCCAATATGGTGTGTTTGTCCTCTAGTTTCAGCGCTATGGACGAAATCAAGGAACTGTCCGAAAGTCGTCGGGAGAGCGGCGCATCCGAGCGGAGGTACAGCGACATCGAGGTGACCCCCCCTTCCTCCTTGACGGAAGAGAACAACAATAAACAACAACAGCAGCAGCAGCAACTGGTCCTGTTAAGGCCCGGACCAGACGGTGAGGTGGTGGCGAGGCCCATCCTGGAGGTGCTCCCGGAACTGATGCTCCTGGCGGGGAGCGAGGGGGACCTTAGTCAAGACGTCTCCGAGAGCGAGGACGCCGACAGGGCACTCCCGGTGGTGGTGGAGGAGGAGGACCCTGGCTGCCTACGGTAAGATTTCTGAATCCTCTGCTAACAATCGTGAGGAACTTACATACTAAAGTATTTCTTGGGACTTTGAGGGAAATAGACAACGTCGTGGAGCGTTTCCACGGTAAGCAGAGTTAGTTGAAACTGTACTTGTGAATTATTCTCATCAGTCGGTAGAAATATTTTTATTGTATTTAGAGTGCACTTTCTGAACCTCTTGATTATACCAGCACACGACTTATAAAACTAACCTAAATCTAGAACAGACACGACATCCAGTCCCCCAGCCGTTAATTCATCACTGTGGAAGGGGAAACCCACATTTCACCAATGATAAATTTTTCCGCCATGCCAGGACTCAAACCCAGGACCCTTAGATTAGTAGACAGACACGCTATACACTGAGCTAAGTTATCAACTTTGGATTTTGTCCAGGGTTGTGGGGTCAATACGCCAAGCCTTCAACTCCGGCTTGTATTTCTCTACTGTTCGACTCTTGACTAGTTCATATTAGTAAATTAAAATTGATAAAGGGGCTATGCTTCTTGTAGGGCTCTAAAATTAATTAAGGGATTATGCTTCTTGTAGGGCTCTAAAATTAATTAAGGGATTATGCTTCTTGTAGGGCTCTAAAATTAATAAAGGGACTATGCTTCTTGTAGGGTGTTGAATTTGAATCGAGTAGTCCAGTTACTTTGTTCATCTTAAGAACTATCTAGTACGTCATTTCCGCCTTTTTCATTCTTGTAGATGGCGTCAGTGAGGTTGCAACGTAGCCTACTTTATTCTGTACCATTTAATAATGTTATACTCTGCATGGTTAAATATTAACACACTTAAGTTAGTACTTACGGTTTATTATACTAAACCTTAATAAAGGGTCTATGCTTGTTGCAGGGCCCATATAAATTTTATTTTGGATCGGATGCTTCAACTTATGGATCCTTTTCTTCCCTTGGACATGGAGTACCTCGTCCGCTCGGCGCGCTTTGGCCTGGCGGTGGTCCTGCTGCTTGCTGCCGTGTGGTGCGTCGGTTCCTCGTTCTTCTCTTCACCGAGTGCGTCGGCCAGCTACCAGGGGTGCAGGCCCTACTCGTGGAGGACTTATTTGCAACACAAGCTCAACCTTTACATCAAGGTGAAACATTTGAACGAACCGCCCACTTGAACCGCATCTTGTGAAGTGTTACCAACGTTATGGTGGGATTTATTTAGCCGCGTCATAAGTAAGAAAGTTGTTGTTGTTAAATTAATATATGAAAGCCCTAAACTTTTTTTTTACAATTCATGTCTGTTGTAGGTAAATTCTATGGTGGTCTTTTTCTAAAAAAACAAACTTTTTTACTGTGTTACATTTTTTTTTTTTTTGTAGAAAATAAAATTTAAATTGATTATTAGTCTTAATGTATTTTTGTTGACAAGTTGTTGGGTATGTTCAAAGAAATTTGTGTAAACTGTGACGATAAATCTTTTTGTAACTGCCCTTTCATGGCTTAGTCAACTTTTTTCTTAGAAATTAATGAAAGAGCTTGTTTGAATTCTTAAAACCTGTTGCTGAACTGTCTGTATATCTATGTCAGCTTTCCTCAAATTATTTTACTGTGACCAAACTAATAATGATTTGTTTATGTAAAGGTTTTTTTTACAGTAGTAGTTTTGTTTATTCTTTGTTTGGAATTAAAAGCTAACACAGGTTTGTGTTGTGCTATAGGTTTGTTCATTTTTTTTAATGGCTGAAAGCATGGGGGATAATTGTCTCGAAAATCTTAAATATTTGCTCGCCTCCTAAGCCCCTTTTTTTTTTAATAGTTGACGATTCCAAATGCAAATGATGATTTTTTTGTTTCTCCTTCAGAAATATTTTGATTTGATTTTATGTCTTTATCATGTCGAATTGGAATTTTATTTCTAATTGTGGCGTTTCAGTGTTGGTAGATTTATTTAGATTAAAATGTACCGATTTCAACAAAGTGACTACATTCGATTTCCTTTTAATGTAAAATTAAAATATTAAAAATCAAGTTGATTTGTTTTTACTAACCTAGTGTTTGTATTAAAGTATTGAAAAGTTTGTGATTACTTGAATGTTTATATGATTTAAGAAATGTAATCAAAAGTTTATTTTAACTATTCGAAAGTATTTTAGTTATATTTGGTGTAACTTTGTAATTGTGAGCCAAATTGAAACTAACGCTAGTTGTGATATATTTGAAAATGCTTCAATTAATTATTGGTATACTATTTAATATTTTTAATCAATTCAAAATATTCTTCATTTTCATATTGTAAGACTGAAAATAAAATTATTATATTGGTTTATAAATAAATAAGAAAAGGTATTAAACTAATTAACTTGTAAGCTAAATTCTGGTGTCATTTAATACTCACTTAAGGTACAATAAATATGTTAATTGTACCAAACTGTTATTATATAAAGTTTTGACGCTTTAAAATAAAATATGAGTACATATAATTTTGAATCAAAATATGGTATTTTATAATATTTAAATTAACAATCTGTATTGTAAAGATAAATACTATTTTGTTTGTGAAACTAACAAATCAATTTGAAATATGTTTTGGAACAAAATAGCAATCATGGCTATCCTTTAAAAAGAAACATGCCACCATAAATTACGTGTAACTTGATCTTGATATTGTCAGGGCTTGAAATAGTTTCTAGACTTGTTACTCTAATGTATTGTTGTAAAACTGAAATATTTAAAATATTCATTGAATTAAAAAATGTAACTCTATATCATGGTCCAAACAGTTGGTTGTTACTGAATTGAAATAAATATTGTTACATCATTTCCATGATGAAAATATGTGTTTACCCTTTGATATTGATAAATTAATGGGTGGGGACTGGATGTTGTGCCTGTCCTAGTCTTAAGTTAGATTATAAGGAATATGAAGCTATGATAGGACTAGCAAGCCGGTAGTGGAAAATATATGGCTTGAATAAAAAACTGACCCAGGCCACAGGCCAGAAACCGTAATGGAGATAAATTAAATTATATTACCTCAATACCAATTTTTAAATCAGTTGTTCAGTCCTAAAGAATATCACGTCACATCGAAATCTTAATGTGTTTGTAACTAATACGTGTTAGATCTTTTAACTTTTATTTGTGCTTCATTCGTCTACAATAATTCTATATTTTAAACTAGCATCAGTACATGAAATTGCCCGGGATAACCGCATGATTCATTACTTATTTGCTTCAAACACACAGAAAAAAAATCTCTTCATTTTATCTCTTCTGATCCAATTTTTAATAAATTTAACGAAATCTAATCAAAAATTTTAAATCCCATCTTCTAGGTGTATGTTTTAAAAACTTCTAATCCCTGCGTGCGGTATGTATCCCGCAACGTTCATGACAATAGATTGAAGCCCTTAGTTTTTAACAGGTTGAAATATTACTTTTTGATAAACATAAATCTTAAGTTTTCCCTCAACAAAAAAACAAACAAAAAACTTTGAACTGATTATACAGTTTGTAAAATAGTATACATGTTATTATTTTATTGTATGGTAGTACTAGCTGGGAGATCGCAGTTAAAGTCTGGCTCATCATTGGTTAACTTATAGAGATGACGCATACCAAGAAAAAACAAGGAATTTTGCAAAATTTATTAAAATACTGGAATATTTGATAATTCGAGACATTTAACTGAAAGCTTAAAATAGTATGTTTTTGGATTAATGAAAATGTGACCTGTAGAACTAAGCACTTATATTAAAATGTATCTTATTACCCCCTAAACAAGGGTTGTGAAGTGATAGAAGATGTATTTCTTCATCAATCTTAAATCATCCGGTTTTAAACTTAAGTCACTTAGTTTGATTAAATCTTAGCTACCTGGAAAAATGGGAACTCCTTCCGGAAAACCCAGGGAGTTTGGTGGTAAGAAAATAGTGGAAACCCTGTAATAAATCATTTAGGGGTTAGGGCCAGTTTCACAGTCAGACTTAGTATGCCTCGAATGTGGCACTATAATAAATATAAGATGACATCTACCTAAACTCGAGAGTGGAATGGGCCAGTTTCGCATATGAAACTGTATCATTCTATCCCTGTGATGATGTTTGGGATGCTCTAGCTCGACCATATTATTGGCATTCATTACCTAGTAAATTAAATTTATCATGGTGAAGTATAAAGTGACGGTAATGATAAGGCCTAGTAAAGCTAGGAAGTTGGGTGGAGTAAAGTTGAGAAAGGTACCGAGTGCAGAATATCTTGGAAGCGTGATTGAGGAGTTGGGTGAGAGTAGAGAGGATCTATTGAAAAAAAGACAGCAGTGGGAGTTGTTCTACAGGTGCGTAAGAGACCTGCCATGGAGAAGAGAAGTGCCCTTGAAGGGTAAAGAAGATCTGTGTAGAGAGTGCTTTTTACCCATTGTCACATATGCTGCAAAAATATGGACAGTGAATGTAAGAAAGTGGAGGCCATGGGAATAAAGTTTGTGAGGAGCATGTTAGCTGTCACGAGGAGAAACAATATTGGGAATAACGTTATTCAGGAAAGAGTGAGGGTACAGGGAATAGATGAAATAGTGGAGGAAGAAAGACCGAGATGGTATGGGCATGTAGTGAGGATGGAGAAGTATAGGTTTCCAAAGAGAATTATGGAAATGAAGTATGTAGGAAAAAGACAGTAAGGGGGTTCAAGAAAGAGATAGAATGAGCAGATAACAAAGTATGCAAGGGAGAGGAGAAGAATGATTGAAGGATAGAGTAAAATGGAGGTATTTTACTAAACTGACCCGGCCATGGGCGTCAAGTAGTCGGATGCTAGATAACAGTTATGTACTAGGAAAGATGATATTGGGTATATGCTATAAAAAATAAAGTAATAAAACATTGTCAAGAGAAATAAAACAGATGCATCACCAGATTCTCAGAAAAATAGGAAGCTTGGATGAAAATAACAGAATTTATTTAACTCCAACTTTGATGTTTCCAGACGTTTTAAATTCCAGTTAAAAAGGTAACTGTTTCTTTAAACGCGCACCTCATCAAACCGGAGTATTTAAACCTCAACTAACCTCTGGATGCGAGTGGTTTGAATCGTAAGAATGTCATCGGCCATACGTGTACCTCCAGGTGGAATACCACTGCTCTAGAGTCTAGAACAGGGGTCTTACACCCGCGGCCCTTCGTAACATTTATTAAGGCCCCGTTGGCTCATTAAAGATATAAAATTATTTAAAGAGGAAATAAATGACAAATACATATTTATATTTTTCATAATTAAATAAATAGGTACGTAGTTTAAGTTGTCTTATAAATTATTTTTATTTTATACGTGAAGAAAAGTTTACAATTTTACACAAATTTACCTCGAACCGGAAAATGACTACTATAGTAGACAAGGGAGAGAGTAGTATTTCGGGAATGTTCGGACATAGTCGGGAGTGCTCGATCACAGTCGGGAGTGTTCGGGCATAGTCGGGAGTGTTCGGACATATTCGGGAGTGTTCGATCACATTCGGGAGTGTTTGGACATAGTCGGGAGTGCTCTATCACAGTCGGGAGTGTTCGGACATAGTCGGGAGTGTTCGATCACATTCGGGAGTGTTTGGACATAGTCGGGAGTGTTCGCGTTTGCTCATCACCGCTGAGACACTCGGGACGACAAAAGAAAAACAATATATTAAGTGTTCAATCCTAAGATTGTTGGTACAGTACTGCGAGCCAACAAGAGACAGAAACTTTGGCCCCTGGATCTTAAAAGGTTGAACACCTCTAGTATAGAAACACAGACTATGTCAATAGTTGATGTGGATACTTATTTAAGAGCAGATTTTATCTTCTAAAGATGGCCTCTCTGGTTTATTGGTCAAGAGTTCCTGGCCCACAGATCCAGAGGTCCCGGGTTCAATTCCCGGCGCTTACAATTTTTTCTGAGACGCAGTGGGTCTGAAACGAGGTCAAACTCAGTCCAGTTAGGACAAAATGAAGAGCTACTTAAAAAATAATTAGTGGCTCCGGTTTAGAAAACTGAGATTAATGGCAGGAAGGTTCGTTGTGCTGAACACATGACACCCTCTAGCCACATAAGTTGGCACTATATTCGCCAACATGAGACAGTGGTTCGGTCGGTATGACTCGCTCACGGGCTGACGCCATGGAGTTTTTTTTTTTAATTTCTTAATTATTATTAGCACCGCGTCTTACTACCCGTTCGGTTTATACGCTTAAGTACTAATTAAACTAATGGATTAGGAATTGGGAAGGTTGAATTTAGAGGAAGTGAACCCGCAATTGTGTGAAGGGAGGGTGGAAAACCATTTAGGAAAAACTACCTCCAGTTCACCCGACCGAGATTCGAACCTCGATCTCCCCGTCCTCGGCAGTCGAGCTCAACACGACTGGCGTGTTAGATAACTACGCCACCGAGGCGGGTAAGAGGTGTTATTAGTTACTAGCTTGTACCCGTCGCGGCTTCGCCCGCAATAATTGAAAAAATCTTTTAATTTTTAACTAAAATGTTTTGGTCATAAATCAAACTTTTTTTTCAAATATCTATGCGTTATCAGTTCTAACGGTAAATAATTTTGCCGTATGATGCTATCTTTACTTAAACATTTTAATTTTCACTTTTAAATATTTCGTAGTAAAAGAAATATATATTATTTAAGTTATCAATTATTAATTTATAATTAAAATATTACCAACTTTATATTACTTTACCTCACCATTTCGTTTTCGTTTTGAACTTATGTTACTAACTTTATATTACTTTACCTCACCATTTAGTTTTTGTTTTGAACTTATATTACTAATTTATATTACTTTACCTCACCATTTTTTAAAGTTAGTTACGCACCATCTAACTTGCAAAATATTTCTACAGAGTGAAAAGTTGAGAGAAAGTTTGAAGTCTTATATACGAAAAGTTTAAACATTAGTATTGTAAAATTAATGTAAAATCAAAGGTTGGGAATAGTTCTATATGTTATTACAGGACATACTCTACTTACGTACCAAGTTACATTCGAATCCGTTGAGCAGTTTTGGCGTGATTGAGTAACAAACATCCAACACATCCAAACACACAAACTTTTGCATTTATAATATTAGTAAGATAGCAATCAATCTAGAAAAGAAGGTTTAAGCTTTGTAGATATAGTAATTATAAATCAGCGCCTTAAAACTGCTCCGCGAAGCTCTTGGGCTCTTTGAGGTAATTTGGTAATATTCTTGTATGCCTATGTATAGGGTCATAGAAATAGTTTATGTTCATGTTCATGTTATATGTCAATATTTATTCTAAGCGCAACATTAACTTCCTAGTCTATTCCCATGAAAGAACGTATATTCAGTCTCTTTAACGTCGCCAAGGAAGTGTTTTGACTTCACGACTTAAATAGAATTCATGTTTTAACAAAAATACATTTTCTTACATCGTTTGTCCGAATAGTGTGTTTTACATAATCTTATTATATTTTTATATTCTATAACGTTAAAAAAATCTTTAAGGTTTAACAAACAAAACAATAAGGAAATAATTTAACTTTTTACCTCGTGATGATTAAAAAATAATTTGTTTGTTTCAAATTATCACGGTCGGCATCTTACAGAGGAGGATAAATAAAGTAGACAGTAATTGGTATTAAAGATTTATAAGACTTCCAAAAATGGACATTTTAAATGTTCATTATGTTTGGAGGGGTGAATTTTAACGCACAATATTTTGCAAATACAAATAAATTCTACTTTCGTACAATACAACATAATATGTGTATGTGTGAGTAGTGTAGTTTGGTTCAATGGTTTTCTATCAAACGTTCTATTTCGTTTTAAATATATAAGATAAATAATTTTCGAAATCTAGTTACAGTAAAACCTTGGATTGCGAGTAACTTGGTCTGCGAGTGTTTTGTAAGACGAGCAAAAATTTTCAATAAATTTTAACTTGATAAACGAGCGATATCTTGCAATACGAATAGTACTATGGTTACGCTTTGTCTGCCGAGCAGTGTCATTGGATAGGTTCTTTGTTAAAGTCACACAAAAATAAAAATATTTGAGTGAGCCAACATATAGCGGTGATTCCGTTAGTGACAGTGAAAGTCGTCCTAAACAATAACACACCTCCTCCTCTCCTCCCTCTCGTCTACCTCACACTATCCACGATTAAATTTAATTAATAAATTTGATTACAGTACAGCTACATTTAAATAACGAAAATAAAAAAGGTATTAATAATTTTTAGATTAAATATTTTTGGGTTGTGGGACGAATCATCTGAGTTTCCATTATTTCTTATGGGGGAAATTCACTTTGATATACGAGTGCTTTGTATTACGAACACGTTTACGAAACGAATTATGCTCGCAATCCAAGGTTTTACTGTAGTTCTATTTAGTTTCCTGTGATACACTGTCGATTGTTGTCTGATCTGCCAGTGATAGCTTGCTCTAGTTAGTCGATTGTTGAACACAGCGCTTGGAACGAGATAAACAAGAACAAGTGACTAGCAAGCAGCGATAGGAAATTGTAGAAGGGGAGTAGGGGGAGTGAAAGGGACAGTTTATTGGAGCTATGAGTTGTTGGAGGGGTAGGGTGGCGGGGGAAGGAGAACTCCATCTGATAGGGGACAGTGAAGAATAAGAAAATAAAAATTTAAATAAAGATATAGACACGCTATTTTATAGTAGGTGAGACCTAATTATCAGTCGGACCTGAATCCTCAACCTGTGTAGTTCATCTCCACTCCGCGGCACGACATTCAACTGTTTACTTCATTCTGTTTTTAAATAAACCGTTTACGAAGGGGAGAAGATGACTTGATTTTAGTGACTAAATAAAATTAATAGAAGTGGATCTTTTTTTAAAATTACAGTTGACGTAGATTAAGAGTAAAAAATTTTAAGAGAAAAATTTCCTGTGAAAATTTGTGAACATATTATATCTTTTGGATAGTTTCGAATTAAAACGGGAAAGAAAGTGATAACGATTTCAAACGACGTGTGCCACCATGCGATAACCCGGAAAGAAGACAAATCATCACCGTTTAAAATAATAACTACTGTGACAAATCGGTAAGTGATAAGTTTTGATTTAGAACGTTAGCTTTTTTAATTATAAAATACAGGATGATTGTATTGATTAGAATTTGAGCGCGCGCCATTTTGAAGTGCTGCCTGTGTGAGTGAGCATTGTTGCATTCATTCATTGTCAGTTTGATTCTCGAGGGGGGTAATAATATTATCAGACATATCGTAGTCAGTTCCTACCGACAAAATAAAGATGGTTTTTAACTCTACGAATTAGTGTGATGGTTTTATATTTAAATTAATTTTTTGAGACTTTTTTATTATTTCGTTTCGATGTGTCATAATCATATTTTTCTATGATTAATTTATGAAATAGGTTGTATTTTACTGACAGTAGGTTCAGTTTTGGGATAGTGTTGAAACATTCTTTCGCAGTAAACTGGTTTAATATTACAAAATATAAATAAGGAACACATAATTCTTAAGGTGGGGATGTAGGAAATGCGAGAAGAGTTAATTATTTTTGCAGTTTTTATAGAAATACTTCTTTTAGCCAAAATAAATCAGTAGAAACATAGAGTATAATTTTCTTCCCATGGTGATATTAACAGTTGTTGAATATCTGTAATGAGCATGGCGGCATTAGATGAGAAACTTTTTAAATGAAGAGAAAAAGTTGTCATTAAATTCCAGGAAATCGTTGACAGATATTCAACAACTGTTGATATCACCATGTGAAGAAAATTAAACTCTAGGTTTGTAGTGGAGCAATTTGAATTAAGATAGCACTTTTTTATTTTTTACAAACACGTTTAACAGCAAGGCTATTAACGATTTAATCTTAGGGGTGAGGGGGGACATAAGCAGAAAGTGCACCCGAATTAGAATTACAAGTCCCATAGGGAAACAGTGGTGTACACATTGGGAGGTAATTGAGGCAAAAATAAGGAGGACTGAGAAGGGAGAATTTTAGAGAAAATATACCCGAATTTACGCGGAGGCAAAGTGGGAAACGCTTCAGGTAAAACTACCCTCAGTACACCCAACTGGGATTCGAATCCCAATCTCCCCGTCACCGGCAGTACAGTCTATTGCGATATTGCGAGAGTCACGCCTTTTAGAGCAACGGTCGGCAACCAACGGCTCGTGGGTCCGATCCGACTCGCCGACTGTTTTTATCTGGCCCGCAAAATATTTAACAAACAAACAAATGTGTTCAAACAAATATCATCGTAAATAAGTACTCTATAAGTATACAGTTAAATAATTGTTTTACTAGATTTTTTTTTAAACGGCCCGTGATTTCAAAAAAAATTGCTGAACCCCTACCTTAGACCATAAGGCCACCGAAGCAGGTAGTTATTTACTGATAACGTATTTTTTGAATAGTTTGTCCCAAAATATACTAATGGCCAAGGCCGTAGTCAGAGGGGATTTGGGGGTTCAAACTCCCCCGAAATGTTATGAACAAAATATATATTACGGCTTTATTTATGGTTCAAACAATATCAAAATTAAGGCACAAGTACAAATCAGGGGGCTATCATAAAAAGCACATCAGAGAGCTTCTAGAGGTGTTTAATATTTATAATTTTTTCAAGCCTCCGGCAATTGTGGGACGTGCCTACCAACCCCCCTCTCCCTCTGAAATTATTGGCTGGCTAGGGCCTTGTTAGTGGCGTGTCTGGGCTACATCATTCTGTAGTTAAGTTTGCGGAAAAGTTAGCCAGTACTAATGTACCGTTACCCGGGGGACGTCCGAATGTACTAATGGTACATCCTTTTCGTGGTGGATCTTTCCATGTCCCGATGAGATGAGGTGATGATGGTAGGGAATATGTTGGAGTGGAGCCAATGAAGATCTCAACCTAACTCAGTCTAACCAACCAACTACAACTAACTAACTCCCCTTTCGAGGAAAAATATCCCCTGGTACCAACCGGGAATATAACCCAGGACTTCTAGGTCATCAGCCAGGGATTCTGACCGCTACACCACGAGACCGGTTATTTATTTAAATTATAATTAGTGAGAGTAATGGTACAAGTGAAGCAGGGGTGGACCAGCAGACACAACACCCAAACCCCTGGCCGTTAATTCATCGCTGTGAAAGAGGAAACCCACGATACATTTTTTCGGCCATGCTGGGAATCGAACCCGGGATATTTAGTTCAGTAGACAAACACGCTACCCACTGAGCCAAGGTATCGGACAACGATGCTTAAAAATGAAAATTAAACTTCCATTCATTTAAAGTTTAAATTCGGTGTTTTAAACGTGGCATGCCCAAAACTTTATTCGGTAAAAGCCTCTCCGTGTATTATACCACGAGGCCTTTGATATGATTGAGTATTTACGATTGTGCCGTATCTATCTATTTATTATTATTATTATTATTATTATTTAGCACCGCGTCTTACTACTCGTTCGGGTTATACGCTTAAGTACTAATTACGCTAATGGATTAGGAATTGGGAAGGTTGAATTTAGAGGAAGTGAACCCGCAATTGCGTGGAGGGAGAGTGGAAAGCCATTTAGGAAAAACCACCCCCAGTTCACCCGACCGAGATTCGAACCTCGATCTCACCGTCCTCGGCGGTCGAGCTCAACACGACTGGTGCGTTAGCCAACTACGCTACCGAGTCGGGTATAAATCTATTTAATTTATTTAATTTGTGAATGTCGGATCCCACATGAAATCGTTGCCACACCTTCTCAGGAGGCGAGACTGTTATTTCTAGAAAGTAGGTAAATAAGTGCGGTGCAGTGACCGTAAAGATTCAGAACGGGCCTCTAAACTGCTTTTACGTCTGGATTCAGTTCCCTGCGTGGTGGATACAATTAACTCCGTAAAGAGCAATCGTGGCGGGGAGGTTACGTAAGACGCTCGTTGGTAAAACGTTCCAAATGACAGACAAGGTCGGGTAGTATACTCGTTTATTGTATCTATTTCACAATAACCCCAGATTTCTCCTTTGAGGGATTCCCACATTAGTTATTCTTGAAGTATTTGTCTGCTCATGCATCAGCTTTTTGAGCAGATAACTTACTGGACGCTTACACAACGTCTGCTGGCAGTGTGTGTGAAACTCACGGGTTCTTCAATTCCACTTTTAATTGTGAACCCATCTTAAGAGAAGTGCCTTCAATTCCATCTTAACTTGCAGTTATTTCCATTTCACCTTAACTCGCAGTTACTTTAATCCCACCTTAACTCTCCGTTACTTCAATCCTACCTTAACCCAAAGTTATTTCAATCCCACCTTAACCCACAGTTACTTCGATCCCCCCTTATATCACAGCTACCTCCCCGTGGTTTCACCTGCGTCTCCTCCAACTAGTAAGAGTGATCCGGTCCTGTTGATCGTCCAACCTCGTGGAGGGAAGTTGAAGTAAAAGGTGTAAAACTGGACAAGAGGAGCTGCGGTCCTCCTTTCACCTGACCAGGAAATGTTGAGAGTCTGTAGACACTTCATTCTGTATGTGAGCAGGACTTGCCATACACACCGGCAGACAGGATGAACACTGACCGGTAAAACCGGGTAGTAGGGTTCGGCCAGACTGACAAGCGTGTGAGCGAGCGAGCGAGTGATTAGCAGATAGCTCTCGATAGTTGTTGACGAGGAGGCTCCGAATCTTGGCTCGGTGAACTGAGGGGGGTTTTAACAAGTGATTTATTGTTGTGGTTTTCTCCTCCTCTCTCCACGCTAATGGCGATTCTTATTTGTAAAGGCCTACTTTGATTATGATATTGAAGTATTTTAACATATTACTTTTACACACACACACACACACACACACATATATATATATAGTCTATATATATATGGTTTATGATCTTACCAATTAAATTAGGCCGTTAGTAGCAAGTGTGCTAAACCTATCGATAGTAATAAAAATGTCAAAATGAGAAGTTTTCCTAGCACTCAATGAACCAACATACAATAATATTGCCTAGCGCCTGTAAACTAGACTGTTCCGGCTCGAGCGCGCGCGCTTGAAATATAGAACCAGTTCTCTCTTTCAAGCGTGCGCGCTCCAGTCTGGCCACCTCTCATTACAACCAATGTGTTCTATTTTATATTTTAGTCGCTCGCTCTCTCAGTCTGGCCGCCCCCGTAGTGCTGGTATTTTACCGTCCGTCGGGAGTTTTAAAATACTAAGAGCGGTATGCAAGAACGTTAGAGAAGGCTCAATGGACAGGTAGTGTGGTCCTGATCACACTATCTTTCCACCTTTTAACCTATGATGACGCAAGCAAACCTACTCTAGTGCCCACTTAATCAAGTCCTTGCATACAGCCCTAAGAGTATTAACTGAGACGTCACTCTCGCGTTAGACTGGCCTGCTGATGACGGGGAGACCGGGGCTTGAATCCCGGTCGGGGATACTGAGGGTTATTTTTCCTGAATGTTTTCCCACTCTCCTTCAACGCAAGTACGAGTATATAACCACTTAAATGCTTCCTTTCTCATTCCTAGCACATAAAAGTAGTTATCGTAGATGCGTATAACCTGAACAGCGGAGATTAAAAAAAAAAGACGTGTTTATTCAAATTTGTAAAACTAGGCCACATGAACTTTACTATACCATGATTTTGTTTGGAAAACATAGAG
This sequence comes from Timema podura, assembly GCA_033556935.1. Classification (NCBI taxonomy): domain Eukaryota; kingdom Metazoa; phylum Arthropoda; class Insecta; order Phasmatodea; family Timematidae; genus Timema; species Timema podura. Next base: position 9,517,608 of record JAVRXN010000014.1, on the reverse strand, counting down.
AAATTCAGAAATATTTATTTTGCGGCCAACATTGAATAACATTTCTTTATACTACTCGGTTATTTTATAGGTATTAATAATATCTATCAAAGTGACAGCTGCAGATAACATGACTTTATGTATGAATATAATTAACAATGGTTTTAGTAACTTTTAGTAACTAACTTCTACTGTTTTTCTTACCAAAATCATAATTGTATCGAATACCTACCAATGTATCAAAATGAGTTTGGGTCTGTCTGTTACTCTTTCAAGTTAAAACCGCTCAACAAATTGTGCTGAAATACTGCATGGTCATAATAGAATGTTAAAGGCCGCCATTTTAATTCAAGTTGGCGGGTACAATACATTACTATCTGGCCCTTTTCTCCGCTTCTGCCTGTCGGATTTTTATGGGAACAATTTTGAAAGGTTCCTAGATATAGAATTGTATCGTGGTTGAGCTACACTCACAAGTGTGGTAATGACTTTTTGATCCAGACCTTACAAAAATAGGGTATTAAGTATGTTGAGTAATTCCATGGCTGTACCCTAAACATTTTTTGAGGGGGTAGAAAGGGGTCCTATCTGGTGTCTGGTGGACGAAGCCCTCCGAACAGACGATGATTAGGATTTATATAATCTTGAAGCAATTTAAAGTGATTTAAAACATAAAATGTCTGGTTCTAGCTGTATTACCTACTAAGTTAGGTGCTTTCGAGGAGTGAGACGGGCTTTTAATCTTTAAATCAATCACTAAAACAATCCTCACCCTAACAAATATACATCACTCAGATTCTATGATGATTGGCGAATATTTTAGAAAGCTGGATTCAGTCAATAAACATTCATATTAATTGTGTAAGACGAACAGATTTACCTCTTAAACAACTTATTTTCAGCCGCTCCCCTCAAAACCGTTGACGGAAAATCTGGCGAAATCTTCCCTCGTCCCCGTACCATAATTAAGGTCCGTGATGCAAACATTCAATAAACTAAGTTTATTTTTAGAAAAATGTAAACAACACCATGTCAACAATATTCAAGGAAAAGCTTTCCATTTGGCTGTTGGATGTCTCCTGTACCCAGGGCCGTTGCTACAGGCTTTGCTACCCTGTGCTCGTGTTTACTGCCAGCTCTCCCCCCCCCCCCCGCCCCCCTTCTCTGTCTTATACCTTCTTTACCCTGCACTTACATGAAATAAATGGTACGGTGCACCGCACAGGCTTTGTAGCTTATTTAAATAAATACAGTAGAGCGTCGGAAATCCGGACGTCAAAAATCCGGAGCGTCGCAAATCCGGATCGGCGATGAGAGCAGGCCAAGTCTTGTACAAAAAACAATTAAGGACTTTTTTACCCAGTAATATAAACTAATTGTTTTTTTTAAGAAATAATAAAATACACTTCATGTTCTAACAATATCAGTAAAATATTATTGTGTATGGATTTCGTGAACCCTCAGGCCCATTTGCATACAGTAGCTCCCGTGCGTCATGTATCACTCCCCAGCCCATTCTCGTTGTATACCTTTTTAAACTGCACATTATGAAAAAATTAGTATCGGATGGCCCGCCAGTTAGATCTTATTTAAGAGTCCACTAACTCGCTTTTCTCGTTGGGGGCTACGCCCAAACCCCCAGTGCGTTTTCTTGGCAAGTGGATGTAAACTAATGTAATTCCAGAGCAGTTTTTGATAGCTCTTACCGTTTAGCCACAAGAGGCTCCAAAGAAAGGTCCCACCGACTTTAAAGTGCTCCGCCGTTGTTGAATTTTTTTTTCGGGGGATAAATTTTTTTTTTAACTTTTTGGAATTTTCCCGTCGGTTACAGGCTAGAAGCTATAAGTTTGCCAAATTTCAAGTTTCTAGCTCATCTGTACTGGAAATGTGGGTAAACAATAATAATATATAGGCCTAAACTATAACTCGAAACATGTGTGAAAATAAATAATATACATTGTTATAGAACCATAATGGCAACAAAAAAAATTCACTAAAGACCATACTCGTACATGAAATAATATGTAAGTAGCGGTTTTATTTAGCATCGCGTCTTACTACCCGTTCGGGTTATACGCTTATCTACTAATTACACTAATGGTTTTAGGGTTATGAAGGTTTATATTAATCGGAAGTGTACTCGTATTTGCGTGGGGGTAGAGTGGAAAACCATTTTAGAAAAAACACCTCTCATACACCCGACCGAGTTACGAACCTTGATTTCCCTGTCATCGCAGTCTAATCTACTGCGAGAGTAGCGCGTTAGACCACGTGGCCACGAAGCTGGTAATACAGAATATATTGTTACAAAAACATTTTATTTTGTTTTGTTCATTTTCTACTTCCCATTTCCCAAAACTCTATTTAATATATATGTTCGACTATAGCTCGGTAAATATTGATTTAGTAAAATAAAATTTGTTTATTTTCAATAGTCCTTTAATTTTACAATGATAAATTATGTCGTATCCTAAATATTTGCGGAGATAATATCAAAATGGGAAATTTCCGCATCTGTAAAGTACTTTCAAAGTCATTTTTGTGGAAAAATTAAATTATAAATTTTGTTTTAAATTTAAAACAGTGTCTAGATAGAAGTTTTAATAAAAAGTCGTTAAAGGCGATTTTGAGAAAATCGTTTGTTTCAATTTTAAGCCTTCAGTAAACTACCCATAATTTTAGGGTTTGATATATACAAATGTTTCCAAAATCCTTTCAGGGTGACCTTACTAAACCCTAGATACAAATATTAAGAATTGCTGCCAGGTGTCATTTTTAAATTTTCAGAACCTAGATACAAAGTTTTAACCCGATCGGTATAAAGGCTTCGGCTCTTTTTTTTTTTTTAAATTGCTCTATTAAGAGAAAAATGGTTTTGCAAAAAACAATTTTTTAGGGTTCAGGGAGACATTAAACATCGATATTTATCAAAATTTTGAGTTAGTTTTTTTTTACTATCACAATAATTTCTCTCTTCTAGGGGTCGCCAGAAAGTAAACGAATATTAAATAGTTAATATTCCATCTCACTCCACATGACTCATAGAATTTTTGTTTTTTGTTTTGCTACCCATCCAGGCTATACGCATTTATTTACACTAATGGGCTAGGAATGAGGGTATGTATAATTGAGAGGAACTGTACCCGCATTTACGTGGAAAGAGAGCATAAAACCAACCTCTATATTTCCTGTAGGGATTGGAGCGTGGGTGGGGGGTGGAGAGGAAGTCTGATAAAGCGTGACGTCACATTACAATCAAGTGTATCGAATAGAGCCGTGTTAATAATCCCGACTGCGCGCATGTATAAACAAACAACCGAATAATAAACTTCGATCGTCGAGCTTGGCTAACACGTTTCAACAAAAAGGGTTATATATGATCTACAACTAAAAATACTATTTAAATAGTAAGGTTGCATGGTATTCTGAGGTAATATCATAAAGGGGGGTTCAATTGTGACGATTTTTGATAATAATTTTAGCACCGCGTCTTAATACCCGTTCGGGTTATACGCTTAAGTACTAATTACACTAATGGATTAGGAATTGGGAAGGTTTAATCTAGAGGAAGTGAAACCGCATTTGCGTGGAGGGAGAGTGGAAAACCATTTAGGAAAAACCACCCCCAGTTCACCCGACCGAGATTCGAACCTCGATCTCCCCGTCCTCGGTGGTCTGGCTCAACACGGCTGGCGCGTTAGCCAACTACGCCACCGAGGCGGGTGACAATTTTTGATAAGATCGGTGAGGGGGAGGGGGGTAAATAAAATTAACGCGACGTAGTTTGTGGACAGCCCCTTTGAGTTTGAGACAGTGGTTCTAAAACAACCGGGTGATGATGTGGCAAGGCACAGGATTTCGCCACCAGAGGTGTGTCGACATTTTTTTGTTTAACCAACATGTTTTAGTCACGACCCAGGGATTAGCTATGAGTGTGTGTACTACACGCATGCGTATGATAACTGTGCTAGATCTCCCGCGAGACCATTCAACTAATTACCAAACCGTTACTTTACTTCCCTTCAGTTTGAATTAATGTTTCCCTGACTTGCCTGATGGCTATCACTTACCTTCTACCTGTGTTTCTCAATGGAACATTCTTAGGAAATATTCATGAGCCCGTCTCATCCCCCGGATAACACCTAACTTAGGTAGGTAATACAGCTAGAACCAGACGTCTTAAGAGCCCGTCTCACTCCACAGATAACACCTAACTTAGGTAGGTAATACAGCTAGAACCAGACGTCTTAAGAGCCCGTCTCACTCCACAGATAACACCTAACTTAGGTAGGTAATACAGCTAGAACCAGACGTCTTAAGAGTCCGTCTCACCACACAGATAACACCTAACTTAGGTAGGTAATACAGCTAGAACCAGACGTCTTAAGAGCCCGTCTCACCCCACAGATAACACCTAACTTAGGTAGGTAATACAGCTAGAACCAGACGTCTTAAGAGCCCGTCTCGCCCCACAGATAACACCTAACTTAGGTAGGTAATACAGCTAGAACCAGACGTCTTAAGAGCCCGTCTCGCCCCACAGATAACACCTAACTTAGGTAGGTAATACAGCTAGAACCAGACGTCTTAAGAGTCCGTCTCACCCCACAGATAACACCTAACTTAGGTAGGTAATAAAGTTTGAACCAGACGTCTTAAGAGCCCGTCTCACCCCACAGATAACACCTAACTTAGGTAGGTAATACAGCTAGAACCAGACGTCTTAAGAGTCCGTCTCACCCCACAGATAACACCTAACTTAGGTAGGTAATACAGCTAGAACCAGACGTCTTAAGAGCCCGTCTCACCACACAGATAACACCTAACTTAGGTAGGTAATACAGCTAGAACCAGACGTCTTAAGAGCCCGTCTCACCCCACGAATAACAAATTCAACCTTCCTCATCCCTATCACACAAGCGCAATAAGTACATGCATACATTCCTAACGGGTATTAAGACGCTTAGACAAAAAAAAAAAATAAGCTCTGCTTACTTGAATAAACAACTTTTGTAAAAAGCCCGACTGAAATGATATAATTTAATTACTGGTTTGATGGTCGTTGACATTCGAATGAAGAAGCTATAAGATGGCATCTACCAAATATGGTGAAAATAAGCTTCTTATGAGTAATATAGTAATCATCGAGACACGATCTGGATTAGAAAGTCCGTCCATGTGAGTGTGTGTATGTATGTGTGTGTGTGTGCGCGCGCACTTTCTGTTTCTCTGGCCACTGTTGTAGATGGTAATAATAATATTGTTAAAATGTAGGTTACTTTCCACAGATCGCAACGGTCAGATTACGCCGCTGGACACGCCCTGTGGGGCTTGTTTTCAAGTAGCTTCAAACCACTAGGCTACTCGAGTACCCGCGGCGTTACGTTGCATAACCTCTAGGCGCGATGTCACCGGATATTGCAGGGCAGGGGGGGGGGGGGGTGTCTTCAAAAACAGTATCGAGCTAGATCCTGGTTCTTTTTTTTTTTAACACCGCGTCTTACCACCCGTTTGGGCTACACGCATTTGTACTGATTACGATAATATGTTAGGGATGGTGAAGATTGGATTTTAGAGGAACAGTACCCGCATTTGTTTGGAAAGAGAGATAGAGAAAGAAAAAGTGGTAAACCCCCTTCAGTACACCCCTCACCCCCCTCCGTCCGGGATTAGAACTACGATCTGCCTGTCATCGACAGTCTAGTCTATTGCGAGATTGATGCCTTAGGGTGGGTAACCCTGTCACCAACCGCCACAAGTGGCGAATCGTCCATAAAAAAATGTGGCAAATTTGAGTCCTGCTCTCGCTGTAGAATAAACCTTTTCCTTGACGGCGCGCGCTCGTTGTAAGTTGATATTTCCTGCTTATCATTGAAAGCATCCTGAAGTTCATAGAGCTAAGATATACAACCAATGTTCCCGGGACCTGATAGATAAAAGGATTGTCAATGCTCGCATTAATTTCAGTTAAATTCTCATCATTTGCGTCTGAGGCAGTTGTAATTGAGCAATCAAAGTGTCCATGTATCGAATAGTCTTGTTCGAACGGGTGTGTGGGTGATTTTAAATGTTCTATTGAGCAACCTTAATTTCTCAATACTCATAAGGTGTGGCAAATCTCACACTTCTCATTCGTCACACTTGTGGCTACGTTGAACAATATGTTGCCCACGTCTGCCTTAGACTATGCGACCACCGAAGCGGGTTTCCTGGATCTAAAAGTAGAATTGAAGTCTAATCATACTATAATTCTTGTAAGAAGAACAGTATCGAACACAAGTTAATGCAACTTATTAGATGCGTTCATACGTTAAGTCATGTGATAAGGAGGAACAAAATGATTAGCAGGGGTTAAATGATTAATCAGGAGAAAAGGATTTGTAGGGGTGAACGTATTTAGGAGGATAGCAGGATTATAAGAGGTGAAATTAAGCTTGCAAACAGGATTAAAGTTAAAGGTGGTAGTAAATATAAGGAGGTAATAATAATAATAATAATAATAATGGCGTGTCTGGGTTACATCAGTATGCAGCCCAGTTAGTGTAAAGGTTAGCCAGTACTAATGTACCGTTGTCGAGGGGACGCCCGAATGTACTAATAGTACATCCTTTCCTTGGAGGCTCTTTACATGTCCCTATGAGATGATGATGATGATGATGATGATAGTAAATATAAATATGATGGTTGAAGCCAATGAAGACCTTAAACCTAACTTGAGCCTAATTTACCAGACCTTGATGATCGTGTGAATTATTCCCCAACCGGGAATCGAGCCCGAGATCTCTAGGTTAACAGCCAGGGGGCTCTGATCACTATACCATGGATTGTAGGTAAAGAAAGATGTATAAGGAAAACGAAATGTAGGAATTGTAATGTGAGTAAATAGGATTAGAGAAGAAAGACCGAGTAGGGTCAGAATTTTTTGTAAACTAATTATGGTAAGATGCGCCGACATTTGCCTGAGGTAAAGAATGGATCTTAGTATAAATGTCTCCAAAACTAAGGTAATAGTTTTTTTGATAAGGACGGATAAGGAAATGTTTGTCAACTTATTATAAATGTAAAACAGTTAGAACAAGTGAATGATTTTGTATGTCTGAGCAGAATGTTCAATAAAAATGGAAGGATAGATGGTGAAATCGACCGATGGGTGAATGTATCTCGGAGCGTAGTTGGATGAATGTGGACTATTGCAAAGAATGAAGTAATATCGAAAGAGGAAAAGATGGTGTTGACGCCAACATTGTTTTATGGATGTGAAGCGTGGGTTTGTCAGGAGAAACACAAGAGCAAGGTGAATGAGGTTGTAATGAGATATCCAAGAAATGTTTGTGGAAAAACTCGTATGGATAGAGTCAGTGATGAATGGGTGATGAAGGGAATCCAATTGGTAAATGGGAAAGAAGCGTTTCACGTTGGTTTGGGGCATGTTGAGAGGATGAGTGTGGATCGAGTGACGAAGCTAATATATGAAGGTAGAGTGTGTAGATCAAAAAGAAGGGGTAGGTCATGTAAGACGTGGCTAAATGTGGTAGAAGAATGTGTTAAAAAGAGAAACATTAAAAGTTTTAAGAATAAAAGAGCATGTATGACTCGGTGTATGGATATTGTTGAAGCGAAGGGAGTATGCAAGGATAGGGAAGTGTGGAGAAAGTCAGTGAGGATGGATTAAGTACGGAGTTGTATGTATGTATGTATATATGTATGTATGTATGTATGTATGTATGTATGTATGTATGTATGTATGTATGTATGTATGTATGTATGTATGTATGTATGTATGTATGTATGTATGTATGTATGTATGTATGTATGTATGTAAAGAATGGAAAAGCAAAATTATTAATTTGGTCGAGTAGGTTTATTTTCCAAGCCCAGCATGGCTTAACATTTTCCAGTAAATAGGTGAGAATTTAACGTGTACATTACACAAGTAGCCTTGTCCGGACTTAAGACATTCTCATACGCGCGCGAATGGAAAGCAATTAAGTTGAACAAAAAAACCCATTAACGAGCAAAAAAATAATATTGAAATATTGCGAGGTCACCTTTAGGACAAAGGGGGATAAGTGTCAATATTATAAAATGTTTATGACAGTGATGTGGACACGCTTCGGTGATCGAATGGTCCATGGCGGATACGTCAGACTGACGGCCCTACCCATGATTCAGTGCACCCCGCGGACTTTAAACGATGGACCAGAATGCAGCCCGATTCTTTTTTCTTCTTCAGAGTTGTAAAGATATATCATTTGGGAATGTTAAACTTTGTCAGATTTAATTGCATCAAATCCGCTTCATTGGTCACATGGTCTAAGGCGTTATTCTCGTGATTGCTGAAGACGGGGAGATAGGAGCTCGATCCCGATCGAGTGTATTTATATTGATTTTTTCCTTAATGGTTTTCCATTCTACCTTCACGCAAATGGGAGTACACTTCCTATAAAATCCAGCCTTCCTAATCCCCAACACATTAGTGCAATTAGTACATATGCGTACAACCAGAGCGGGTAGTAAGACGCGGTGACAAAAATAAACAGTGATATGGTAAGGGCATAGCGATGTCTAGGGTTCCTTTATTTTTATGAGGCCTGGCCGGCGTCGCTGAGGTGAACTGCACATTTTAACAAGTGAACGAGGGAGAATGTGATTATATTGCTGAACTGCGAGTTTCCCAAAACGTGGTGAGCATACCCCCATGGGTACGCGAGGTAGTACTGTGTTTTGTTGATTGTAAATTATGTTTTGGATAATATTAACTCTAATAAACAAATTAACACAGATTTTGACGTCATAGACTTTTATAAGCCTTTCTTTGGGCCAGTTTCATAGTCAGATTTAGTACGCCTAAAGTGCGAGTCGATACTAAATACAAGACGACACCTACCTGAAATTGAATGGAATGGGCCAGTTTCGCATATGAAACTGGCCCATTCCATTCAATTTCAGGTAAGTGACGTCTTGTATTTAGTAAAGCGCCGCACTTGAGGCGTACTAAATCTGACTATGAAACTGACCCTTGACCTCTGTAACGTTATTGTTTAGAGCACCGCTAAAAGCTTGATCTGTATGTTGGATGTTGTAAAGAACTTGTGTTGTTCTTGGATGATTGTTTCATGATCGTCAAGGCAATTATCGCGATATAAGAATGTTTACTCTGGTAGTTGGATGTTGTAAAGTGCTCGTGTTGTTCTTGGATGATTGTTTCATGATCGTTAAGGCAATTATCGCGATATAAGAATGTTTATTCTGGTCGTTGAATGTTGTAAAGTGCTCGTGTTGTTCTTGGATGATTGTTTCATGATCGTTAAGGCAATTATCGCGATATAAGAATGTTTATTCTGGTCGTTGAATGTTGTAAAGTGCTCGTGTTGTTCTTGGATGATTGTTTCATGATCGTTAAGGCAATTATCGCGATATAAGAATGTTTATTCTGGTAGTTGGATGTTGTAAAGTGCTTGTGTTATTCTTGGATGATTGTTTCATGATCGTTAAGGCAATTATCGCGATATAAGAATGTTTACTCTGGTAGTTGGATGTTGTAAAGTGCTTGTGTTGTTCTTGGATGATTGTTTCATGATCGTTAAGGCAATTATCTCCATATAAGAATATTTACTCTGGTAGTTGGATGTTGTAAAGTGCTTGTGTTGTTCTTGGCCGATGGTTTTCCTGGCAGTAAAAACATTCCTTGTTGTAGAATGTTTGATTTTTATCTGAATAAATTAAACCCTAGCTCTTGTCATCTTGAAAAGCGGTTTTTCATCTTTTATTCTCTTGGAGAGATGCACAGAAAAGAAACAGAAAGTTAGGTTGACAATTTTTTTTTTCTTATTTTGGTTTATAAGTGTGAGGCAAAGTGCCAAATCAACTCGTCCTCACTTTAAGAGGGAGCTCTAAACGCAACCGGTTTCAGCGCACGTTAAAATAGGAAAGGGACCATAAATTAAAAAAACAAAAACAACAACTTTTTACTGGGTAGAAATCTCATTCTAACTGCTGTCCACTTGCACAAATAGGAGAAGTGTTGTGTTTGTTTCCCAAACCGTGGCACGCATACCCACAGGGGTACGTGGAGTTTTTCAGGAGATACACCGAGTTATTTATTTGTTTATAATAGTGAGACTGGTCAACAAGCTAGCGAAGATTTTTACTTGATATTATAGACTTTTATACGCCTTTCACGTGCTTCGGTTTTCGAATGGTTCCAGACTGTCGTCAGAGCAGCATCGTTTCCGGCCAAAAGGTGTGGTTATCGGACTGCAGTGTTGGTTTACACCGATTCAGTAAAATGTACATATTTAGTTAAAAGAATGGACTTGCAAACAAGAGTATAGATCAAGGATTCTCAACCTTTCTAGGCTCGCGGCACCCTTGTGAAGGAGGTCAGAATCTAGTGGCACCCTTGTGAAGGAGGTCAGAATCTAGTGGCACCTTGTGAAGGAGGTTAGAATCTAGCGGCACCTTGTGAAGGAGGTTAGAATCTAGCGGCACCCTTGAGAAGGAGGTCAGAATCTAGTGGCACCCTTGTGAAGGAGGTCAGAATCTAGCGGCACCCTTGTGAAGGAGGTCAGAATCTAGCGGCACCCTTGAGAAGGAGGTCAGAATCTAGTGGCATCCTTGCTATGATTAGTTTTAGCAAGCGTTTTGTTTATCACATTTTATATTTTTTATTCAAAGTGGAATTTATAAGAGAATTTATAAGAGAATTGGTAGGGTTGAATTTAGAGGAAGTGAACCCGCATTTGCGTGGATGGAGAGTGGAAAACCATTTAGGAACCCCCCAGTTCACCCGACCGAGATTTGAACCTCGATCTCCCCGTCCTCGGCAGTCGAGCTCAACATGACTAGCGCGTTAGCCAACTTCGCCACCGAGGCGGGTCATATTTAATAATTACTCTAAAGCGGTAGGGATGAGTAAGAAAGCATTTTAGAGGTATTCTACCCGCATTAGTGTGGAAAGAGAGTGGGAAACCATTTAGGGAAAAACACCCTCAGTACATTCGACCGGGATTCGAACCCCGATTTCTCGGTCATCAACAGGCTAGTTACCCGCTTCGGTGGCCGCTTTGTCTAACGCGCTACTCTCGCAGAGACTGCCTATAACAGGGAGATCAAGGTTCGAATTCCGGTCGAGTGTACTAAGGACTTTTTTTCCCTAAATGGTTTTCCACTCTCCCGTCACGCAAATGTGAGTACACTTCCTCTAAATATAACCTTCCTAATCTCTAAAACCATTAGTGTAATTAGTATATAAGCGTATAACCCAAACGGGTAGTAGGACGTGGTACATAAAAAAAAGGCCAGTTTAACACGAGAATGACGCCTTATACCGTTCGGCCACTGGTGCTGTTCTAATTCACTTTAAATGTCGATGTAATTCTCTTAACGAGCTTGACTGAAAATATCCGCGAGATCAACCGGTCGATCGCAATCGGCTATTTGACGAGCCTTAATGGTCTAATACGTCACTCTCGCAGTAGACTAGACCGCCGATTACGGGTAGATCGGGGTTAGAATCCCGGTCGGGTGTATTGTGTATGGTTTCTTCATAATGGGTTTTCACTCTCTCTCTCTCTCTCTCTCCACGCAAATGTTAGTACACTTCCTCTATTATTATTAGCACCGCGTCTTACTAACCGTTCGGGTTTACGCACTTACGCTAATGTGTAATGGTAGGGTGATTGTGAGATGAAATGGAGGACCTACAGTTTAACGTGGAATCCGAACCACGGTGGAGGCCTGGCATTCCACACATTCACAAGTTGTGATTAATACACGTCTTGTCAGAGGTGAAGGAAAGGTTTGGCAATCAGATAAATCTGTGCCGAGACCGAGGATTGAACCCCGGACCCCTAGAATAGAAGTCTGACACCTTACCCTAGACCACCAGGTCACCTTACACTTCCTCTAAATCCAAGCTTTCTCATCCCCGACACATTGTCGTTATTATTTCCTATGCGTAAGACACTAACGGGGAGTAAGTCGCGATGACAATAAATAAAATAGATCCCGAGTTTGAGTGACAGTTCAATACGTGTAACAAACACGAGCATTATGTCGTGACTTTAGGGACTTGGTAGAAAGCGAAATATTTTAGTTTCGAGGCTGAATTACGTCACACAGCCACTATCAAAATAACTGGAGGTGTGAAATCTACTGGTCTAAACGGAAATATCTATTGTCTTGAATAGAACAAACAACTAAATAAATTGTGTACGAGAATGAACCAGTCACACACACATAATGAATGTTCAAACAGTCAGCTCTTGGGAAATAAAAGTGTTCCATTTATTATTTTCATGCCAACGCTTGAACATGGATATCAGAGCTTAGAGGATATAAATTATCTTTAGTTACGGGTTTGTAAATATTGAATAAAAATTACACTTGAACATGGATTCTAGTCCGGGACCCTTGACAAGATTACGCTCGAAATATAAAACTTATCGAGAAGACTCACGGCTCCTTGCATTGTTTTCTGAACTACAAATAAATTGTTATCATTGAAATAGTTTTCTAGTTTTAGAATAATTAATTTCAATTATTATTTATTTATTAAATATGACAAAAGATTGCTACTTTAGTCTAAAGAAGATTACAGAAAACTCCAACAACGATGCGATACATGGTTCAAGATGTATTACTTACTTAATTTATATGTTATCTGTGGGGTGAGACGGGCTCTTAAGATGTCTGGTTCTAGCTGTATTACCTACCTAAGTTAGGTGTTATCTGTGGGGTGAGACGGGCTCTTAAGACGTCTGGTTCAAGCTGTATTACTACCAAAGGTGTACTTTGGGTGAGATTAGAGACTCATAACGACGATCATGGTTCAAGTGTATTTCTTACTAATTTAGATGTTATCTGTGGGGTAGACGGGCTCTTAAGACGTCTGGTTCTAGCTTTTATTACCTACCTAAGTTAGGTGTTATTGTGGGGTGAGACGGGCTCTTAAGACGTCTGGTTCTAACTGTATTACCTACCTAAGTTAGGTGTTATCCGTGGGTGAGACGGGCTCTTAAGACGTCTGGTTCGAGCTGTATTACCTACCTAAGTTAGGTGTTATCGTGGTGTGAGACGGACTCTTAAGACGTCTGGTTCTAGCTGTATTACCTACCTAAGTTAGGTGTTATCCGTGGGGTGAGACGGGCTCTTAAGACGTCTGGTTCTAGCTGTATTACCTACCTAAGTTAGGTGTTATCCGTGGGGTGAGACGGGCTCTTAAGACGTCTGGTTCTAGCTGTATTACCTACCTAAGTTAGGTGTTATCTGTGGGTGAGACGGGCTCTTAATACGTCTGGTTCTAATTGCTTTATCTACGCAAGTTAAGTGTTTTCCGTGGAGTGAGATAGGCTCGTAATCCTTCAATGCAGAAGGTAGCATACTGCACCCTATATATAGTATAAGGATATAATATATCTTCCTCATTCCAATGACCATGTAATTTATCCTGCGCTGAATCTCAAGATGCTCGCCTCCCGCCCGTCCCAGGTGAAAGGAAGGAGTGTACTGTCGGAGTCTGACCACTAATAACCAGACCAGAAACTATATTTATTGCCTGCAGGGGGTCTATGTGCATTGTGTAATGTTCCCGACTGGGCCTTGTGGGATTATTACCTGTATCTTTGTTGCAACTACAGGTTTCTTTGAAGTTACCGCACAGAGTGTACATCGCAAAAAAAAACACATTTCTTGATGGTTTGGTAACACGGCCTCTTTGGTTAATTATTAGTTCTTCAAACGTTAGTTAGTAACCTTGTTAGAGCTTTGTGCTTTTGATTATAACCAGTCACCTTGTTTGAGGGTTTGTATTTAAGACAATAACCGTCACTTTGTTGTATTTGTAAAAAAAAAAGCACCTGTAAAACAACATTAAAAACATTAAATAACTATAGAACTGATTATTACATTATTTATATCTCGCTAACAGATCTGCTGACGCCGACTGTAATTATTTTATGATCCACCAAACGCATTCTTTGAACAAACTAAAAACGGGACTGCTTTTTTTGCGTACAAATATATATTTTATATTTTATGCACCTGTATTAACTATTGCAACTTTTCTTGCTGAAGTCAAGGCTATCCTCTTAAACACCTGACAAACTAGCGGATCTATTTTTTTATTTAATTCTATCAAGGCTGTGCTATATTCGTAGCATAATACTTTCAAACACAACTCAGTTATTGTATATGCAATATTTTAAATTAAATTAGGTGAGACCTAACTAATAATAAATATAATTAATTATTTGATGTCCATGGATATTTCTTTACTTATTACCCTTATGCCTACATATTTAATTTATATATACTTAAAATAAATATAAAATATTCATCAAAATAATTATCTCTTTATTTTCATTAAATTAATTTTTCATGTTCACAGTAGTATTTATTGCAAATTTTGATCAATTAATTTTTTGTATCCCTATAAATGTATAATAAAAGCATTTCTATACTTTTTGGTTTTGCTGATTTAGCAAATTGGTTAGCATTTTATTTTAGTGCCACAAGTAGCGCACATTATGAATCAAATGTTTTATTTCAACCAACTGACGTTAATAAGTTATATCTGCAATATTCTCGCAGGTGAGCAGTGAGTCGACATGAAGCCACTCGCCGCCATCTTGTTTCTCCTAGCTCCCGGCATCCTGTTGGCACATGCGCAGAGAACATCGAGCTCTCGAGATACTGTAAGTTAAGCTTTGAAATATTTGACTAAAGTCATATATATTTATAAGTGATTTATTTTAAATTAGAACGCTCAAAACAAAACCATTATTTTATTTCTTTTTTCCTCACAGCTTTTATTATCCGTTTGAGTTATAAGCATATATATTAATTAAGCTAATGGAGTAGGAACAGGAAGTTAAGAATTTAGAGTAGGTATACAGCATTTGCGTGAAATAGTGGGACCTAATTTAGTAAAAATCCGCCGTCACTACTCCCAACAGGAATTCGAACACCGATCTTCCAGTTATAGGCAGTTCAGTCTATTACATTAGTGGTGCCTTATATCACGTGATCACCGAATTGGGTTAAAAAAAGTCTTTAATAACTTAATATGATAAGTGATGAGGAGGTTATTTTAAGAAAAAAATTCACTCGCATTAGAGTCAAGAGAATATGAGAGAACCCCTTTGCAAGTCAAGTGTGGAAAACAACCTTCCCGTTCAATCTTCTGCCATTTGAACCCCGATATTTGAGTCAACACTAATTAACTGAAGTACGATATTAGTGCTTTAGGCTGTTCTATCACTGATGTTGGATGCTGCATTTTTTTTTTTTTAAATTCAATTTTGAGATCTGAGATCAACGTTAGTCCCCCCTTTTTTTTTTATCATCATGTCTATATTACTTAAGTAATTGTTTTATTTTTTCATCACATCTCTGATATCCTGCATTTAATTACATTAATTATGAATGGGGATGAAAAGTTATAGTTTTAGTATAAAAGTTCCCCATTTGCTTGGAGATAGAGGGGAAAACCATTTAGAAAGAATCATCCTCGATAAGCCCATCTGGTAGTCGAAACCCAACCTTTCGCCACTGGCAAGCCATATTAGTGTGTTTGAAGCCTTAATCTGCACACCTACCAATGTTCGTTAAGCTATGTTAATTCCCCTACAGTAAAGTTATTCGACTTCGATGGTCTTGAGATAAAGTACTCGCCTCAGGACCCGATGTTTGTAGGTTCAAACCCAACCGGGCTTGAAGAATTTTTCTTGAGCAATAAAAATCCGCAGCACAACTTCCTTCGGAGCGGAAGTTAAAGCCCTTGGTCCCATGTCGATTGTGGCATGTAAGAACTCTGGAAGGTACGTGAAAATAACCTTCACGGTAAAATTGGTAGGCGCTTTCGCGCTCACTCGTATAAATTCAGTGAGTAAGATGATGGGGAACTACAGCACTTCCTGGACTCACCTAGAACGGATTCATACCAGATTGTGCAGGCAGCACTAACCAGCCGAACAAATTAAAGTTAGAACTGAGTAATAAATTGATGATTCTACCATACTCCCAGCTCTAAACTAAGGAAAGGAACACTACCCAATAAAAAAAGAGCGTATGAAAGTTTGTAGAGCGGCAAATTGTAACGTCTGGATCCATATCAACAGACAACTTTGAGTTTAACGCTAGAGTCGGAGTTAGACTTTTTATTCGGTGTTTTACAGTTCAGCCGCGCGTGACGATCAAGACCAAATTTAAACTTGAAACGTCATAGAGAAAAAGAGACAATGACACTAAAGACGAGAAATTACGAAATAAATTGATGAAGAAGGAGATCAAGTACAATTTTTTTCCCCCAATTCTAAGAGTTTTTTTAATATTGCTAAGGAACTTAATCTTTTTCACCATATTTCACTTCTTACTACCGGAACGAGAATATTTACTCCAAAGGGCTAGGTAGGAGAAAGGTTACATTTAATGATAGTGTACCTGAGTTTGCATGGAGGGAGAGTAGAAAACGTTTAGTATAAACCTCCCTCGATACACCCAACCGGGATTTTAACCCCCGATCACCCCGTCATCGGCAGTCTAGTCTATTGGGAAAGTGACGCCTTAGACCGGTGTTTCCAAAGTTTTGGTGATGGAGGAAAACAAAAAGGAAGTTATGCACACTCAGGGGCCAAAAAATTGAATTATGCACACTCGGGAGCCAAAAATGTAAGCTATTCGCACTCAGGGGCCAACAAATGGAAGTTATGCGCACTTTGGGGCCAACAAATGTAACTATGCGCACTCGGGGGCCATCAGGGGGCTGAAAGTAGGTGGGGGAAGAGGGGTTGTTGAAATATTATGCAGATAAAAAAATAGTTCTAGACGATTCCATTTTACGGCTATAAATACAAGACAATTATTAATATGAAATATTGAACAAAAATATCATATAATTAAATTGAATTAGTAAATAATAGTTTTTTTGATTATTTTTAATATTCTAAACCTCATATTTTTTTTATTTATAAATATCTGTTCAGATTCTGTTGACTGAAGTTTGGTAAAGTCTTCCTTTTTTATGTGACATGAGTCTACCAAGGAAATAAATACACTTGAGTCTACCGAGGAAATAAATGCAGCATAGTATGGCTATTTCATATTGTCCTTTTAAATGTTTGTATTAAATGTCTCCTTCTTTGGCCTGTTACATTCCTCAGGGCTATAAAGACTGTCTATCCTTCCATCTTCGCCTCGATATTCC
Organism: Timema podura; assembly: GCA_033556935.1. Lineage (NCBI taxonomy): Eukaryota > Metazoa > Arthropoda > Insecta > Phasmatodea > Timematidae > Timema > Timema podura. The sequence goes on along the minus strand of JAVRXN010000014.1, from coordinate 9,500,423 downwards.
AGGTCCATTCCTCCCTGGGGGTCTTTCGGTTCTTTCTGTTTCGACAGTTCTGTCTTCTTGCATCCTGTCATTCTCTCCTACGTGAAGCTGATGGGGTCGATTTGACAAGATTCTCTTTTGTTCTCGTTTCTTTCGCTGTTAGTAGCGATTTTTTCTCAAAACGCGATCAACGTTTATTTAATTCATCTCGGACCACTTGAGAAGGCCGCCGCGGATCACACTTTGATAAAACACTGCCTCAGACCAAGAGGTGACCTTAGCGGGCAGCTGAACACTCTGTCATCCCCTGTCCGAACGTAATGAACTGGACGCTGTTGAGCGAGTCGGGAAGGGCGTTTGATTTTAAATCCTTACCTTGAATATTACGATACTTCTTATACAAAAAACACAAACACATAATATACACTAACTTTGCAGCTTTCACCTGATTCAGGTTAAGATAAGTACACCTTTTATAGTTTCCTGTCGATTCGACATTGCATGATGCAACACTTTGGGTGTCTTAAGTGAAGGAAAACGACAGTCATTCAATATAAAACATATTTTATATGTTCTAGTAGAGAGGAGAAAGGAGGAGGGAGGGCCTTGATTATGTAACATAAAAACCCGCGTCTTACTACCCATTCGGGTTTTACGCTTATATACTAATTACGTCATGATTTTAGGAATTAGGAAGGCTATATTTAAAGAAATGTACCCTCATTCGATGTAGAGATTGAACTATTAGGAAGGAAAAAGCCTCATTTTAGAACCCGACAAGAATCGAACCTCGATTCCCCGCATCACCAGTCCATCCTACTGGAGTTTAGCGCCTTACCACGCCACCGAAGTGAGTCGGGTTGAGTCATTTTGCCTCAGGGCTTTATGAATGATCACTGTGAGACTTAAGGGAACGCCTACTGAAACGCTGAGATTGAGTTTCCAGACTTTCAGAAACCCTGCGATGATCAAGAAGCTGTTAATTTAAAAAAAAAATGTCTCACATCAAAATGGAGGTGAAATATATTTACAAGATTTTAAAAAAATTACATTTTTAAGACATTCGTGTGGGTATTGAACCCCGGACCTCTCATTACGTAAGAGAGTCAGGAGTTCTAATCCCGAACCTATCCCTCGCAATGACGGGAGCGCAACTTATTTAATTGATCAGGAAATGTGTTAATTACGAAACAAATCAGAGGCGCGGATTAAAGTGCAATTTCGAGAGGGAGGTCAAAATGTGCACCCTAACGCCTCGAGACTGATTGGCAGGTGAAAGGAACTGGACCATTTGATTAATTGACATTTTGGTCCGGTTTTAGGTTTGAAATGTAATCATTTGTATAAGGGAAGAGGGAGGAGGGCTGTGGCCCCTTGTTACTCGTCTTACTACGCGTCCGGCCTGTACGTACACACTAGAACCTCGTTATTCTTACAAAGGCCTACTTAGGCCCTTTAAAAAACATATTTCTCACCCTTTTCTCTTAAATTAGATAGTTAAAAGCACTAAGGGACTATGATCACACCCATTTAACCGGGGGCAGCTCGAATTTACGGGAGGTTATTACCACATAATGTGTGGTCCTGCCACGTTTTATCATTATTAATTATTAGCACCGCGTCTTACACCCGTTCGGGTTATACGCACTTACGCTAATGTGTAATGGTAGGGTGATTGTGAGTGAAATGGAGGACCTACAGTTTAAAGTGGGATCCGAACCACGGTGGAGGCCTGGATTCCACACATTCACAAGTTGTGATTAATACACGTCTTGTCAGAGGTGAAGGAAGGGTTTGGCAATCAGATAAATCCGTGCCGGGACCGAGGATTGAACCCCGCATGCCACGTTTAAAAGACCAAATTTAGACTTTAATAATGAATTAACAGTTTTAATCGTTGTCCGACACCTTGGCTCAGTGGGTAGCGTGTCTGTCTACTGAGCTAAATATCCCGGGTTCGATTCCCGCATGGCTGAAAAAAATGTATCGTTGGTGAATGTGGGTTTCCTCTTTCACGGCGATGAATTAACGGCCAGGGGTTTGGGTGTTGTGTCTGCCAGTCCACCCTTGCTTCCCTTGTACCATTACTCTCACTAATTATAATTTAAATAAATAACCGGTCTCGTGGCATAGCGGTCAGAACCCCTGGCTGGTGACCTAGAAGTCCTGGGTTATATTCCCGGTTGGTACCGGGGGATTTTTTCCTCGAAAGGGGAGTTAGTTATTTGGAGTTGGTTGGTTAGACTTGAGTTAGGTTGAAGATCTTCATTGGCTCCACTCCAACATATTCCCTACCATCATCACCTCAAAGCATCGGGACATGGAAAGATCCACCACGGAAAGGATGTAGGCTACTATTAGTACCGACTATATGCCCGCAAACTGAGCTTCAAATTGCTGGACGCCATTATTATTATTGTTGTTATTATTTAAATGAATATAATTCTACCGACGTGTCCGATAAAAATCATGGCAATTTCGTCTTACATTTTTAACGAGAAGACTGCATGACCTTTCAGTCAGTAGATGCGCTTTTTGCTGCCGGAGAGAATGTTGAAATGATAGTTCTGTAAAAACCTTGTTCATGTTTTAATGAGTCTATGTGAAGTCGTAAAAAAATAAAACAATAACTAAAATAACAGTAGATCTTATAATAAAGAATGCTTGATACACTGATTACAGTTTTTATTCTTTTAAAGCCAGCGTACCGTTTAGAGGTTGTCCTTGGTTGATCTCGCTCGAGCCTAGCCGGGGGGGGGGGGGGGGGCTGGGATCTACTAGATGTGCCATTACACTAGATCTGTTCAATTAACATTTCAACTGCTCTATTACGGAACATATCAGGTTTGAAATAACCCGATAGAAGTGTGTAGTCATGCTCACTAAAAACTAGAACCGGTCTAAAATTTAGATGTTTGTACACCTCGTCTTACATCCAGTCCAGGATCCACGTAATACTATCCGTCCGGGCTCCACGTTATACTATCCGTCCGGGCTCCACGTAATACTATCCGTCCGGGCTCCACGTAATACTATCCGTCCGGGCTCCACGTTATACTATCCGTCCGGGCTCCACGTTATACTATCCGTCCGGGCTCCACGTTATACTATCCGTCCGGGCTCCACGTTATACTATCCGTCCGGGCTCCACGTTATACTATCCGTCCGGGCTCCACGTAATACTATCCGTCCGGGCTCCACGTAATACTATCCGTCCGGGCTCCACGTTATACTATCCGTCCGGGCTCCACGTTATACTATCCTTTCGGGCTCCACGTAATACTATCCGTCCGGGCTCCACGTAATACTATCCGTCCGGGCTCCACGTTATACTATCCTTTCGGGCTTCACGTAATACTATCCGTCCGGGCTCCACGTAATACTATCCGTCCGGGCTCCACGATATAATATCCGTCCGGGCTCCACGTAATACTATCCGTCCAGGCTCCACGTTATACTATCCGTCCGGGCTCCACGTAATACTATCCGTCCGGGCTCCACGTAATACTATCCGTCCGGGCTCCACGTAATACTATCCGTCCGGGCTCCACGTTATACTATCCGTCCGGGCTCCACGTAATACTATCCGTCCGGGCTCCACGTAATACTATCCGTCCGGGCTCCACGTTATACTATCCGTCCGGGCTCCACGTAATACTATCCGTCCGGGCTCCACGTTATACTATCCGTCCGGGCTCCACGTAATACTATCCGTCCAGGCTCCACGTTATACTATCCGTCCGGGCTCCACGTAATACTATCCGTCCGGGCTCCACGTAATACTATCCGTCCGGGCTCCACGTAATACTATCCGTCCGGGCTCCACGTTATACTATCCGTCCGGGCTCCACGTTATACTATCCGTCCGGGCTCCACGTAATACTATCCGTCCGGGCTCCACGTAATACTAACCGTTCGGGTTTTACGCTTATGTACTAATTCCGCTAGTGGTTTTAGGGATTAGGAAGGTTATATTTAGCTGAAGTGTACCCGCATTTTCGTAGAGTTCTTCCAGTTGACCTAAACTATAAATGTGGGAATGTAGGAAATCTGAGAAAAGGCCAGTGTTTTTGCACTTTTTATAGCAAAAGTTTTTTTTTTTGCCAAAAAAAAAAATCTTTAGTAGAAATAAATAGTTTAATTTCCTTCACATATTGATATCATTAGTTGTTGAATATCTGTCATGAGTACAGTGGCATTATATGAGACACTTTTTAAATGAATAGGAAAGGTTTTCAATAAATTCCAAAACACCCCTGACAGATATTCAACAACTGTTGATATCACCAGGTGAAGAAAATTAAACTCTAGGTTTCTACTGGAGCAATATTTTATTTATTTTGACCAAAAGAGGTTTTACTATAAAAAGTGCATAAACACCGACCTTTTCTTGTGTCCCCTACAACCCCACCTTAAGGAGGCTGCCTAACGGAGATCGGAAATACTTTGAAAACTTTCATGAACTACATAATATTTCAAAAATAGTTTATTATTTTAAAATGTGGCTCACTCCAAAATTAAGTATTTAAAGACCTTACATTCTAAATTAAATAATTTTAAAACTCAAAAAAAGATTTAATAAGCTCGTTTTGAACGACATTTTACGTGAACTGTCGCAGTTCTGAGATCAAAGTAAATGGTTCGATACATAGATCCAGCCTTCCTCAAACAACAGGGCTGCAATAGACCATTCTAAGATAGTTGAGGATTGTTTTAGTGGTACAGGAACTTCAGGGCTGCCATTTACATAATTAACTAATACTTCAGTGTGAGTATATTTCTCAAGTAGGCAGCCAGCCCCCTTAAGACTTGCTCAGCTTGACTGAGCTATAGCTACACATTCTCAGTTTTCCTTCTACAATACAAAGTCCTTCTCAGCTTGCCTCTGACTATAACTACACACTCTCAGCTTGCTTCTGGCTATAGCTACACACTCTCAGCTTGCCTTTGACTATAACTACACACTCTCAGCTTGCCTTCGACTATAGTTACACACTCTCAGCTTGCATCTGACTATAGTTACACACTCTCAGCTTGCCTCTGAATATAACTACACACTCTCAGCTTGCCTCTGACTATAACTACACATTCTCAGCTTGCTCTGACATAACTACAACTATCTCAGCTTGCCTTTTACTATTAGCTACACACTCTCAGTTTTCCTCTGACTATAACTACACACTCTCAGCTTGCCTCTGACTAAAACTACACACTCTCAGCTTGCCTCTTACTATAGCTACACACTCTCAGTTTTCCTCTGACTATAGCTACACACTCTCAGCTTGCCTCTGACTATAGCTACACACTCTCAGCTTGCCTCTGACTATAACTACACATTCTCAGCTTGCCTCTGACTATAACTACACACTCTCAGCTTGCCTCTTACTATAGCTACACACTCTCAGTTTTCCTCTGACTATAACTACACACTCTCACTGCTATGACTATGCTAAAACACTCTCACTTGTCCCTCTGACAATGTATAACACTTTCACTTGACTCGAACTAAACAAATTCACTCTTAGGGCCAGTTTCATAGTAGATTTAGTGAGCCTGAAGTGCGAGTCGATACTAAATACAGGACGACACCTACCTAGACCAAAATGGAATGGGCCATTTACGCATATGAAAATGGCCCATTCCATTTTGGTCCTAGGTAGGTGTCGTCCTGTATTTAGTATCGACTCGCACTTTAGGCTCACTAAGTTTGACTATGAAACTGGCCCTAAGTATTCACTTTCATCACCCTCATCACTAATCATCTCAAGAGTTTCGGTTTATCCTCAGAATTCAACTCTTCACTCATGGCCTGCACCAGACTATATTCCCTCGTACCAATGTGGGTAGAGTCCGGGTTGTGACACAAGTGGTTAGTCTGGCTCTGTCTGCTGTTAGTCCAGGGTTCCATTCCCCCCCAGGGGAGTGCTGTAACACAAGAACTGAGGACTGAGAAAGTGTTTTGGTGCAAGGGAAACTGGGGCAGTGCGTCTTTACCGCGCGCATGAGTGGACCATGTCCACCTTCACTTTCCAACAACCACTCGATTGGTGATTGGAGAAGTGGGAGTCAGTGGGAGTCGAGCGGTGACCCCAATACTTAACCGGTCATTCATTGCTTCTCCTAGAGTTTGTTTTACATTTCACAGAAGGCCGTTTCGTGGGATGAATCGTGATTACTTTTTAATAATATATACAGGTGACCTGGCGGTCTAGGGGTAAGGTGTCGGACTTCTGTGTGGGGGTCGGGGTTCAATCCTCGTCACAGCACAGATTTATCTGATTGCCAAACCCTTCCTTCACCTCTGACAAGACGTGTATTAATCACAACTTATGAATGTGAGGAATGCCAGGCCTCCACTGTGGTTCGGATCCCACGTTAAACTGTAGGTCCTCCATTTCATTCACAATCACCCTACCATTACACATTAGCGTAAGTGCGTATAACCCGAACGGGTAGTAAGACGTGGTGCTAATAATAATAATAATAATAATAATAATAATAATAATAATAATAATAATATATAGGGTGGAGCCGAAACAATTAGACGATTAGTAGCTTTAAAACTAACACTTTAATCGAAAAGTAAATACTCACTATCTAAATAAAAGCAAACTATATACTACCCTTTTTGAAGATAATGTCACTGGTGACTTCCACCGGACGTCAGACAAACCTCACCACGTTGTCCATCACTTTCCTCAACATGGATCGTCTAATTGTTTCCGACCCACCCTGTATATTCTACGCGTATGTATTTGTTCCCACCCGTTCGGGCTATACGCATATGTACTAATTACGCTAATGAGTTAGAGGTGATTAAGGTTACTTTTAGAGGAATTGTACTAGCATTTGATGGAAGAATAGTGGAAAACGAATGAGTAAAAACTACCCTCAATAGAACGGACTGGGATTCGAACCCGATTTTACCGTCATCGCATCAATTGCGAGAGTATCGCCTTTTAGATAATTCGACCACCGAAATGGGTTAAAAAATTGGTTAAAAACCAATTTTTTTGAGGTCATATATATCCTATTTAGCACCGCGTCTTACTACCCGTTCAGGTTATACGCTTTTATACTAATTACGCTAATGATTTTAGGAATTAGGAAGGTTATATCTATAGAAAGTGTACCCGTATTTAAGTGGAGGGAGAGTGGAAAACCACCTAGGAAAAACCACTCTAAGTACACCCTACCGAGATTCGAACCTCGATCGTCACGTCACTGGCAGTCTTGTCGACTGCGAGAATAGCGCCTTACACGACGCGGCCACCAAAGCGGTTGAGGTCCTACATTAAAATAACAGGTTGTCCTTGATATAAATGTGAATCACTTTGACCGGAATCCATAAAACCTGTTAAAAGAATCTGAAAGTGGACCTTAAATCACGATTTCACAAATTATTAATTATACCTCTTCTAATTAGGTGTTGAATTTTGAACGTTTTTCTTTGTAATAAAAGCAACACTATTCAAATTTTAAAATAATAAAAAAAATAACAAATATAATCTAAAATAAATAGATTAATAATTGGCCTAATCACTAGAAAAAAATGTGTTTGGTTATTTTTGCATTAGATTTTTTTTTTTACTATTACGTTCGACATATAATTAATTAGTGGCTTAATTTGAGTAATGAGGATGAGGAATGCTTTTTACAAGGAAGTAAACCCGCTTTTAACGTGGGGAGATCACGGATAATTAATTTACAACTCACTCAGCCGAGATTCAAACCTCGACCTTTCACGTCACTGAAAAGAGTCTACCGCGAGCTTGAAGCCTTGAGACACGCGACCACCGGTGCAAGTGTTTTGGGCATGTGCACCCGATTTTAGTCGGATTAGTGTCAGCCAATATTGATGTCGATTTTTATTAGCGTTTAAATTGGTTTAAAAATTACACCTGGTCAATCAAACCTAGGACCCTTGTTTTAGGGCGCCAATATTCTACCACTGAGTTATCCAGGAGTCGATCGGATTATTCTACACTCATAGTTTAAGATGGGGATGTATGGGGGCGCGAAAGGCAGGGTTTTTTCAGTTTTTGTAGCAAAACTATTTTTGGTGTAAAGAAATAAAATATTCCTCCAGTAGAAATATAGAGTATAATTTTCTTCACGTGGGGATATCATCAGTTGTTGAATATCTGTAAAAGGTGTCCTGGAATTTATTGACAACTTTTTCTCTTCATTTAAAAAGTTTCTCGTCTAATTCCGCCATGACAGATATTCAACAACTGTTGATATCAACATGTGAAGAATTTTTTTTTTTTTTTTTTAGCACCGCGTCTTACTACCCGTTCGGGTTATACGCTTAAGTACTAATTACACTAATGGATTAGGAATTGGGAAGGTTGAATTTAGAGGAAGTGAACCCGCATTTGCGTGGAGGGAGAGTGGAAAACCATTTAGGAAAAACCACCCCCAGTTCACCCGACCGAGATTCGAACCTCGATCTCCCCGTCCTCGGTGGTCTGACTCAACACGACTGGCGCGTTAGCCAACTACGCCACCGAGGCGGGTCTGAAGAAAATTAAACTCTTGTGTTTCTACTGGAACAATATTTGATTTATTTTGACAAAAAAAAAGTTTTGCTATAAAAACTGCAACAGACACTTACCTTTTCCCGCGTCCCCTACATCCCCACCTTAAGGGTGTATGGCCCAAAATTAATAATGTATAAATTATATATATATTAGTAGGTCTTCTTAAACCAAACTTGGATCAGTGTATTAAATATAGATTAAATGTATATTTTGAGCACAGTGTTTACTCAAAGTTTGAAATTTTGGCATCTAATGCAACGATTTTTAGAAAAACCAAATAATGCAAAGATTTCATATTTGGAATGTTAGAAGTACTTGAAGAGGTTTATTAAGAGAAATAAATATTATTTCACTGAACCTTCAATCAATTGCATAAAAAAACTGCCAAATAAATGCAATATTCAATTAATTATTTTGTATACTTAAACGTATGTAATAAATGGGGGAAGTAAATCAATTAGTGCCGACTTCTTTTAACTTTAAAATGGTACTTCAATCACATTAATATTCAATCTGAAACTCATGAAATTTCTTTGTGAGCTGAGGTGCTACATATTTTGCCCCCGGATTTTGAAAATATATCTGATGCAACCCCGCAATAGCCGAAACAGAACGGCCCGGTTAGAGTAGAGAGAGAGAGAGCTCATCCCTTCTCACTCCACGTCACTAGCTGTCTGTCCTTGAAACCATAAATATGTTGCCAGTGGTTTTGGCCTGACCCATCCCCATCTCTCTTTAGAGATTGTTGTTACCTGGGCTCCACCGTTTTCAAGTCCGTGTAGCAAGTGCGACGATTGTTGAAAGGATTTTTTCAATGTCGCTGAGTATAGTTGCATTTAATGTCTTTAGGTATGTGTGAGGTGTAATAATAGTGAGAAGAACATTTTTATTATTTAAAAAAATTGCCCACAAAAGTTTAAAGATGGCAGAATATATGTAAAAGGCAAAAGTAATAAGCATTCCAAGTCAATAAAACGCTTTTACGAAGAAATTCGGAAAGCCCAAACCACTAATAAAATGGTGAAATGACTTCAAACCTAAATTATATTATTGAACTTAAATAATGAAATGGTGAAATGACTTCAAACCTAAATTATATTATTGAACTTAAATAATAAACTTTTTTTTTTAAATCCTTTTTAAATTTCGAACTAAATCTGGAACCTCCAACTTAGCACGTCAATATCTTACCACTGAGCTATCTAGGGCTAAATCTGTATTAGGGTCATTTATCGCTCATATTTTAAGGGTTAGTCGGTAATAGATGTGTAAAATTGTCGGCCATTTAATAACAATCAGAAACAAATTCCATCGTTGATCTATGGTAGCTTTATGCTACCGTTTGAAAATTTTCTACTAATTTTAAATTGTTTCTTGGATATGATTTGTAAAGCAGAAGTCACCAACCTTTATTTAGCTGCGGACGACATAAATGTTTTACCAATACAGTAAACCACTTATTAAGTATTTAATAAAAAAAATAGAAAATATTTTAAAGAATGACTTGACCACCAAGGACGGTGATATCGAGGTTCGAATCTCAGTCGGGTGAACTGGGGTGGTTTTTCCTAAATGGTTTTCCACTCTCCCTCCCCGCAAATGCGGGTTCATTTCCTCTAAATTACACCTTTCCAATTCCTAGTCCATTAGTGTAATTAGTACTTAAGCGTAGAAACCGAATGGGTAGTAAGACGCGGTGCTAAATAATAATAAATAATAATAAATTTAAGATTGACCTTGAACAAAGAATACAGCGTGAGATGAAAGCCTATATTTGAGTTACGTTAATAGGTATGGACAATTGTGCATTATGTTAGATAAATAAAGATAGATTACTTTTTAGTCATATTGGCCATGAGATGAAATTTGTAGGTTAATAGATCTTTCCTACCATATATAATTTGATTAGCCCGCTTACGGTAATAGTAATTATGAGGAAATGACTGAAAAGATTTTGACAAACTACCACTCATTTTAACGATTAGGAGTCCAGGATATCGGGAAAAGTAGTAGTTTTCCACGGAAACCCAATTCTCACAAATAATTTTCAGTGTTTCATTCTTTGTTTAATCATCATGGAAACCACTATTTGCTGCATGACTGTAAATCTCTAAATAAACTATATCATCTTGTATTCTGAAAATTGAAAAATGACACCTGGACACGGGAATCGAACCCGAAGTAATCCCCACTAATAAGCATAATAATAGCTCTGGCTATTAATTCTTTATATCATCTTGGCTAAAAAATAATAACTCAATCTTCATTAATTGTTGGTCCGAACACATCACATTTTTCTCTTTGAATGCTGGTCATAGCACATCTAAATTGAGATGCCTAAACTGGGAAAATATTTATTTTTTATTGGAATGTTATTATTAATTTAAATTTAAATTAATAATATTGAGTATAATTTGAAAATTAAAAGGTTAAGTTGTTAAGTTCGTGAAAATATTGTCTAAGTTTAGTTTTTCGCATGATACAATTTTTTTAAATATGTTTTGGTATGTATTATAAGCTCAAAAACGATAAAATTAACTTGAATAGTGTTAAAAAAAAAGTTAGTCATTTTAACTATCAAAGTATGAGTTTTGGTGCTCACTTTTTCCAAATAATGGGTTTTAGTGTTCATTTTAGCAAATAGTAACAAAATACAAATACATAAGTTAAGCTATGTTTTCATTTTAACGCTTAATTTGAGTGTATATTTAAAATTAGTAATGTTTTGTACACCCCATATATCTTTTCACATTCCTATAAATAGAGTAAGTTCACTTATGTTTCCATGTTGATAATTAATTTTGAGGAAATGATATTTCAAATGTTTGAGTACCACATCTATATTTTAACATTCTCTCTTTCTATCAGACTCCCACGCTCTCACACACTCTCTCCCAATCTCTCCCTCCACACACACACACACACACACACACACACACACACACACACACACACACACACACACACACACACACACACACACACACACACACACACACACACACTATAAAACACTCTCTTTAATATAATCTTTTCTCATTCTTTCTCTCACACTTTATCCCTCTCTCTCACACACTCTCTACACTCACATCCACGCTATATCACACAATTTCTCTCACACTATCTTTATTATACTCTCTCTCTTAACCTCTCTCTCAAACACTCTCTCTCTCAACGGCTCTTTCTTTCTCTAACGCTTTCTCTTTCTCAAATTCTCTCAAATGCTCTCTCACAAACGTTCTCTCTATCTCTCAAACTTCCTCTATTTCAAGTTCTCTCAAAATCTCTGACTAAACTCTTTCTTTCTCTATTTCACTCTCTCAAACAATCTGACTCAAACTGTCTCTATCTCATTCTCACTCTCTCTCAAACTCACTCTCTCAATTTATCTTTCTAACTCTTTCTCGCAAACACTCTTTCTCTTAAACTCTCGCTATAACTCTCTCACAATTTAATTTTCCCTCTCTGAACTAGTCTCTCCATTTTAACTTTATCTCTCCAAATCTCTTCCACATACCCTCACATTTTCTCTCTCCTACACACAATATCTCTCCCAAAATTTTACACGCTTTCTTTCTTTCTTTCTTTCTCTCTCTCTCTCTCTCTCTCTCACACACACACACACACACTTTATCACGCATTCTCCCTTGCCTATTCTATTTCTCTCTCACACATACACACTCTCCTCACACGCACTCATACTCTCATTTTCACACTCACCCTCACACTTACACAATCACACCCTCAAACACTTAAACTCTCATTTTCCCTATCACATTTTATCACTCTCTATATCAGATATCTTATATATAATTTGATAAGCCCGTTTCCAGAAATAGAAATTACGAGGAAATGACTGAACAGATGTTGACTAACGAACACTTATTTTATAGATAAGGGAATCAGGATGCCGATAAAAATAATGGCCTAAAACTAAAACCCAATTTTCCTAGCGAATCTTCCATCTTTTTCTTCTGTGTGGACATTGGTTCATCTGTACAATCATTCTTTGCTTACATCACCATGGAAACCATGATTTATGTATAGCTGTATATAGGCAAATAAAATATTTGTCTTTGTTTAAAAATAATATCAGCTCAATCGTTAGGTACTTGAGTGGTTTGTGCAACTATTAGATATAGATCTGGGTGAAGAGTAATTTTAAAGTTCCCATCGGGGCGTAAAGGGGGAAAATATACGTTTTAATTCTAATTACACACCGAAAACTAGATATCTAAGAAAAGTTGATAGCCTTTGACGAGTAAACTTTTAATCAAAAATTTAGTGGGGGCTTGTTTATTATAGAGATCGTTTCCCAATAAAATTTTAAAATACATTTTAGTGTAATAATCTGCAGCCATTGCTGAAACGACCAACTAGTTAATATATAATGTTACTTATGATCATCTCACACCTCTATAGTTGAGTAAAAATAGTATTTGTAATAAAAAAAGCTCGAGATTTTGATGGATGTCGACGTTTCATTACCCCTTAAATCTGAAAAAAAATTTTTTTTTTTTAATAATGTCAGTCTGTAGCTCTGACTAGAGACAAAACTATTTTACCAATTGGGATAAAACTTGGGATATGGGGTTTTTCTAAGGTTTCTCAGAGGTTTTTTATAATAATCTATTCAATCCTAAAATTAATGGTAGTATTTTTTACTTAGGGATGGAAAGTGAAAAAATAGATTATATCAAACTCGACTCGATTAAAATTAATATATACATATATATAGTTTAAAATTAAAACAAAATGGAAGTTCTCATATCCTCATGAAAGTAGCTTTGAGGGTAATTTACACTTAAGGAAACTTCCAATATTTATCGTATCGCCACACCTCTTTGGGATACGAATTAATTTATCATTTCAAAAATGAAGGCATACTAAATATAAAAATCGTTATTTGAAATTATACTACTATAAAGCCACATGGCTGACTCACTAGAATTAATGTTTACCCACTTCCAGATGAGCTAGAAACTTGAAATTTGACAAACTTATAGCTTCTTAAATATATTACGACCCAGTCTAATCAAAATTAAAATAGATTTACTCGGTGATTGTAGGGGTGGTAAAACTGATTACAGCTCAGACAGACGGTGCAGCCGCACAGTCTTGTAATAAACACGCAAACGGTTTAACCTACACAAAATTACGAGAATTGTTGGGGTGGTACAACATTCCAAAAGTTTGGGAACCACTGGTCTACAGAATATAAAATTTTTCTCTTTCAGCATGTTCTTAAATTAATTTACTTAGTTCCTTACGATTGCAAAATTTGATTAAAAATCTCAAGTTTAAGTAATGTAACGCGTTTACAAGTATATTGTGACATTTACCATTGTCAATTCACACTTTACACACAACATTTTTTTTATTTATATCCACACGGTAAACTGCTGTGACATTTTGATGTACACAATTAGTTTGCCTTTTTACAGGCACACTTTTTCGTTTGACGCTGTTTTTCTGAGACTATACACTTGCAACTGGCATATACCTGGCCCTCAAACTTTGATTTCTTATTCACAGCTTCACGAACTGTTACATATTTTTCTGGGATGTCTTTATAAATTTATGTGCCAGAAATCTAGAGGTCACTTCTATTAGACTGGGTTGTAATATATTTATTAGATTTTATGAGGTATTTTTTTACGACTTTAATTTGTTTGTTTTGTTTGGATTTTCACAGCATACCATCGGGAATAATTGTATATCCCACAGTTTGGGAACCTCTGCTGTAGATTTTTTTTAAATAAGCCTTTACTATCTTGGGCGTATTGCAATAAGCTTGTAACCAACTAGACTGATTGAGCGAACAAAGGTGCATTTCCTTACTAGCCTAAAGCTGTATGGGCTCATTGCAATAAGCCTAAAATATATCAGGCTGATAAGAAAATATAATATTTTTTTCAATTAGCCTGGTTCATTGTAAATTGACGGTCCCTTTTCCATTAAGCCGGATTTTCTAATTAGCCTACGACATATATACTATATGTATATATAATATATACAGATAAATATATATAAATACATTACATATATATTACGGATAAGTCTTTAAATTTGTAATTTGCTGTAATGCTCTGTAGGTGTGATATTCCTCTTTTCTCTAAAAGTGTATAATATTTCGTTTATGTTCTTTGGTAGAATGTGCAACAATGTATATTATCTCATTTCAAATATCCTACGAGTTTTAAGTAAATATATCTTTTTTTATTTATAGTAGCGAGAAAGTCTATGCTGTGCACACTCCCCACCTTTTTAAAAAACAAATTAGCCCTTTTGCATAAAAAAAATCTATAACTTTGTTTGTGGATATAACTTAGAGAAAAAATATGATATTGCTAGAAAATTACGAAGTTTAGTTGCGGTGGTAGTGCGTCCACCTACGGAGCTAAGGGCCCGAGCTCGATCACTGGCATGGTCGAGAAATTTATCATTGTTGGAATGTGGGGTTACCCTTTCACAGTGATGAATTGACGGCCGGGGGATGGATTTTGTGTCTGTCCTAGATTTAAAATTAGAGTAATTAGTACAAGGCGTACAACCTGAACAGGTAGTAAGATACGTGGCGCTAAAATAAAAGTTAAAAAAATAATAGCACCGACAACCTACAATGGCATCACATAACATACTTTGCGAGCCACTACTGTATTAGCTGGTTCAGGTTACAGACATGTCCAGATGGATCCTAACATATTCCACTTCCTCCTTTACATCTCCACAATCATAATTTATTTTTATGTCCTTTTTCATCAAATGTTTTTTCTAATGTATTGTCTCCCCTTTGTTCAGACGTAACGAATTAGTTTTATAACAACTATCAAAACATAGTTTGTAGGTCCCAAATTCAATTCCCGCGTCAAGATGTCATTTTTTAATCAAAATAATATGTAGATGAGCCTATAACCGTAATTAAAAAATACTCATATTTGATATCGTGTAGATACGTAACATCCGCCCCCCCCCCTTTTCCCTCCACTCTATTAGTTCGGCATATCTGTATAAAGCACACTTAGTAAGTTTAATTAGTATTATTATTAATTACACTAGTGTGTTAATAATGGGCAATATCAAAAACAGAGGAAATGTACCCACATTTCTGTGGAGGGACAAAGAGAAACCATTTAGAAAGATGCACGCTTTGTTTACTCGTTCGGGATTTGAACTCTGACCACCATTCATCGTTAAAATAAACTAATTGAGCTAAGTGTTTAAATCAAGTTAAGGTTAACTTTAAAAATGAACCGACGGTTTGGTTCGGTCCCGGGGTGACCTGGTGGTCTACGGGTAAGGTGTCAGACCTCTGTACTGAGGGTCCGGGGTTCAATCCTTGGTCCCGGCACAGACAACTCTGATTTCCAAACCCTTCCTTCACCTCTGACAAGACGTGTATTAATCACAACTTGTGAATGTGTGGAATGCCAGGCCTCCACCGTGGTTCGGATCCCACGTTAAACTGTAGTTCCTCCACTTCATCTCACAATCACCCTACCATTACACATTAGCGTAGTTGCGAAAGGGTAGTAAGACGCGGTGATAATAATAGTTCGGTCCCCGACTTACAGTTTTCATTCATAATAGCCAGAGAAGAAGACTGTCTACCTGCTAACCTTCCCCCTTCCCCACCCTCTCTGCCCTACCCAAAACTTCAGCTCAAGACTTTTTCCTGTCTACCGTTGACGAAGAGGTTTTTTGGTTCTCAACGGGACGGACCGGTAGTATCCACTTTCATCTATTTCTCAGCGACACAAACGCTATCTTACAGATTTTTCTCGACATTAGCGCTGTCCATACAACGTTAAGTCAGAGCAAAGATAAACGTGTGGATGGCTGTATATAGTTCAGGGGTAGAGCATTGGCGAACTAAACCAAAGGTCCCTGGTTAGATTATCGTGTCCTAGGTGTCATTATTTCAACTAATTTAAATATTTCATTGACGGTTGTACCCGTAACTTAAGATTGTTTCCATATTAATATATTTTTATTATTATTTTATATGTAGGAGCCGATTGTCAACTGCAGATAACACGACTTGGCGCATGAATACATGAAAAGTTTCTTAGCATCGAGTTTTACTCACCCGTTCAACTTATAGGCAGGCATATGTACTAAATCACGCCGATGTGTTAGAGATGAGGTAGGTTGTACGTATTTAAAGGAAATGTACCCGCATTTACGCGGAGGGAAAGTGAGGAACCATTTAGTAAAAAAAATCACCCTCAGTAGACCCGACTGGGATTCTAACCCCGACCTCCCCGTAATCGACAGTCCCAGTCTATCGTGATAGTGACGCCTTAGATCATGCGACCACCGATGGCGTGTAACGTGAAAGTATTTCTAGTAAGTTCTCTATCCGTCCTATGAGAACTAGACTGTAGGTCCCTGTGACCTACCAATACGACAGGGTGTGATGACCACGACCTTAATCTTAGAAACGTCTCCGGTTTCTTATGTCCTTGGTCATAGGTGGAATTTGGGGGGGGGGAAACAAGAAGGGGGCAGTCGCCCTCCCGTCCCTCAATATTTCGTTCTCCCCGTCATCGGCAGTCCTAGCCTATCGTGAGGGTGACGCCTTAAACCACGTAGCCACCGAAGTGGTTGGGATTATAATTGGTCATAGGTTATATGTATATTTCTATTATTCTTATTCTTATTATTATTATTATTTTTATTATGATTTTATTATTATTATTATTATTATTATTATTAGCACCGCGTCTTACTACCCGTTCGGGTTACACGCACTTACGCTAACGTGTAATGGTAGGGTGATTGTGAGATTAAATGGAGGACCTACAGTTTAACGTGGGATCCGAACCACGGTGGAGGCCTGGCATTCCACACATTCACAAGTTGTGATTAATACACGTCTTGTCAGAGGTGAAGGAAGGGTTTGGCACAATCAGATACATCTGTGTCGGGACCTAGGATTGAACCCCGGCACAGTAGTCAGACACCTTACCCCTAGACCACCAGATCACCACTATATATAAAAGTAGTCTTAGTTAAGTTTGTAATTATGAGATGTTACCAGAATACCAGTATGGTTTGTAGTTTATGTGAGTACACAGTACGTACAAACCGTATGTTTTTAAAAACTTAATACATCAATTTAATTTGATGATAGTTATACAAACACTGTTCATTTCGATCGTCCGACTGACCTATTGGCATCCCAAGAATATTACCTCCCCCCCCCCCCCCCCCCCCCCCGTAACAATATTTCTCAGTGAAAGTAGGTTCTGTACCTTCTTTGGAAATCATAATTTTCCGTTCTTGGAGCAAACCTTCATCGGTAATAATTACCAGTCATCCGTGGTAATTACACCTGGAAGTGAAGCGCTTCGATTAATTCGTTCTCTGTATACAAAACTATCCTTTCAAACAGTTCTTTTACAATAGGGCATTACTTCAACTCCTGTACAAGCCTCCTTCGTTGGTCTAAGGCAGGTATGTCAAAATTTTCAGCCAAAACAATGAGTTTTTCGGCTCGCGAAATTTATAGCATGGACGGGGAAAACAGGGGGAAAAAACCTGGAAAAGTCAGGAAAATTCTTTAATGTTAAGGAAAGCAGGAAAATACAAGAGAACTTAATACAAAATAAAGAAAAGTCACGGAATTTAATTACTTGACTAATTCTGCACCTAAACATTTAAACAATTAATATGAAAATATTTTGTTTCTCAATATTAAAAAAAAATTGTACTAACTTAACTATATTTTGTTTTATTTATTTGAGGTATTTCTGAACCGACTGATTATACCAGCACACGAGAATTTTTATGAGCAAGAACGAAAGAGCCTACCAATTTTGCCGGGAAAGGTATTTTCACAAACTTTCCAGGATACCGTTGACATATATTCAACAACTGTTGATATCACCGTGTGAAGAACATTAAACTCTAAGCTTTATACTGGAGCAATATTTTATTTATTTTGGACAAAAAAAAATTATATTCTATAAAAATTTTAAAAATAATTTCGCTCCCGTCGGCCGCACCTTAAGTAGCGGCGGCGCGCACCGGGGCATGAATATTAAATTTAAAAAACCGCAGAACATAAATAAATGTCTCTTCTTTCCCCATCCGGCCGCTGAACCACTTTATGCTTCCACGAGAAGGAAGGTAACCGTAACAAGACACATTCGTTACTAACCGATTGCGTGACAGGCCAGGGGTAGCAACAACACCTACAAGAGGCCAGATGTGGCGTTAACAACAACCTAGGAGTCCTACGTTTACACCAGGTTTGTGTACAAACAAAGTATTTGTGTTAGTTTATATGTATAGATAATATCTATCAAAAGTGACTGCTGCAGATCACATGACTTGACGTATGAATAAGTAAAAGTAGATCTAGTAACTTTTTATAAACCCGCCTTGGTGGCGTAGTTAGCTAACGCGTTAGTTTCGTGTTGAGCTTGACTGCTGAGGATGGGGAGATCGAGGTTCGAATCTCGCTCGGGTGAACTGGGGGTGGTTTTTCCTAAATGGTTTTCCCAATCTATCTCAACGGAAATGCGGGTTCACTCCCTCTAAATTTAACCTTCTCAATTCTTAACCCATTAGAGTAATTAGTATTTAAGCGTATAACCCGAACGGGTAGTAAGACGCGGTGCTAAAAAACATTTTTATCTGTCGAAACAGGTCTGTAAGCGATTACGGTAACTTTACTTATATTACTCATATAATTAACCTCGTTATCATATTATTCGTGCTATTAATTTGATACGATGTTTTCGGTGGTCGAATAGTCTAAGGCGTCACTATCGCAATAGACCGGACTGGCCGATGAAGGGGAGATCGTGGTTCGAAACCCAGTTGGGTGTACTTAAGCGTTGTTTCACCCAAACAGTTTTCCACTCTCCCATCGCGCAAATGCGTGTGTACTTTCTCTAAAATCAGCCTTACTATCCATAGCACATTAGCGTAATAAGTACATATGCACGTTTAGCCTGAGCGAGTAGTAAAACGCGGTGCTATAAATATTATTTTTTTAAATGTGAAATATTTTTATTTTCTTACTAAAAAGTGAAAATGGGTTCGTTTTGATTTCTCTAATAATAAAGAGACAGCAACGCCGATGCTCTCCCTCAATGCAAATGTGGGTACATTTCATTTTAAGCTTGACCTTTCTCACTCCTTTGACCATTAGTATAAAATACGTTGATATCCCGGACGGGTGGTAAGACGCGGCTTTCACCCAAACACGTTCAGAGGCTACGTCTGTTGCGACAGGAGTGGAGCAAGGCTAGGCCGGGGTTAGTCCCTTTCTGCAAGAGATACAATGACTGGCTCGTTTTATTTATCGCCGAAATAACACCAGTTCTTTGAAGTAGTACGCCACAGTCGACTTTCTCCTCCGATGACCCCGGTTCGTGTCCAGAACCAGAATTCATCGACCTCAGTGTGTGGCTGAAATATAGTGATCAACTCAGGAAGAGCTCTCCTCATTTGTAGAAGTTTCAGGTAGCTGTCTATAACAGTTCTAAGCACTTCAGGTAGCTGTCTATAACAGTTCTAAGCACTTCAGGTAGCTGTCTATAACAGTTCTAAGCACTTCAGGTAGCTGTCTATAACAGTTCTAAGCATTTCAGGTAGCTGTCTATAACAGTTCTAAGCATTTCAGGTAGCTGTCTATGACAGTTCTGAGCACTTCAGGTAGCTGTCTATAACAGTTCTAAGCACTTCAGGTAGCTGTCTATAACAGTTCTAAGCATTTCAGGTAGCTGTCTATGACAGTTCTGAGCACTTCAGGTAGCTGTCTATAACAGTGCTGAGCACTTCAGGTAGCTGTCTATAACAGTTCTGGACACTTCAGGTAGCCGAACATAATAGTACTGGACATATCAGGTAGATGAAATTGTTTACATCCTTGAGTTATAGTTATGACGTTATTTTAACTGGAGCCGGTAGTTACGAGAAAATGACTTTCTTAAACTGTCGCATCGAGAAAGTGACCAGGATCGTAACTCTTGCATCAAGAAATAATCATGTAGTGTGTGTGTGTGTGTGTTTTAGTTGCAGGTGTGTCCGTAAACATTTGACATCGAAAGTCGTCTTCACATATGAAGAAGTAATCCCTTTTTTATATATATTTTAGTATTCAAAAGTTCACTTTCTAATCACACGGTTTGTTTAACACGCGATTTACAAACTAGCTCTGTCTAGAGAATAACATCCGGCCCACCGATCAGTCAACCGTCACAACACCAATGATAGTATATGTTTTAATACGATAAAAACCTATCATTGGTGGGTGCTCTAGATTCACGTCAAGTTCGTCTTGTTTTGGGGTTTCCTTTGATGGGGAGGTTGTTGTTCGAATCCCGGCTCGCTGCACTACTTGGTTTTTTACTCTCACTACGTGAAAATGCGGGTATATTGCCTACATTCATGAAATTCCTCGTAACCCCCGACGGCGCGAATAAATACGGATAACTCAGACGGGTAGTAAGACGTGATGGTAAAATTGGGTGAACAGGGGGGGGGGGAGGGGACAGGGATAAAGTTAAGCTTGCAACACACTGCATCGGAACGGAACAGATCGGAACCATACGAATGGAAACTAATTTTGCCCGCACACTGGTTTGGAATTCATTTAATGTCAGACCCACCTCAGTGGCGTAGTTGGCTAACGCGCCAGTCGTGTTGAGCTCGACCGCCGAGGACGGGGATATCGAGGTTTCGAATCTCGGTCGGGTGAACTGGGGTGGTTTTTCCTAAATGGTTTTCCCACTCTCCCTCCACGCAAATGCGGGTTCACTTCCTCTAAATTCAACCTTCCCAATTCCTAATCCATTAGCGTAATTAGTACTTAAGCGTATAACCCGAACGGGTAGTAAGACGCGGTGCTAAAGAATAATAATAATAATAATAATAATAATTAATGTCAGTTGAGTGACAACGGGTGTAATCTAAGCGCGGACGTATATGATGCCGTAGTCGAGTCCGGAGGACGCAAGCGCATAGCAGCTTCGGAATCCGTCTAAATATTCATTCTTTCCTTGCAAACC
The DNA here is from genome assembly GCA_033556935.1 of Timema podura. NCBI lineage: Eukaryota > Metazoa > Arthropoda > Insecta > Phasmatodea > Timematidae > Timema > Timema podura. The sequence goes on along the minus strand of JAVRXN010000014.1, from coordinate 9,478,876 downwards.
GATTCGTTCCGTTCCGATCTGACGTCGGTCGCTTCCGTTCCGTTCTGAGCAGGTGTGCGGGCCTTCATTAAAATGAAGGTAGTAAAAAAGGGTGACCTGGTGGTCTAGGGGTAAGGTGTCATACTTCTGTGCTGAAGGCCTGGGGTTCAATCCTCGGTCCCGGCACAGATTTATCTGATCGCCAAACCCTTCCTTCACCTCTGACAAGACGTGTATTAATCACAACTTGTGAATGTGTGAAATTCTAGGCCTACCACCGTGGTTCGGATCCCACGTTAAACTGTAGGTCCTCCATTTCATCTCACAATCACCCTACCATTACACATTAGCGTAAGTGCGTATAACCCGAACGGGTAGTAAGATGCGGTGATGATGATAATAATAATAATAATAATAATAATAATAATAATAAATAATAATAATAATAATAATAATAAGGTAGTTAAATGTCCGATTCTTTCCGTACCTATCTGATCCAGTGTGCGGAAAGCTTAATGGTAGTTTATTTTTCAATCACAGTTTCATGTTGTAGTATCCATTCAGTCAGTTTAAAGGCCAAACAACGAATGCCGTTGGTGTAATTTTCAACTTTTCCTTGTAGCTATATTAACAAGTTAATAAGTAACGCTAATATTTCCACATGACGGTGAATTTACACCCTTTTAGGGCAATAAATAACATCTAGAACCAGAAACTTTAGGTCAGGGTTCAAACCAACAGTACTTATCACGCGACTGGTTGATGAGTTGTGTGGCGTCTCCAAGGTCTCTAAGGGGAATTTTTAATTACTTCTCGCCATTAAACTAAAATTGGAATGGACTCTATTATTGTTTTTAGTTACATAATCCCTTGTAATAAAGAGAAATCCATGTGGCCTTTTGAAACTTTAATATATTATTACTAAAACATTAATTCAGGCCATCGAAGACTTAAGGTGATAAAGTATAATTGGCTTGTCAGGCCACATGGCTTAAAATACACTGGTCTGTGCCGTTTTCTGGAACTACCTCGATATCTGTTAAGCCTATTCTCACTTTTGTTCTTCCCTACAACCACCCTTTGTCATGTCGATAAGAAAGAGGGGACAGAATCTACGAAACCTGTTATCTCAAGGTAAAGAGAAAGACTCGCTGCTAGTTCTCAAATATCTTGAAATTGTCTGTTGTGAAGTCTATAAAAAATTACTGTATTTGTTAGAGGAAGGCTAAATCTAGAGCCCTTTTTCATCGAGCCTGGTATCATAGCTCCACAAATATGATTAAAAGGTCGTTGAGAATGAGCTAATTCACATTTTCACACATTTATTTCTATTAATAAAACTCAAACTAAAGGCTCGTCAAGGGAAAAGAGCCCCGTTGGAATCTTGTGACTTTATCTTGGCGTGAACCATATTTTTGAAATAGCGCATCGTATAATTAAATATTGAGTCGGAGCTTAACGTCTGCTCGCCAATTTCTCGCTTGCCAAGGCAACCCCCTTAATATATACATTAATTTTAAACCTGAATCATATAACCCAGCGGTTCTCAAACTGGGGTACGCGTACCCCCGGAGGTACGCGAGCAGCTCTCAAGGGAAAATTGGACAAAAATAACAAGGGACTTAGGGAAAACCTAATTGTTAGCAATTAACCGTTATCTGGTTATTTCCGCCCTATTTTACCCGTATTTGCTCTCGGTGGAGACCGATTTCTGAGAATTTTCATCCCTCTACCTGACACCTTCTACATTAACAGTTTTGATGCCTTTCTCAGCAACATATCTCTGTTAGAGTGGTTTTTCATCCATGTGTACCTAAAAAATAAGTAACGCTAAATTTGGAGCCGGACCCCCGTTTGAAAGTTTCAACTGGACAACCAGATATCAAAAATTGGGCCAATCCATGCAAGTCACAACCTTCTCATTTGAAAAACTTGGGATTCATAATAATATCAGCTCCAGTAATTATGATTACAAATTTGATTTGAAATATTGTATTTATGTTATTTTTTCTTTATTTTCGATCGAATTTATTTGTGAAGAAAATGTATACAACTTTTAACAGTAAAATTTATGTTTTTTTAAAACTTATCATAACGATTCTCGATAAGAGATAATTTTGTTAAAGTAGGATTCTCTCTAACTAGCTTTGTCACATTTGAAATATTTCAATCACGGATATTTTTTCCCATAGATTATATAGATCAATAATTTTCCAAGTGGTCATATTTTTTAAAGCTGTCATTTGGAAATCTTTTATTTTGGGGGTACATTAAACTTTTAGTCATGGCCAAGGGGTTCAATCATAAAAAAAAGTTTGAGAACCGCTGCTATAACCATTCGAATTATACCCATATTAACACTGTAATTTTCCTAATGTTTATTTAAGAAAAAATGTTGGATTTCGAGTAATTGTAAAGCCTATCCTGAATTCTAGTAGGGGTAGGAAATAGGAAAAACCACCCTCAGTGAATTGACTGGGATCGAACCTCGATCTCCGCATCTTCGGACAGTAAGGATTAGCGCGTTAGACCACGTGGCCACCGATGCAATTTGAGTGGATGTTATTAAAAAAACGGATAGCAATAAAACAAAAGTTAACACGACTCGATTAACGTCTATTAACCTTGACATAACCCCCGCCCGCCCGCTCCGATTTCGACGCCCAATTCTGATAACGATTCCAACGGATTCTTCAAGTCACGCTTGACCTTGAATTTAAAACTTGTAAGTGAACGTGCACATTTTTTATATCTAAATAAATTCTAGCCTAAGCGCCCTTTGACAAAAAGTTGCGGTATATATGTTGGGGGAGGGGAGGCTTTATTTCATCGCTGAATAGTTTTAAGTAGGGGGACGCAAGAAAAGGGCAGTAGTTTTTGCAATTTTTGTGTCAAAACTTTTTTTGTCCAAAATAAATATAACATTTCTCCAGTAAAACATTTAGTTTAATTTTCCTCCACACGGTGATATCAACATTTGTTGAATATCTGTCATGAGCGTTAGTATGAGAAACTTTTTAAATAAAGGGAAAAGTTATCATTAAATTACAGGACACCCTTGACAGATATTCAACAACTGTTGATATCATTGTGTGAAGAAAATTAAACTCTAGTTTATACTGGAGCAATATTATGATTATTTTGGAAAAATAATTTCAAGTTATAATAATTGCAAAAACATAAAATTACCTTTTCTCACTTCCCTACATCCCCACCTTAAGAGCCCATCTCACCCACATACAGCAAATAACTTAAGTTGGTATTACACCATCATATTTCTTTTATAAAAGAAAAATATGAATTTTATAAAATATTTTACACCACCTTTGATAAAAGTGTGTGATATTGCATTACATTTCTTCAAAGTTTGTAAAATATATTTGATACAAAAAGGGACGACAAGCATGTAGAAAGTATTTTCTAATGAACCACGAAAATATAAAAACAAAATGCCAGCCAAGTTTATCTATTAGTTAAAAAAAAAAACTCACTCAAAAGTTATTGCCTAAATATGACTTTTGTCCCTTTATATAACCGCTTATGCTCCCCGTACAGGTTAAAATTTCATACCTCGCCATTTTGTTTGGTAAAAACATAGACATGTTATAAAATATACTTTTTTTTATGAAATATCTATAAAACATATTGTTTTATTTGATAGAATATCTTTGATTTGATCATCAAAGTCACATAATATTTCTTTTTATCAAAGAACTTTCATAAATTAAATTAGACAGTGTCATCACCCCTTGTGTTGGTAATACAGCTCAAACCATACGTCGCATCGTGATGTGGTATTTGTTCTTCAAATGGATCGAACACATCCTGAGGAGGAAACGTCCACTGCATGACGTCACAGAAGGCAAGGTTGAGGGAAAGATGAGGATTCAAATATTGGATCACTTGAAGGAAAGAAGAACAATTCTGGGAGTGAAGGAGGAGACAGAGGACAGGGTGCATTGGCGATCTAAGTTCATTGACAAAAGGAATGTACCTGTCGTGAGACAGAACACCTAATAATAATCTTCTATATTAATAAATGAAGAATGGTTTGCCTGTCATGAGCATTACACAATATTTACAGCACGTAGAGGTAGGGAATTTTAAAATTAGTAGCCTCTGTGCACAAACAAGTGTACCTAGAAGCTGAAATTTTAAATTTTTTAAATATATTAAAAACTAGGTCGTAATAAATAAAATGAAGTATTGTTTTTTTTCTGTCTATTTGAAGCAAAAAAAAAAAGCGTTGTCCGGGTTGAGAAACCGTTTAGAATTAAAAAAAAACTCACTATAATCAGTCGGGATTCGCACCCTGACCTCCCGCATCACCCGACAAACCAGATGACCGCTTGCCTACCGATGCGGGTGATATATTTTTTACCTGTGATATTGCGGCCACCAAGGCCGAGGAAAGATTGTCGGCTTAGCACTGGCCGGTAAATTAGGTTTGTTGTAAACCTGACCAGCAGGTGGCTATGATAGATAGATAGATAGATGTGACGGACAGGGTGTCCTGGAAGACCAGCAGTTCAAGGATGGCAAGGAATGGTCCGTTCTAATTCACACATATATCTACAGGATCCGAGGACGAATAAAACTCTACTGGACTACAGTATGAAGGTCGTAGGAAAAAAAACCTTTTTATTTAAACATTAAATAAAAAAAAACACTAACGGATCATTGCAGATTGCCAGTTAAAATATAACTTATTGGGAAATCATTAATCCCTAAACCCATCAGTGTAGTTAGTGCATAAGAGTATAATCCTAACGGGTAGTAAGACACGTACTAAAAACAGTATTATATAATCAACGGTTTTAAATAAATATTTATTTCAGTTTTAAATGATAAGTTCACACTTTTATTTGAAACATGTTTTTGTGTGACACAAAGCGTAAATCCGGGACTTTCTCCAGGAAACCTGTCTCTCTGTCCTTTTGTTTCTGATCCACTCTCATCTCTAATCACTCATCCTCCACGTCTTACTACCCGTTCGGGCAATCCGCATATATGACACTTGTTATCTATAAGGAAGGTTTAATTTAGAGAAAATGTACTTGTATTTCTGCGCGGGAAGGTGATTAGAACACTATTTTAGAGGGAACCACCAAATTCACCCGTCCGGGATTCGAACCACGATTCAACGGGGTACCAGACAAGACGTGAGACTGACGCCTTTGTCCGCGTTCCAGTGCGAGCGTTATTTCACTATCATCATTTAAAAAAATAAGTTTTTTTTCATTTAAGTTGAAAAAATGACACCCTGGAAATGGAATCGAACCAGTGACCTTTGGCCTAGTACGCCAATGCTTTCACCACTGGGCTGCCTATTCAAGAGTCGTCCTGTGTCCAAGTCATTCTTCAGACATATTTTAAGGGTGTGATATTTTACGTATAACGCGTGATATTAATTTATCGTTCACATGTAGCTTACGCTTTCCCACGTCCCTCACGGACTCTGCCTTAACATGAGTGTGAATTAATGATATACGAGTGTAATAAAATATTGAGGGATTCTATTTGTTATGAAATTATATAATACAATCAAATAATATTAATCAAACTAGGAATTTCCTGAGGAAAATATAGAAAATTCCTAGTACTCAAATTGTTCTAATTTTGTAAATAATATCGAGTCGAAGTAGAGTCCAAGCAGCTACTCGACCCATGAACTCGAATTTTTTGAGTAATTCGTACACCCCTAATATATACTCATTCATTCATAACTCATATTAAGGTAGATTCTGTGATGGACGTGAGGAAATAAATAATAATATATATATATATGATTTATTCACGAATTTTATTACGAATGGACGTATCTGAAAGCTATAAAAAGTTACTATATCTTCTTTCACGTATTCATACGTCAAGTTTTGTGATGTACAGTTGTCACTTTAAATATATATAAATTATATATATTTATTTATATATATAATATAAATAAAGGTGTATATGTATATCCGGACGCTAGCTTAGCTCGGTGGGCTTTTTTTCTATACAAAATTAGTATATAAGTATATTATATATATATATATATATATATATATATATATATATTCATACACTAGGGGTCGTTGCAACGATGGCTGCAGATTATTGCACTAAAATGTATTTTAAGCTTTTTATTGGGAAAGGATTTATGTAATAAGCCCTTACTCACTTTTTAGTCAAAAGTTTACTCGTCAAGGCTATCAACTTTACTTAGATATTTATTTTTAGGTGTGTAATTTGAATAAAAACGTATATTTTCCCCCTTCAGGACCACGATGATAACCTTAAAACGGCATAACTCCCAGCTCTATATCTATTAGTTGCACCACACCACTTAAGTGAGGATTGAGCTGTTATTATTTTTAACCAAAGATAAATATTTTATTTGACAATATAATGCTATACACAAATCATGGTTTCCAAGGCCGTAGTCAAGGGGGAGTTAGGGGGTTCAACCCCCCTCGCCCCGAAATTTAATGAACAAAATATACATGGCTTTATTTATGGTTCAAACAATATCAAAATTAAGGCATAAGTACAAATTAGGAGGCTGTGTTACCATAAAAACCACTTCAAATAGCTTCTATAGGTGTTTAATTTTTAGAATTTTTTCTAACCTTAGGCAGTTATGGTGTTATGTTGCCATAAAAAAACTCTTAAGATAACTTATAAAGGTATTTAATATTTAGAATTTTTCCTAGCCTTAGGCAGTTATGGTATTATGTTGCCATAAAAACACTTCAGATAACTTCCAGAACTGTTTGTCATTTAGAATATTTTCCAACTTCTGGTAATTAAGGGATGTGCCCACCAAACCCCCCCTGAAATTATTGGCTTGCTACGGCCTTGATGGTTTCCATGGTGATGTAAACAAAGAATGATTGTACAGATGACCACTGCCCACACAGAAGGAAAAAGATGGAAAATTCGCTAGGAAAATTGTGTTTTAGTTTTAATCCACTATTTTTTTTACCGGCATCCTGATTCCCTTATCTATAAAATGAGTGTTCCTTTATTAAAATCTGTTCAGTCGTTTCCTTATAATTTCTATTAGTGGAAACGGACTTATCAAATCATATATAAGATTCAGTTTATTTTAGAACGTATCCCCTACAGTTTCTTCAGCCGTGCAGTAACCTACTTTATCGACCTGGTCCGACAACTTTTTCTTTATTTATATTTGTATACTGAATGTGTGAGCGACCATGCGAGGAATCTCGACCAACTCTTGACATTAGGCTCCCTGTCCAGAACCTGTTGTGAACGCGTTTTCAACCCGGGGGTCTTAGTTTCAAAACCAGTTCGGCTGGGATACATCTGGCCCACCGTGTCGACCTTAAAGGTATATAAATAGTCAAAAGTTTTTTGTGGGTCATTTAAAAACTCCGAATATTATGTTGAGCTTTCTTTGATTTGAAGTATTTTATATGCACTTTCTCATCACAGCTTGCCTCAAGGATGATGATTTGTTTAACCTAGGACAGCACAAATAACAACAAAACACAACTCTATCACAACAGTGCAATACATTATTTTTTAAAGTTATTTAACGTGTATTTTCTAAACCGACTGATTATATCAGTACACGAGAATTTCTATGAGCGAGAGTAAAAGGACCTTCCAATTTTGCCTGGAAAGGCAGTTTCACATACCTTCCAGGGTTCTTTTACACACCACAATCGACATGGGACCGACAGCTTTACTTCCCTTCCGAAGGAAGTTGTGCTACGGATTTGTATAACTCAAGAAAAATCCGTCGACCCCGGCTGGGTTTAAACCCACGAATGGGTCCTGAAGCGAATGGCAATAAAGTTTGCTACTGATTTTATTTTACTATAAAAACCAGAGATCAAAAGTAAAAAAAACAAAAAACTAAATTTACAATGATTACATTTATTATAAGATAAATTGTGAACTTTGTTCGGTGGCCGAATGGTCTAAGGCATCACTCTCACAATAAACTATACTGCTGATGATGGGGAAATATGGGTTCAAATCCTAATCGGGTGTACTAAATGTGGTTTTTCCACCATCCCTCCACGCAATTGCGGGTATACTTCTTCTAAATTCAACATTCCTCATCTCTAGGACGTTAGAGTATATGCGTATATCCCGGACGAGTAGTAAGACACGGTACTAAAAAAAACCCACATAAATATTAAAAATGTCTGCATCTTAAATAAATGTGGTTTTATGTAACAAATATACTGCCTTTAACTTCCCCCATATATAGATTGTATTAAAATATATTTCTGTTAAATGTGCGGTAGAAATATTTCCAATCTACTTAGTACAATACATAATAAATCTGGGTAGTGATAATATGACGATGTTATCATTTCTATTTATGTATATTTCTTTTGAATAGATGAGTAATTTTGTAGGGATAATTTTAATATACTTTTAAGGTGCGGCCGAAGGGAGCGCAAGTATTTTTATAGTTTTTATATAATTTAAATTTTTTGTCCAAAATAAATCTAATATTTCTCCAGTAGCAACATAAGAGTTTAGTTTTCCGCACGTGCTAATATCAACAGATCTTGAATATCTGGGGAAGGGTATCCTTGAATTTTGTCAAAACCTTACCTCTTTATTTAAAAAGTTTTAACAAAATTCCAGGACACACTTTCCCAGATATTCGAGATCTGTTGATACTAGAATTTGCAGAAAACTATACTCTATGTTGCTACTGGAGATATACGAGTATTTGATTTATTTTGGCCAAAAAAATTGAATGCTATAAAAACTGTAACATTACTCGCGCTCCGTTCGGCCTCACCTTAATTTATAACTTAAAACACTTTAGTAATTTTAATTGGTATTATTGAAACTAACAATAAATACTTTTCCTTAATAAAAAAAATCACAAGATTTTAAGGATCACTTAGGCACAGTTTATCAACTCTTTTAGCATTATGCGATTGTGATTTGTTTTTGAAAAGAGGCGAGAAAAGGAATTTATGGATTAGCTTCACAAAAATTAATAGTCCAAATACATAATTATTTTTCCTCGATTTCTTTGGTAGCCCCCAACTACATTTGTACCACTACTTGTCTAACACGACTGCACAACAAATAGTCTACACTTCCAGGGTTGAATGCCCGCTTCGGTGATCGAACAATCTAATAGATGGGGGTTACCGATGATGGGTTTATCAAGGTTCGAATCCCTGTCGGGTGCACTGAGGATTTCCCCCCCCCCCCCTAAAAGGTTCTAACTCTCTATCCACACAAATATGGATAACCGCCTCTAAAATTTAATCTTCCTCATCCTAACACATTAGCTTAAAGTGGGAGTGTAGGGAACGCGAGTTAAGCGCAATGTTTTTTCATTTTTTTAAGCAAAACTTTTTTTGCCGAAATAAATAAAATATTGCTTGAGTAAAAACATGGTTTAGTTTTCTTAACACGGTGATATCAACAGTTGTTTAATATCTGTCATGATTATAGCGACATTATTATTATCATCATCACCGCGTCTTACTACCCGTTCGGGTTATACGCACTTACGTTAAAGTGTAATGGTAGGGTGATTGTGAGATGAAATGGAGGACCTACAGTTTAACGTGGGATCCGAACCACGGGGGAGGCCTGGCATTCCACACATTCACAAGTTGTGATTAATACACGTCTTGTCAGAGGCGAAGGAAGGGTTTGGCACAATCAGATAGATCTGTGCCGGGACCGAGGATTGAACCCCGGATACCCAGCACAGAAGTCTGACACCTTACCCCTAGACCACCAGGTCACCTCATAGCGACATTACATGAGAAACTTTTTAAATGAAGAAAAGAAGTTGTTATTGAATTCCAGGATACCCTTGACAGATATTCAATAACTGTTGATATCACCATTTGAAGACAATTAAACTCTAGTTTTCTAATTGAGAAATATTTTATTTCTTTAGACCAAAATAATGTTTTGCTGTAAAAACTGCAAAAACACCGACCTTTTCTAGCGTCGCCTATATCAACATCTTACAGAATATATATATGAGTACAATCCGAACGGTTAGGCCCTTTCTACGAAAGTTGAACTGTATTATTTTGGTCAAGTTTTAAGTAATAAAGCCCCTCACAGTCCTCTAAAGTAGCAACTATGACAACATCTCGACGAACGGACGACAACACTCCACTCAGGTTCCGCCCCCCGTGACATGGCAGGTAAGGTGTTACCGGTGTCCTAACAACGCCCGCGACAACTGGTCCAGCTGATGGAAAAGACAGATTGTAATCGAGGAGTGTAGTTGTGACGTAACATGACCGCGTTGGGGACAATTAGGTTGCGCAAACCACTGATATCTTACTAATCGACCTATTTATTCCAGATTTGTTCTTTTCGATCCGAGCCCAGGGCATAATGTACTCATCAAAGGACATTGTTAGGATAGTCAAGTCTCGTAGATTAAGCCGGGCCGGACATGCAGCACGAATGGGAGAATATAGAACTATGCTCGAGGTATTGACTGGCAGATCCAATGGGAAGAGACCATTGGGAAGAATTAGACGTAGATGGGAGGATAACATTATAATGTACCTGAAAGAGAGTGTGTAATGAGGTGGACTGGATAGAACTAGCTCAAGACAGTGATAGGGTGTAATGAGGTGGACTGGATAGAAATAGCTCAAACTAGGGATAGGGTGTAATGAGGTGGATTGGATAGAACTAGCTCAAGACAGTGATAGGGTGTAATGAGGTGGATTGGATAGAACTAGCTCAAGATAGAGATAGGGTGTAATGAGGTGGATTGGATATAACTAGCTCAAAATAGGGATAGGGTGTAATGAGGTGGATTGGATATAACTAGCTCAATACAGGGACAAGGTGTAGTGGGGTGGACTGGATAAAACTAGCTCAAAATAGGGATAGGGTGTAATGAGGTGGATTGGATAGAACTAGACCAAGACAGTGATAGGGTGTAATGAGGTGGACTGGATATAACTAGCTCAAAATAGGGATAGGGTGTAGTGAGGTGGATTGGATATAACTAGCTCAATACAGGGACAAGGTGTAGTGGGGTGGACTGGATAGAACTAGCTCAAGATAGAGATAGGGTGTAATGAGGTGGACTGGATAAAACTAGCTCAAAATAGGGATAGGGTGTAATGAGGTGGATTGGATAGAACTAGCCCAAGACAGTGATAGGGTGTAATGAGGTGGATTGGATAGAACTAGACCAAGACAGTGATAGGGTGTAATGAGGTGGACTGGATATAACTAGCTCAAAATAGGGATAGGGTGTAGTGAGGTCGACTGGATATAACTAGTTCAAGATAGGGATAAAGTGTAGTGAGGTGGACTGGATATAACTAGCTCAAGAAAGTGATACATTTTTCGGTCATATCTCAGTAACCTACCCGCATTCGCGTGGAAGGAGAGTGGAAAACAATTTTGGTGTAATCACCCTCTGGACTCGAACCCGGATCTACCCGTCATCAGCAGACCGGTCTAACACGAGGATGACACCTTAGATCATTCGGCCACTGAATCGGGCAGACCTTACCTACTGAGCCAATAAAATGCACTCTCATCATTATATCATTAGCGTGTTGACTAGACGGGTAGTAAGGCGCGGTGGGAAAGTGACAAACAAAAATACATGTTATTTCGACAAATGCCGGCTTCACGGATATAACTTCTGAGCCTCGAGGCTACATAAACGTTTGGACAGCGAGAGGTGATAAGGTCCATTCGAAGGACACTTGGGAATAAGTGACCCGTCAAAATATGAGACCTTGCAATACTTGTACAGGACCCACCCCCCTCTCCCCCCCCCCTTTGTAGGAGGGCCCAGAATAATTCTCTCCACTCCCCTCTTTACAATCTTATTTACCGTTTACGTCCTTGAAAGTAATACTCTATATATTCACAATTATCTTTTTTATGTGCAACCGTATTTGACAGTTGAATTATTAGCAAATATCGGTTCGAAACCTTAGCTCAGTGAGTAGTATGTCTACCTACTTAGATAAAGGTCTTGGGTTCGATTCCGGAATAGACGAACAAAAAAAAAAATTCCTCTTTTTCAGTCAACAACCCGAAGTTTGGTTCGACGTGATTTCTATCCAACCGAAGTTGGGCATACACTCATCCCTTCGGCTGGTTAGTGCTGCCCGTACTATCTGGTAGAAATATCATGTACTAAGGGAGTTCAGGAAGTGTAATGGTTCACTGCTGCCTTTCACATTGAATTTTTATGAGCAAGCGCGAAAGGGCCTACCAATTTTACAGGGAAAGGTATTTTCACATAACTTCCGGGGTAATTTTACAAGCCACAATCGACATGGGACCGACGGCTTAACTTCCTCTCCGAAGGAAGTTACGCTACGGATTTTTATCACCCAAGAAAAATCCGTTGACCTCATCTGGGTGTGAACCCACGAACATCAGGTCCTAAGGCAAGAACATAAACCCAAGACCACTGAGGTCGATCCGAAAATATATCATTGATGAAAGGAAGGTTTCCCCTTTCACACTGATAAATTAACTGTCGCGGGTATGGGTGTTGTGTCTGTTCTAGATGTAAGTTAGTTTATTGCTGATATAACCAATCGGTTCAGAAAGTTCACGTTAAATACCTCAAATAAAACAAATGTTTTGTTGTAAATAGTGAAAGCCCTATTTGACAGTGTATTTAATTTCTTGTTTTAATTAAAATAGTAATTAACTACTCATTAACAAGTGGAAGTGTTCCAATGTAGACACTAGTCGCACTGACAAGCACGTGCTATGTTTATTTTTTACAGGGTCAACTCTAAGTCGGGAAACACTAATGACATTCATTGCAGCTTTTTTAATTGTGACCCTCAGAATTAGTTTACTTATCTCAGACAGGCGCGGCGCAAACCCATGGTACTAAGATAATAACCCATTTCGATGAGCAGAATGTTCTTAAGGCGACACACTCGCAATAAACTGGTACTGCCGACCACGGGGATATCGGAGTTCGAATCCCGATTGGGTGTACTGAAGAGTTTTTTTACTAGATGGGTTTCCACTCTCTCTCCGCGTGAATACGGGTACATTTAATCTAAATTGAACCTTCCTCGTACACGCTTCGGTGACCGAATGGTCTAAGACGCTACTCTTGGTGTATACTTGACTGCCGATGACGGGAAGATCGAGGCTCGAATCTCAGTCAGGTGTACCTTTTTTTTTCCAAATTATCGTAATTAGTACATATGCGTTGAGACCTAACGTGGTGCTAGTAAAAAAAAACACTTCTCAAGTCATGCGGGTGTTTATGGATGTCTGTACGCGTCCCGTTACTCCGGTAGATGTTCTCCCTTTGTTGATACAGGGTTGCCGACAATGTTCCCTGTGTATGCAAATGTTTCTCTCTTTGTTTACAGGTTGCAACATTCCGTAGATGTTCTCCCTTCGTTGATACAGGGTTGCAACATTCCGGTAGATGTTCTCCCTTTGTCGTTAGAGGGTTGCGACGCACCTGCAGGACCGGTACAACACGGGGAATTTCACAAAATATAATCAAAAACAGCGGAATATTTGTTAATTTGGGACATTCGTTTGAAAAGTTAAAATATTAGTGTTTGGATGTACGATAAACTGGACTGAAGAACTAAACACGCTGATTCAAACTTGTCTTATTACCCCTTAAACAAGGGTTGTGAAGAGACAAAAGATGTATTTCCTCATCAGTCTTAAGTCATCCTGTTTTAAACACAAGTTATATTACTTGACACTTGGTCACTGTGATGGAAAATTACATTTTATTACTCTTTTCTTCAACCTAAGCTGCTTGATAATTTGGTTGTAATAAAATAGTGGCGACCCTTCTACAACTGTCGGCTATGGTTCACTAGATCTCGAGAGGACTATTATCAGGGCGGGGCCTCACGTTCACCCGAATATCTGTCAGGTTTTTCCTGTGGGCGCGGTCCTCTACAGTTTACTAGACTGGCCAGCCTTCTGACAGAGTGTTAGTTTGTTAAAAAACATTTGTGACGGTCATCTGAAAGCCACGAGACTATCAACAGCTCCTTAGCAACAGGCAGGGGTCGTGGTCGCGGATAGAAAGGGGGGAATTGATTGGTAAATAGTGAAATAACTCACGAATTAAATGCAGGTCAGGTTAGGGTCACCCGTTTCGGTGGCCGCGTGGTCTAACGCGCTACTCTTCGTGTTAGACTTGACTGCCGATGACAAGAAGATCGAGGTTCGAATCTCGGTCGGGTGTACCGAGGGTGGTTTTTACTAAATTTATTTTCCACTCTTCCTCCACGCAAATACCCTTCCTATAAAATATAACCTCCTTAATCTTCAAAAACATTAGCGTAATTAGTACAAAAAGTGTATAACCCGAACGGGTGGTAAAAAAGAAGTTATGATCTTGAGCGCTGATCCACTTGTCTGCAGTTCGAGTTTCAGTTAGGGTCAGTTTATAAAGGCAAATCGGGATAGGAAAAGGCTACTAGTTGGAGAAAGTCATCACCAAGAAATTATTATCATTAGCACCGCGTCTTACTACCCGTTCGGGTTATACGCACTTACACTAATGTGTAATGGTAGGGTGGTTGTGAGATGAAATGGAGGACCTACAGTTTAACATGGGATCCGAACCACGGTGGAGGCCTAGCATTCCACACATTCACAAGTTATGATTAATACACGTCTTGTCAGAGGTGAAGGAAGGGTTTGGCAATCAGATAAATCTGTGCCGGGACCGAGGATTGAACCCCGGACCCTCATCACAGACCACCAGGTCACCTATCAACAATAAAGAAAATTAAATAAAATGTGTTTTTTTCACCGCGTATTACACTACCAGTTCTAGTTATATGGATATATGATAATTACTAAAATGGGGTAAGGTTGAGGAAGGTAGCATTTTAGAGGTAATCTCCCGCATTTGCATGGAAGGGGAGCGGGGAAAAACATTTAGGAAAAACTACCCTCAGTAGACCCAACCGGGATTAAAACACCGATCTCCCCGTCTTCTGCGGTCGAGTTTATTGCGATGGTGACGCCATAGACCATTCAACCACCGACGTGGGTTTTCTCACTATCACATTCACACGCCAACTCATCACATCATCGTGGAATCATCGATCATCCCAACTTACGACTTATCTGAGGGGATGTAACTAAATATACCTGAGCTCTATCTAGAGCCGGTAAAAGCGTGGCTAGAGCCGGTAAAAGCGTGGCTAGAGCCGGTAAAAGCGTGGCTAGAGCCGGTAAAAGCGTGGATAGAGCCGGTAAAAGCGTGGATAGAGCCGGTAAAAGCGTGGATATAACCGGTAAAAGCGTGGCTAGAGCCGGTAAAAGCATGGATAGAGCCGGTAAAAGCGTTGATAGAACCGGTAAGATCGTGGCTAGAGCCGGGAAAAGCGTGGATAGAGCCGGTAAAAGCGTGGATAGAGCCGGTAAAAGCGTGGATAGAGCCGGTAAAAGCATGGATAGAGCCGGTAAAAGCGTGGCTAGAGCCGGTAAAAGCGTGGATAGAGCCGGTAAAAGCGTGGCTAGAGCCGGTAAAAGCGTGGATAAAGCCGGTAAAAGCGTGGACAGAGCCGGTAAAAACGTGGATAGAGCCGGTAAAAGCGTGGACAGAGCCGGTAAAAGCGTGGATAGAGCCGGTAAAAGCGTGGATAGAGCCGGTAAAAGCGTGGATAGAACAGGTAAAAGCGTGGATAGAGCCGGTAAAAGCGTGGATTATAACCGGTAAAAGCGTGGCTAGAGCCGGTAAAAGCATGGATAGAGCCGGTAAAAGCGTGGATAGAACCGGTAAAAGCGTGGCTAGAGCCGGTAAAAGCGTGGATAGAGCCGGTAAAAGCGTGGCTAGAGCCGGTTAATTAGAAGGGGGGGGGCGAACCCCCCGTTCAATGACCGACCACGTTCCGCGGACGCTGGTTCTAATGACAGGTTTCGAGAGTGTCTCATGTTCTCATGCCGAGCGTGACAACACCGACATTACAGCGTGCGTCGGGACTAACAATTAGTCACGTGGCGCGTGACACTAGGAGGGGGTGGTGACTGGCGGGCGAGTCACGAGTCGCGGCAATTAAAATAGTCGAAACTATTCATTTCATGCGGCCCGGAAAACTCCCATAGTGGTCCAAATAAGGAACTTATTAGTTTCATAATATCGCAAGGAAATAATTGTGATTAGAAAAAAAAAAACCCAGCAACTTCGAGGGTCGAATGGTCTAAGGCGTCACGCTTTGAAATAGACGGGGACTGCTGATTGTGCGGAGATCGGGGTTAGAATCCTAGTCGGGAGTAATGAGGCTTCACTAAATGGTTTTACATTCTCTCTATAAGCAAATATGGACACACTTCATCCAAACTTAAACCTTACTCATCCTTAGCGGGTAGTAAAAAAGATTCTAAATAATAATAATAATTATAATTATTATTATTTTTAAATGCTTTGCAAAAATCACGTAAATACTATAGCTATTCTATATTAATCTATTCAAAATAACTACTGAATAAACTTTCTAATGTTGAACTAAATTCAAATCTACACTCATAATTTTAAAGTTGAATACAAGGAACATGCTTTCTCGCAAACAGTTAGCATGATAATAATTACACCAACGAGATGAAACGAAGCGTGTAATTGGATGCAGTTTCTTTTAAGTTATATTTAAAAAAAATGTTTGTTAGAAAAAAAACAATGTCTAGTTTAAGCTACAATAATTGTTTTCAGGCCTGTAATTATTGTTAAGCCTAAACTTAGGTAATTAAAGGCGATAAATTGTGTTTACTATTAGAATATAGTGTTAATTACAGCTGCCTAAATGACTTGATCCGATGCGGAATTATGGCTAGATGGGGCTTTTAGAAAATACAAACTTTTTTACGGTCAATATTTTAAATCATTTTACTACATAATGAATATTATTTGATATGGGGTGACCTGGTGGTCTAGGGGTAAGGTATCAGACCTCTGTGCTAGGAATACGGGGTTCAATCCTCGGTCCCGACACAGATTAAGCCGATTGTCAAACCCTTCCTTCACCTCTGACAAGACGTGTATTAATCACAACTTGTGAATGTGAGGAATGCCGGGCCTCCACCGTGGTTCGGATCCCACGTTAAACTGTAGGTCCTCCATTTCATCTCACAATCATCCTACCATTACACATTAGCGTAAGTGCGTGTAACCCGAACGGGTAGTAAGACACGGTGATAATAATAATAATAATAATAATAATAATAATAATAATAATAATAACTTAAAATAATTATTCTCAACGAAGCTGGAAGGTATTTATTTATTCTGTGTCTCATTCTAATAACTACTGAATGTTGCTTCAATGTTTTTTCTTTCCCTCTCTCTCTTATGTTAACTGGTAATAAAACTAAGCATGCTGGGACCACTCCCTCAACCCGTCCAATTAATCTCTTCAATTTGAATCTAAACATGTCGGTTTTATAATGTTGACTTTTACTTTACACGGGGAAAACCCGAACCATTTTGTATCCTGTTGGTTGCATGAAACCAAACTAGAGCATGTTTGCCACAAGAAGATCCATGTTTGAAGACTCAGAACGTTAACGATGTTGTCTACAGTAGCCCCGCGGCTTCTTTGGTGCTCACTGACAGTTCACAGCTGACTTCTGACAGTCAACATTTAGGTATATACCTAATTTTTTACTGTCAGAAGTGACAGCTGCTAAACACATGTTATTTGCAGATCATATGGTTCGGCGTAGGGATACATAATTTGGTCTGGTAACTTTTCAAAGCCGTCAGCTGTCAGCTGTGAGATGTCAGTCAGCACCAAAGAAGCCATGGGGCTACTGTACCTATGAAGTAACTTCAAGCTAAGATAATATTTCCCCAAGTTAATGTATTTATTTACGATCGATTCGGTGGGTTTTAAAGATATACAGTAACATTAAAACAAATACAATAAAGTCTCGGATAATTTTAAAAATATTCTTAAATTGTAAAAACATTACTTTTTGAATTTTGAACTTTTTCGTAAACTTTTTTTTGAATCGTCCACAGCTCATGATATTTGGTTTATTCACAAAAAATGGGCAGTAGGAATCTTCCTGCATATATATATATATATATATATATAAATTCCGTGGAAACATATGTACAGTATATCTATGAAGAAAACAAGGAAAAAATACCAAGAAATGCAAGTTAACTTCTGTCCAGGAGCAAATAGTAAAGAGTGTGTTTGCTCGTCAGCGAAAGAGGGGAAGTGTTAACCACAGATATGTCGACCTCGGTGGTCTTAAGGTAAAGTGCTCACCTCAGGAATCGATGTTCGATGTTCGTAGGTTCAAAACCAACCGAGGTTGACGTATCTTTGTTGAGAGATAAAAATTCCGTAGCACAACTTCATTCGTATGGGAAATAAAGCCGTCGGTCTCAAGTCGATTGTGGCATGTTGAAGAACCCTGTAAGGTATTTGAAAATACTTTTCCCGGAAGAATTGGCCACCCATAAAAATTCTCGTGTGCTTATATAATCCGTCAATTCAGAAAGTTCACGGTAAATATCTCAAATATTATTATGTTTATTATTATTATCATTATTATTATTAGCACCGCGTCTTACTACCCATTCGAGCTATAAGCAAACTACCTCAAATAAATTAATTTAAAAACACCAGATAAACATAAAGCCTTCCAGAAGGGATCTGTTTATTTTCTTCCCTCTCTTTCTATTTCATACATTGGCGTCTAAGTTTGATAGCGCTTTGAGTGACTTGAGTGCGTCAAGCTAAATTTCAGTCCGCTTCTGAAAATAGCTTCGAAATTACCAAGCAGCCAACTTCGTTAGTAAACTTGACTACATACATCCCTACGTGAAGCTATGCTTTCTTCAACTGTCTGTCTCTTTTGGAAAATGATACCAGGTTTGACAGTGTCAATGTTGGTTGGCTCTCCTGGATTTGTCAGGTGTATTTTCAGAAAGGTTCTTTATATGGCTATCTGTGTCTAGTTGTTATAGGATGTCGACATATTCTCTACTTTCATTTACTAGCATGAGGTCTGGTGCCATTAGTGGCTATCTATCAGTGGCCTGAAATTGTTTAGTAGGAGGAGGAAAATGAATACATAGTACATGTAATAACTCTCAGTGATATGATTTATATAATCTAGGGAGCTAGGATTAGGTAGATGAATAGTAATATAAATCATACAATCAAGGGAACTAAAATTAGGGAGGTGAATAGTGATAAATCATATAATCTAGGGAGATAGTATTAGGTAGATGAATAGTGATATAAATAATACAATCAAGGGAACTAAAATTAGGGAGGTGAATACTGATAAATCATATAATCTAGGGAGATAGGATTAGGTAGATGAATAGTGTTATAAATGATATAATTTAGGGGGCTAGGATTAGGTAAATGAACCGTGATATACATTACATAATCTTGGGAGATAGGATTAGGTAGATGAATAGTTTTATAAATCATATAATCTAGGGAGCTAGGATTAGGGAGATGAATAGTGGTACAAATTAAAGGAAACTAGGATGAGGATTATGATTATAATGTGTACTAGCTATCAGTGATCTATCCATCACAAATTGATGAGAATAAGGTTCAAATAAATGCACTTCTATTCGTTTTTCATAAATAAAGTGTCAGTTACTAGGTAGGTCCTCGGTCCCGGCACAGATTTATCTGATTGCCAAACCCTTCCTTCACCTCTGACAAGACGTGTATTAATCACAACTTGTGAATGTGAGGAATACCAGGCCTCCACCGTGGTTCGGATTCCACGTTAAACTGTAGGTCCTCCATTTCATCTCACAACCACCCTACCATTACACATTAACGTAAGTGCGTACAACTCGAACGGGTAGTAAGACGCGGTGCTAATAATAATAATAGTATTAATATTATTAATGATAGTAATTTTCTTCACCTGGTGATATCAACAGTTGTTGAATATCCGTCATGAACATGAAAGCGTCTTACTACCCGTTCAAGTTATACGCACTTACGCTAATGTGTAATAGTAGGGTGATTGTGAGATGAAATGGAGGACCTACAGTTTAACGTGGGATCCGAACCACGGTGGAGGCCTGGCATTCCTCACATTCACAAGTTGTGACACTTTAAGACTAAACAACACTGACATTAAATAAAGTTATAAGACAGTTGTAAAGTTACTAACATTACTTTAATGTATTTATACGTCAATTGACGGGCTATGCAGCTGTTAATTTTGATATATACATTATCAATACCTATAGAATGACAATATTAATATAGTACGGTAATGTGTTATCAAGTTTGCTCACAAAATGAACGGTTATATTTTCTAAAAGTTCCTTCCTACCACAATACCACCATACAAGTGGTCGTCCTCGAGATGGTAGCGGCCACTTTCACCTGCCGTCGCTCTGGTCTAATTATAATCACACTCTGGCGGAGGGAGAGCAATCCACGGTCCGCGGACCATCGGAGGTCGTGAGTAACAACGCTGGCTTTGGCGTTAACCTCGGGCCGGTCTGGTTTCAGCGGAGGTTTGGGGGTTCAAATTCCCGACCAGGTATGCTGAAATTTTTTTTCTTCCTTTCCTGAAGGCATTTCCCACTCGTTCTCCACGAAAAATTTGTGTAGATTTTTTATCAAATTAATCCTAACAGTTCACTATAACGCTAGCTGACAGTAAGATGTGGTGCAAAAAAAAAAGCTTAATTTATTATTTATTATTTTTAGTGCCATATCTTACTACCCGGTCGGGTTATACGCAAACGTACGACGTCCATCACAGACTCTGTCTTAAACTAAGAGTCAAGAATGACCTGACACGAGATGACTCCTGGATAGCTCAGTGGTTAGACCATTGGCATACTAAGCCAAAGGTCCCGAGTTCGATCTCAGGCCTTTCCAGATTTCTCTGTGAGGCCTTTAACGAGGTCAAACTCAGCCCTGTGAGAACAAACGAAGATCTACTTTAACAAAGAAGTAGCAGCTTTGGTCTAGAAAACTGAGATTAACGGTCAGAGGTTTCGTTGTGCCGACCACATGACATCTTGGATCCGAATAAGTTGGTATTATCTTCGCCAACAGACGGCGGTCTTTCTGTTGTTGTGGCTCGATTGTGGGCTGATGCCGTGGAGTTTTAAGGCTTATAACGGGGTGGGTAATTTATGGACACCCTGTATTCTGGTCCGAATATTGAGTGTGTGTACACCCCTCGTTTTGTTCTGCTATGAGATGTCCTTGTCAGATAAAGTGTGCCCTCGGGGCTGGTGAACAGGAGAGTGGTCCTGTGTATGTGTGTGTGAGAGAGAGAGAGAGATATAAATCTGCTTGTTCCTTCCCCGGAATGTTGGCAAATTGAAAGACACGTTTGATGCTCGTCAGATCAACCATTTCTCTATCGAAGGTAATTACAGTAGAGCATCAATAATTCGGACCAATTGGGAGAATCGACCCAATCCGGATTATTGATTTGTCCTGATTTTAGAAAATACTGTACTCATACCAAAAATAAAAACAATAAAATAGACACCCGCCTCGGTGGCGTAGTTGGCTAACGCGCCAGTCGTGTTGAGCCAGACTGCCGAGGGCGGGGAGATCGAGGTTCGAATCTCGTTCGGGTGAACTGGGAGTGGTTTTTACTGAATGGTTTTCCACTCTGCCTCCACGCAAATGCGGGTTCACTTCCTCTAAATTCAACCTTCCTAATTCCTAATCCATTAGTGTAATTAGTACTTAAGCGTGTAACCCGAACGGGTAGTAAGACGCGGTGCTAAATAATAATAATAAAAAACATAGACGGGATACTTACGAAAACTGAGTGTTAAAGTAGAAACATTCTCACTTTATTTAAACAACGAGCTTATACATTTTTTTTCTTGTTGCTAAATATCACAAGTTCAGAAGGAATGTAATAAGGCAAAAATCTAACAAAGAAAAAAGTCTCCAATTTTTATTTATTTTCTGAACAGGGGTTAAGGTGCGTTTTTTAGTGGCCGAGTCTTTGATATTGATACCACTGCGATTTTCTTAAGAATAATATTTTTTTATTGGCGATCCAGATTATCGATGCTCTGCTTTATATAGTCACAGAGTGCGGTGGAGATGTATATAATAGGAGTATAGTGAGAAATCACTCTTATAAATTACAAACACATGTGAAAGGTACAAGGGAATAAGGGGGAAATTC
Source organism: Timema podura (assembly GCA_033556935.1). Taxonomy (NCBI): domain Eukaryota; kingdom Metazoa; phylum Arthropoda; class Insecta; order Phasmatodea; family Timematidae; genus Timema; species Timema podura. The sequence continues at coordinate 9,456,778 of JAVRXN010000014.1, read as the reverse complement.
CCATTTTAACTCTAATCGAACTAGTGCTGCCATCTGTTAGATTTTAGACAATTGTGAGACCTTTATAATGAACTTTATATTATGGTTAAAAGAGGTCTTTGTCATATTTGAATTAATTATAAAAAGTATATGATGGGGTCCATATCGGGTTTTAGATATAAAGTTGGTGTTCTTGCTGATATCATTGGAGAGCCCAACATTTCGTAGGACCGATTTTAATAAACTTTTACTAGATTACTAAAATGAACATATAAAGATATTTTTTAAGTTTATTTTAGCACTTTTAAATGTATTTTAAAGAAGACAAATTAGGACTTTAACTCACGTTCCTTTCTCTACCCACCTTAAAATATTTGTGAAACTATGTCGTAGCTGTTGTACATTCCAGAGATGTGGAACTCATTTATAGCCCAGTGAGAAAACGAGCTATGTCGTAACTTGGGTACTTTTCACAGTGTAAACAAAGATAAATATAGTCTCACGCCCAGCTAACTTAGGTAGGTAGTACAGCTTGAACCAGACGTCTTAAGAGCCCGTCTCACCCCACAGATAACACCTAACTTAGGTAGGTAATACAGCTAGAACCAGACGTCTTAAAAGCCCGTCTCACCCCACAGATAACACCTAACTTAGGTAGGTAATACAGCTAGAACCAGACGTCTTAAGAGCCCGTCTCACCCCACAGATAACACCTAACTTAGGTAGGTAATACAGCTCGAACCAGACGTCTTAAGAATCCGTCTCACCCCACAGATAACACCTAACTTAGATAGGTAATACAGCTTGAACCAGACGTCTTAAGAATCCGTCTCACCCCACAGATAATACCTAACTTAGGTAGGTAATACAGCTAGAACCAGACGTCTTAAGAGCTCGTCTCACCCCACAGATAACACCTAACTTTGGTAGGTAGTACAGCTTGAACCAGACGTCTTAAGAGCCCGTCTCACCCCACAGATAACACCTAACTTAGGTAGGTAGTACAGCTTGAACCAGACGTCTTAAGAGCCCGTCTCACCCCACAGATAACACCTAACTTAGGTAGGTAATACAGCTCGAACCAGACGTCTTAAGAATCCGTCTCACCCCACAGATAACACCTAACTTAGATAGGTAATACAGCTAGAACCAGACGTCTTAAGAGCCCGTCTCACCCCACAGATAACACCTAACTTAGGTAGGTAATACAGCTCGAACCAGACGTCTTAAGAATCCGTCTCACCCCACAGATAACACCTAACTTAGGTAGGTAATACAGCTCGAACCAGACGTCTTAAGAATCCGTCTCACCCCACAGATAACACCTAACTTAGATAGGTAATACAGCTCGAACCAGACGTCTTAAGAATCCGTCTCACCCCACAGATAACACCTAACTTAGGTAGGTAATACAGCTCGAACCAGACGTCTTAAGAATCCGTCTCACCCCACAGATAACACCTAACTTAGGTAGGTAATACAGATAGAACCAGACGTCTTAAGAACCCGTCTCACCCCACAGATAACACCTAACTTAGGTAGGTAATACAGCTCGAACCAGACGTCTTAAGAATCCGTCTCACCTCACAGATAACTCAGATAACAACTTAATCTAAGGGTTAGGGACTTTGAGGGTAACTTTAGAGAAAACGTACCCTCATTTTCGTACAAGCGTGGACTCGGCTTGATACGCGTTGAGGACATGACACGAGGATCTGATACAAGCGTGGACCCAGTTTTACAGGGCGGGTGTCCCAGTATACGCGAAGCAGACCGTACCCCGAGTCCTTGAAACAAAATGGCTCGACCTGTATTTCAAGTCCAGTTTTTTTAAAAATATTATTTCGTTCCTAGTTTCGTTGGAGTCGTGCCTGCCGTAAGGTCGAACACATCAATTAACGATTCGGGCCGTGATTGGGCCATAAACATACATTCGGGGCGCGCGTGGATCAAGTACAAGTTATCACCTGGGTATCGCTCTGATTCGCGTACTTGCCCCACTCGACACGATTAGAGTAGATGCCAAGTGTCCTTTTTTTATGACACGGTAGTATTTACAGCCCCTTCAAACATGCTTCACTTAAGTGCACCCGTCTCACTGCTGTTTTACCAGGGATTTAGATACAATAAGACGTTCGAACCAGAATATTTATACAAGTGTGGGTTTTTTGTGCACTCTCCTCTTGATAACAACTATATTTGTATTTAGTTAAATTATTTTTTAGTTCTAAAATAATAATTTTCATATTTTATTTGATTTTAAAAAAATGCTAAAACTGTTCTTAATGATTTCAACTCTACAGGGTTTTTTTTAAAAAGAGAAAACCACACGTCTGGTTCAAGCTGTATTACCTACCTAAGTTAGGTGTTATCTGTGGGGTGAGACGGGCTCTTAAGACGTCTGGTTCTAGCTGTATTACCTACCTAAGTTAGGTGTTATCTGTGGGGTGAGACGGGCTCTTAAGACGTCTGGTTCTAGCTGTATTACCTACCTAAGTTAGGTGTTATCTGTGAGGTGAGACGGGCTCTTAAGACGTCTGGTTCAAGCTGTATTACCTACCTAAGTTAGGTGTTATCTGTGGGGTGAGACGGGCTCTTAAGACGTCTGGTTCTAGCTCTATTACCAACCTAAGTTAGGTGTTATCTGTGATATGAGACGGGCTCTTAAGACGTCTGGTTCTAGCTGTATTACCTACCTAAGTTAGGTGTTATCTGTGGGGTGAGACGGGCTCTTAAGACGTCTGGTTCTAGCTGTATTACCTACCTAAGTTAGGTGTTATCTGTGAGGTGAGACGGGCTCTTAAGACGTCTGGTTCAAGCTGTATTACCTACCTAAGTTAGGTGTTATCTGTGGGGTGAGACGGGCTCTTAAGACGTCTGGTTCTAGCTCTATTACCAACCTAAGTTAGGTGTTATCTGTGATATGAGACGGGCTCTTAAGACGTCTGGTTCTAGCTGTATTACCTACCTAAGTTAGGTGTTATCTGTGTGGTGAGACGGGCTCTTAAGACGTCTCGTGCTAGCTGTATTACCTACCTAAGCTAGGTGTTATCTGTGGGTTGAGACGGGCTCTTAAGACGTCTAGTTCGAATTGTATTTGATGCCTAAGTTATGGATTTGTTTTGCCGTGCGGTCAGAAATACTCTTAATATATTTTAAGTTATGTTGATAGGGAACTCTAAATCACTTGTATACCACCCAATTTATCTCTCTACTTGAAATTCCCTGTAAAAATTCCTAAGTTAAATTCACTTTTTACTATTTAATCTGGACAAATAGATGAATAAATAATACAAACAAAACTCTTAAAAGCAATAAAACCTTTTTCTAAGTGTTGTTTTTCGAATGTTCACATTCCCCCTTGGACTCGAAGCCAAGACGTTCTCTCACGTCGTAATGACAGACACCCTTGTCACAGGACCCGGCTCAAGGCGGCGGGAACCCGAGATCCACCCGAGGCAGCCGCAAGTTCGGCACGGAGCAGCAGCAGGAAGCGTCTAGGGACTCATCCACGGTGAAGGACAACCAGGAGAGCAGCAGAAGCCAGGAGGTCGTCAGAGTGGCGCGCAGACCGGGATCGAGAGATCGTGGCTATACGCAGGTACTGGTTAGCGAGCGTTCGGGACGGCGGTAAATGTCGCTTGATAAACCTGACGACAGATGACGCTGGAATGATTTATACACCCAGCAAACCGTATTTTTTTAAAATATTATTAAATTAGTGGTAGATGTAACACGACACCAGTTTCTTCTTCATCTTCATGTTCTTTTAGCGAGTCAGAAGCAACCTATCCTCGTTGAAAGCAGCCTTGGCCGTTACTATTTTAAACTTTGTCTCCTTTGTATATTGCGAATCTTTCGAAATTAAACTCCCTAAACATTTTAAATGTTTGTCATTCTCTCGCTGTTGGTTTAACTCCACAGTGGTTCTTCTTTCTGGGACAGCCTCAAATAGATAAACTCTCTCTCTCTCTCTCTCTCTCTCTCTCTCTCTCTTATATATATATATATATATATATATATATATATATATATATATATATATATATAAAAGAGTAAAAAGGCTAGGGCACAGACAATCAATATATCCAGATACTCAACCTCCAGGTTAAAATGTTTGCGCTCCTTCTGCCAGCTTGAGTCCTTCACCACTAGTATCGCTACGTTCAGTTCTATCATCACCCCGCAGTGACACTAGCGAAGCCCAGTGTTGAAGGACACAAGCTGCCAAAAGGAGCGCATCAAAACCCCGTAAGGTTGAGAGTTCGTTTCTTACTTGACTATGGGCTAGGTCCATTATCTAAAAATATATTTGTGTTAACAAGAAACAAGTACTTGACGATATTTTACAAGGATTTTTTTCTCTCTTTTTCAGGCCAATTTCCAAGAGCCCGACACGGCCTCTTCCGTAATATCTCCTGTCACCCATCAGCTCCTCTCAAGGTCCTTCTCTCAACGTCGCTCCTTCGACGACGCGAGGGAAGAGGACCTCGTGGAAACGGCACCCCGCGCCAGGACCTCATTCGACAGCAGGGAGATTGCCGATAAACCTCTCAGGAGGAGGATTCCCTCTTCAGTCAAACCCGACGCAACGGACGATAACACCAAGGGCAGATCTGACGTCAACACGGCTCCCGGAGAAGACGTGCAGAGGATAAGAGGTGGCCGCAGAAAATCCTCGACGCACGCACCCGAAGCTTCCGCCGACAACGTCGGAAGGTCCCCGCCAAGAAGGAGTAGGACGACCACCATCTCGCCAGCTCAAGAGCAGCCGACTTCCGGTTTCGAAGGCGCCAGAAGACGCTCCTCTCCCAAAGACACAGTATTAACAAGTCCTTCAGATGCCACCCCAAGGAGGAGAGGTCCTGCCAATGAAGGTAACGATGCGGTCCCTCAAGAAATAGGAAGCAGAGTAACGTCTTCTACAGGTGGTTCTCAAGAAATCAACAAAAACAGTCGGCGAAAACCTTCCAGAACATCTGCTCCCACTACATCCGACGATGCCTCACCTCTACGGTCCCGAGGGGGTGCTAGAAGACAGCCGTCGACACAGGAAACCGTAGGGAGATCTTCTCGAACGGGATCTGGACGTCAAACAGCGACAACAACCACTACCACTACTTCTACTACCACGACTAGCTCCCCACCCGTAGCGGTGACGGTCAAGGACGTTGAGGAGCTACAGGTAACGGTGAGTTCAGAGCCAGAAGGCACCGCCGGGACCAGGGACCACATACCCGTCGTAGAGACCGTTGACGATCTGCCAGCAAACACAGGTCCCGCGTCAATCGTCGACGCTTTCAGCACCACCAGCAAGGCGAACGGTCCCAATTCCGGTAAACCTCGCGAGTCCGTGGGAGGAAGCGTAGACGTTTCGAAAATCGGTCGAAACGCCGCCGGTCCGAGGAACGCATCCCCATCTCCTAACGACCGGAGGAAGAAAACTTTATCTAGAAGCACAACGGCCGAACAGGCCTCAGAATATCAATCGGTCGAATCTTCAACGGCGGCCATCTTCAGCAGGAGGAAGTCACTTCGGAACCAGGCAGCGGACAGAGATGAAAACATCCCCGCGTCAAGGAAGCAGACCCCGCGTAACTGGAGGACCACCCATAGCCCCCTCGACCAAGATGAACCTATCTCAGCCTCTGCCGTACCTGAAGCCGCCAATCTGATATCATTTCCGGCGGAAGTGGTGTCCACCACCAGAGGCCCTGAGGTCGTCCCTAACGAGCTGAACGCCATACCGGAATTAGTCCAACCCGTCAACGCCGAACAAGGATTCAGGAGGCTCAGGGTACCTTCGAGGAAGGATCAGACCGACGCGTCCGGTGACGCCGGTAGTCAAGAGATCGTCAGGACCAGACCGTCGTCAAGATCGAACGCCGCGTCCGGTAAGAGGGACGGTGAGAACACCCCCGTCAGATCAGAGACGGTTCCGAAATTCAACAGGAGACCTTCGAGACCGTCCACGTCCGATGACGCGAATTTGTCCCCGACCAGCTCTAACAGGGACAGGACCACGGAGTCTAGCGTGGCTGACGTCATGTCCGGAAGGAGGAAAGTTGCCGCAGAGCCCTTGAGGAGAGGCGTAGACCCCCAGATCAGTAAAGGTCGACCTAAAGATCCGTTTAAGTTTGAACCGCGCCGGCCTGGAAGGTTGTTATCTTCCGCCAATGCTTATAGAACATCGCATGAACAGGTAACATTCGCTTGTTCAACATTAATCTACTAGGTCTTAATTTGTTATAAAGCACAGGTTATACACAGGTGTACTCATTAATCTAATATGTATCTAGCCCTGTGGGGTAGTGGTCGGTACACCTGGCCACGAATCTAAGGGTCCCGGGTTCGATTCACGGCTGGTGCCTTGGGTATTTTTATCTTAAGGGGAATGACCCCAACGGTTGCCAAGGTTTGGTTAATTAGCCTTAAGATATGTTTGAGCCTCACACTGGCCCAAACTTCCATATTTACTCTCATTTCACTACGGGTACGTGTTGACAACCTCTTATGGTGTACCCTGGGTACCGTTCTGTGCCACCAGAATGACTAATAGTCTACATACAGGGGACAGAACTGGAGGTTATGTTCCTCCCGGTCATTAATCTCATATGCTTTAAAAAACACACTCTAATATGTTATGGTTGAATTTAGAGGAAGTGTACCTATATTTGCGTGGAGGGAGAGTGGGAAACCATTTATGAAAACAAATTTCACTACGGCCCAACCGGTATTCTAACCCCGACATCGGTGGTCCAGTCTATTACAAGAGTGATGCCTTAGACCATTCGACCACCGAAGCGAGTTCATATTGATAATGTAAGCTATCTGATATAATGAAACAGGATGCTGAGGAAGAGCCTTAATAAACCTAGTTTAACCATGTTACTAAAGTCAAATAGCCTAGATTTATTCAGTTGAGAATCGAAAATGTACTGATTCTCTATCATTATTAGGTGTTCTGTTCTACAATAAGTCCGTTCTTTTTGTCAGTGAACTTAGACCGCCAATGCAACCTGTCCTCTGCCTCCTCCTTCAGCTCCCAGAATTTTCTTCTTCCCTTCTAGTCATCCAATATTTGAATCCTCCTCCTTCCAAAGCTCCTCTTTCCATCAACCTTTCCTTCTATGACGTCGCGCAGAAGACAATTCCTTCTAAGGATGTGTCTGATCCAATTTGCTTTGTATCGAAGAATCACATCTAAAATTGTTTTGTTCTCACCCACTCTTATTATGATTCGTTCATTTGTCACCTTGTTTGTCCACCTGATCTTCTCAAGTCTTCTCCAGCACCATCAAAGATATTCAAGTGGGCGTATTACAGTTGGGCTAAGAGTTCCTTCTTGAAAGATTGTAAACAAGGCGTACTGATGTACTAACTCTGCACCAGCTGTTGTGGCGCTCCGATTAGGATGATTGTAAATGTTTTATCAAGTTGAGCAAAAAATATCAGGTGATGGATAGTAAGACACAACACAATGCTAATCTAACCTAACCTAACCTAAACTAAACAAGCCTAACCTAATAGAAGGGAAAAAGATTGACGGGCCAAATTCAAATCTACCCGCAGGTCTATTATCTGTTATTATCCTTCTGGCCAGTGATTGTGACCCAGCTAAGCTATGACGATAATCCTCCTGGTCAGTGATCTTAGCCCAACTAAGCTATGACGATAATCCTCCTGGTCAGTGATTGTGACCCAGCTAAGCTATGACGATAATCCTCTTGGTCAGTGAACTAAGCTATGACGATAATCCTCCTGGTCAGTGATTGTGGCCCAACTAAGCTTTGACGATAATCCTCCTGGTCAGTGATCTTAGCCCAACTAAGCTATGACGATAATCCTCCTGGTCAGTGATTGTGACCCAGCTAAGCTATGACGATAATCCTCTTGGTCAGTGAACTAAGCTATGACAATACTCCTCCTGGTCAGTGATTTTGGCCCAACTAAGCTATGACGATAATCCTCCTGGTCAGTGATCTTAGCCCAACTAAGCTATGACGATAATCCTCCTGGTCAGTGATTGTGACCCAGCTAAGCTATGACGATAATCCTCTTGGTCAGTGAACTAAGCTATGACAATACTCCTCCTGGTCAGTGATTGTGGCCCAACTAAGCTATGACAATAATCCTCCTGGTCAGTGATCTTAGCCCAACTAAGCTATGACGATAATCCTCCTGGTCAGTGATCTTAGCCCAACTAAGCTATGTACTTGTGGGACAAAGGGTCACATGGCCCAACTGGTATGCGCCGCTCCAATTATTACTAATTCATGTCTCAAGTTAAATGTATTTGTTTATTCTTGAGGTTGAGATGCGACCGGAAGCAGGCATGACCTTGGAGGAATCACAGCCCATGGAGGTACAGGAGACCAGGGATATCTTAAAGAACGTCAGGTACACGGAGCAGATAGAGGTAAGACTCCTGTCTTATAGGGGTATTTACCGCGCGCTTTCTAAACACTAGTTTACACATGGAACAACCTATACACAGTCCACAGCATTAACTAGTGGCCAGAGTTCCTGGCTACAGATCCGGAGGTATCGGGTTCAATCCCCGGCGCATCCAGATTCTCTGTGAAGCAGTGGGTCTGAAACGGGGTCAAACTCAGCCTCGTAAGGACAAATGAGGGGATATTAGAACAAAGAACTAGCTGCTCCGGGCTAGAAAACTGAGATTAACGGCTGGTGGGATTCATTGTGCTGACCACATGACACCATCTATCGAAAAAGTTGGCACTATCTTCGCCAACAGATGGCGGCCGCTCGGTAGTTAGGGCTTGCTTGCGGCCTGACGCTGTGGAGCTATAGGTATTGATAATATCTATCAAAAATGACAGCTTCAGATCATATGACTTGACGTATGAATACGTGAAAATAGATCTAATAACTTTTTTCTAATTATTGTCAGATAAGTTGGACTGTAAGTTTGCTCATAAGAAATAACAAACGCTGACGGCGATTATGTTTCAGCCGTCGCGGTCCCCTCAGAGTGACCTTGAGGAATCCTTCATCACCCGCAGCTCCCAGCAGGTCGTCACCATCACCGTCCTGCCAGAGACCACAAGCGCCATTCAGGTACACCCTCGCCACCACCCTGATTTTGGGAAGGAAGACACGTTCTGGAAGGCCTTGTTTTGTATCAGGAAGTCTTCTGAAGTTGTTGTGGGTAGAACTGGAGACTTAGCAGTCGGAGCACTTAAGGCTCGTTGGCCCACACCGATCAGGAGGCTCCACAGGCGTTGATAGAGGAGAGTAGGGGGTAACATAGGGGGACATGTCCTCCCGAAGGCCTCAAATGTAATTCGGATTAATCTGTTTCAGGCACCGGTGAACAGCTTGTTCTCTAGCCGTTCCCCTGACTTCCCAACCAGGTTCGCCAACCTGAGGAACAAATACCGCGCCAGCCTCGACGCTGAAGCTAAGGCATCCAGCGGGACTCGAACCAGGAAATACCAGGTAACATGTCCTCAAATACATACATAAAAAGTAAAAACTAAAATCCACAGATTTTGTTTATCTCTTATCGAAAGGGGGGGAAAATAAATAATTTCTAAGAACCGAACCGGTATTCTCATCCAGACGTCTTAACGACGTCACCGTCTCACTATCTAAATCACGTCCCCCAGAAACCCGGTTCGGACGCAGCCCCCGCGACGGAGTCCTCGCGTCAGATCCCGGCGACGCTCGCAGGCAGACCCGATCACGGTCCCAGGCACAGGTTCTCCCCGGGGGCCGCCGAGAGGCCTTTGTTCAGCGCCGGGTACCGCAAGAGCTCCTCCCCGTCCTCACCGCTGGAGGAGGACGTGTCCCGCCCCTCTTCCACCCCCAGCAGGTCCACCTCCGGCATCAGGCGCAGCGTGCCTGTCACGCCCCCGGTAAGTACAACTTGTTCTTTTCAACTTTTGCTGTCACTGCGTCTTACTACCCGTTCGGGTTATACGAACTTACGCTAATGTGTAATGGTAGGGTGGTTGTGAGATGAAATGGAGGACCTACATTTTAACGTGGGATCCGAACCACGGTGGAGGCCTGGCATTCCACACATTCACAAGTTGTGATTAATACACGTCTTGTCAGAGGTGAAGGAAGGGTTTGGTAATCAGATAAATCTGTGCCTGGACCGAGGATTCAACCCCGGACCCTCAGCACTAAGACGCGATAACAACAACAAAAAAACAAGATATATTTACCAGGATGTTTTGTCTTTCAGAGCGACGTATCCACGACGTCGTCATCGGTCGGCGTCCCTCGGTTCAGCGCTCGTTACAAGAGCGACCTCCTGCGCGCCGCGACGGGCCTCAGGGCTACCACCACACCGGTGTATCTACCCACGGTACCAACCGTCCGACCCAACACCAGCACCACCACGGAGGGAACAAGCATCGTGAGTTCGACTTTAGGTTAAGAGTATCGGCAGGAGGGCAGGGGGAAAACAAATCGATATTTTCAGCGGTCCGGATATCCCTAGAATATATTTAGAAAAAATTCATGATAGGTAAGATGAAATTATAGACTTAAAACACTAATTAAATAACATATGTTTTTATAATTTTAAGTGAATTCTATTAAAATGCTAGTATCAATACACGACTTACAAACTATGTCACCTTAATACCCCACGTAGACATCTTTAACGCTTATGTATTTACAAATTGAATAAAAGAACGAACCCGTAATCAAAAAAAAATATCTTCGTCGTCATTCAGAATAGAACCAGGGACCCGCGGACTTGTGGTTCATCACTTTAAGCACTTAGCAATGGCGATGGGCTTCATATTAATGTGTGGTGGATTTAAAACATTTCAAAATTGAAAACAAAATTAATAACGATACTTGTCGGATAAGATTTTAAAATTTTACTTTAAAATTCGTTTCATAATTTTACTTGAGAACTTAAATATTTGATTTGGAGATTTTATATATAAAAAAATTCACCTAGAGGTGTTTATTAATAAATAATTATATCTGTTAAAAGAGGCCTTTAAATTACTTATTGTGTTTTTAAAAAAGTTAAAAACTAACAAGTAAATTTTTTAAATCAATTTTGAACTTAAAGGGTTTTAGTCGATAGTATTTTTTCCTTGGCATTCCTTAAACTTAATCCGCTATGCATATTCAATGGTTTTTTAATTTCTTAAAACGTTTTAATTTTTTAACACTCTTTACCCCGGAAAATTTCTGCTTTATTTTAGCGGCAAATCTTTCCTTAAGTTTGTCCTGTTGGTATTTCGGGTATATGATGTCATCCCGAAGTCCAGCAACTTGCAGTACATCCCTGTAGTGATTGCGGTCTAAAAGACAAGGCGTAGAATATTAATAGCTTTTCACCTGCAAGAATTTTCTTTCTCCACTAATCATAGTGTGTTAAAAATAGTTATACTACTATTTTAATATAATCTATTTAGATTAAGTAATTAAAAAAAATATTTTCAATCAAAATTTAAAAAAAATCATACAAACTAAGTTACACTAATTTAGTCAATTTTTGGGATTATATTTAAAATGTATTAATTCCTTTTCATTTCAGAAATGGTATATAAAACCAGAGTGTATATATGTATATAAATGTGTATGTTTTAACAAATTACAAGAAAATATTAATAAAATATCTAAATGAAATATATATATATTTTACCAAAACAATGTAAACATTTTATCTTTTTGTAAATTACCTTCAACTTTTTCTCTCTTTCAAAAGTACTTGCTTTTATTTATTTCCCTAAATTGGGTATATTAGTTAAACCTAGGGACACATATTTGTAATGGTTCTTATTTTATTTTCAAAGTTTTTTTTTTTTAAAATCATGGCTTTCATGTTTTTCTTGTAGTTTAGTTTAAAAATAAAATAATCATTAGGAAAAGGTACTAATTTGGTTGGATTTTATATATTTGTAAACACATATTAGTAATAAATACACTAAATTAATGTTTCCCAAACTTTGGTCAGTCGTGTAACTCTTTCAGGGTCAGCCAGGGTGTATTTACAAATTAAGGACGGAAAGTAGTACCTGCTATTTTGTAAAATATAAACGGTGGTTAAAATTTTTAATAAAGCATCGGTGATTATCCAAACAAAACCGTGACAGAGGGAGAGAAATTCTATACAATTCCATAAACTCCCCTCATAATATTATTATTACTATTATATATAATTTTCTAATGCGTTTGTGTGTTTCCACATTTTATGCCTTTGGATGTCCTTGAAAAATTAAACTTTGTACACTTGTATTAAAGACCAATGAACAGAACCTAACAAATCCGGATTTTCAATTTTTCTGAAATAAAAATTAAATTTAACATTTTAGAAAACATTCTAAAATAGTAATTTTTTAGTAAGGAGCGTTAGAATATACAATATATTTTTCCTCATCATTTGTATTTAATAATAATTTAATTTCATAAATTTTCATCACTAGTAAATTTTTATAGTTCATTTAATCTCGTTTTATTAAAAAAAAATTCTATTGTATTTTAAATTGGATTTTATTAAATATTCTACATCTAAAATAGAAAAAAAAAACTTAACACTAGTAAAACTCTTATTAAATTTATAAAAAAAATATTTTGTAAATTCTTTTTATAATTTATTAATGAACTTTTATTGATTTAGTTACATTATTAGAACATCAAATTTCAAGTAATTATTCAATACAACTTAGTGGGACGTTGTTTATTTATCCGCTAAAATCCTATAGAGATTATCACAACACAGTTTGGGAAACAAATAACTATAATAACAATAACTCTACTAATTACACCATTCATTTAGGCAAGGTAAGTGCCTAAAAGAAACAACTGATTTAATTTGTAGTTAATAAACATTCACGCCACCTTTACCTAATTTTTTGTGTGTGTATTATATATATATATTTCTTAAATAACTATTTTGTTTCACTTAATCTATTGTAATTATCTCTTATTTCACACTATACTCTTTAAATATCTCCCAGCTTACTTTTTCAGCTTAGAACTTAGCAATAAAAAGCCAAACAAATGAATGACAAACACTCTTTATATCTTTACTTATGCTTTTTTTTTAATATTTTCTTCAAATGGTAGACGCATTTCATCTTTCGCTAACCTTCATACTCACAGGATCTTTGATTTATTTATTTCATTCTTTCACTAGACATTAGTGTTTTTTTTCTAGCACTAATTTATTACTTAAGACCTAATCGAAAACAAAGGACTTTAAGATTCGATGGAACCAATGACGCGACATCACCACATCCGGAATTCGGATGGACTGAAATAATTGTGAATGACATTGGGAAGATATTCCCCCCTCCAAGACGGAAACTTTCTTTTCAAAATTGGACAAATGGTTATGGAGGAATATGGAATTTTAAAAAAAATCAGAATATATATTGGAGCAAATGCTTGCAAAATAATTATAAAATAAGATTTGAAATAAAAAATAATAAAGACAAATAAAATTGTAATATAACGTTGACTTCAAAAGAACGGACATGACTAAATATGGAAACTGAGTAGTAAACTTATTTTGACTGAGATAAAAAAAAAAAAAAAATACGGAAGCGAATTTTAAATGACTTGTAGTATTAATCGTTAAAATTTATTAAAATAGCAAACAAATTTTTTTTAAAAAAAGCGGAAAAACAAACAAAAAGCGAGACAATAATATGAGATTCTCTTGTTTTCCATAAAGGCCGTGGAGTTATCTCGAGGCGACAAACAAGAGATGCGTTCCCATTGGGCAAACCGGTTGTGATGTCACCGAGCGCGCAGCCAATGAGAGAAGACTTGACTTGACAGTGATTGCCAGTGTTAGCTTCATTAAAAATCATCTCTGATCATCGCCATGGAGAAAAAGATTCACCCCACCCCACCCCTCCACAAAAACACACAAAGAATAGGGGGAGGGGGGGGGGGCGCACTTCACATCCAAAACGACGTGAATTCACTCATGGACATTTAAGATTACATTTTCTTCATTAATCATTACATAGATATTCATTAAATTGGAATAAGAGTTAAAGTGTATTTTTTAAAATAATTTAAATACTACTGCTGTAGTTTTATAGAATAAGTATTAAATCGTGCAATTAAACGAGCAAGACTTTTAGGATAGTAAATAAGCATAATTTAAAAATTATATACATTAGATTGATGTTGCTGTTGGGTTAAGTGGATTTAAAATTAGAGGTCCATTATAGAGCTTCAAATATTATTCAATAAAACGGATTATCTGTATAAGTTATATTAAATAAAAATAAAGAAGTTAGAAATTATTTAAATGTTTGGCTTTTTATTGAATGATTAAAAAAAAAAGTGATCCCCCAAATCTGCAGAGTACACAGACGAAAAGCAGCTGGTGCTTCTGCGGGCTTCCGGACAGTTTGATTATTTTCAGACGACTTCGTCGGTCGACCTTTTAATCGTCGCGTCGACAATCGGTGCAGACACCGCCACGACGAGGATGGTCACGGGGAAACTACCATCGCCGATTTCGACGACGAGATCTTAGGGGCGAATTCGGATAACGAGGAGACTTCCGAAGAGAGTCCTGCAACGACGGAAGCACCTTCGGCGATGACAACCTTATCCCCTCCTCCTTCTCCTCCTTCGACGACCGCCGAACCCCTAGGAGAGACGACCACGACCACGACCACTGAGTCGCCGCCTACCACGGCGATGGCGCCTGTTAGCGAGACGACCACACCGACAGCCACGACCACAACCACGGAGGAAACCATTACCACGTCGACTCCCACCCCGGTACTGGAAGGCTCCCCCTCAGGTGATGAACCCGTCACAAGCAGCCCTCCGAGTTCCACTGATCCACCAATCACCACTGAGTCTACCGCAACCACAACCACCGAACCGACAACTACAACCACCGAACCGACCACAACAACCACAACCACCGAACCGACCACAACAACCACAACCACCGAACCAACCACAACAACTACAACCACCGAACCGACGACAACCACAACCACCGAACCAACCACAACAACTACAACCACCGAACCGACGACAACCACAACCACCGAACCAACCACAACAACTACAACCACCGAACCGACGGCAACCACAACCACCGAAACGACCCACCACCTCTGCACCATATAGCACCACCCCGCCTCGAGATTCGTCTCCAGGATGGCGGTCGCACCCATCGGCACCCCGAGCAGCACCCCCGCCACCAACCTCTTCGACGATTTCAACTCCGTGTACCAGACAGCCCAGAGGAGAGAGGACACTGACGAAGGATCCTCATCCCTCCTACTCATATCCTCCCTCCGCAACCGTCTGACCACGCCGAGGGCGGAAAGGCGCATCTCCGACCAGGAGAACGACATCAACTACCAGCCTCCGGCGGGCACCTCCTCCAACTCCTTCACCTCGTTCAACCTCGGCCCCTCCCCACCCCTCTTCGCCTCCAGCCGCGCCTCGCTCGACTTCCCAGGCTACACCCCCACCCAGAGCCCTTACTACAGCACCCCGCCCAGACCCCCGCGCACCCCCGTACCGTACGTCATCTTCGGGATATTCCCGAACAACACCGTGTTCCGGAAGTTCCCCAACTCGAACGTGAAGGAGATCGTGAGTGAGAATGAGATCGCCAACAGGCAGCCTTACTACCCGGAGCAGAGAGGGAACGACTACGACGTCTACCGTCCGACCGCCGGATACTCGGAGGGGAGGAACTTCAGTCCCTTCGTCTCCAGCGTCACGGTACTTGGCCCTTTACTCAGCGGGAACACTAAGAAGTAGGGAATAGGAGAGACACGAAGAAGTAGGGAATAGGAGAGACACGAAGAAGTAGGGAATAGGAGAGACACGAAGAAGTAGGGAATAGGAGAGACACGAAGAAGTAGGGAATAGGAGACACACGAAGAAGTAGGGAATAGGAGAGACACGAAGAAGTAGGGAATAGGAGAGACACGAAGAAGTAGGGAATAGGAGAGACACTAAGAAGTAGGGAATAGGAGAGACACGAAGAAGTAGGGAATAGGAGAGACACGAAGAAGTAGGGAATAGGAGAGACACTAAGAAGTAGGGAATAGGAGAGACACGAAGAAGTAGGGAATAGGAGACACACGAAGAAGTAGGGAATAGGAGACACACGAAGAAGTAGGGAATAGGAGAGACACTAAGAAGTAGGGAATAGGAGAGACACTAAGAAGTAGGGAATAGGAGAGACACGAAGAAGTAGGGAATAGGAGAGACACGAAGAAGTAGGGAATAGGAGAGACACGAAGAAGTAGGGAATAGGAGAGACACGAAGAAGTAGGGAATAGGAGAGACACGAAGAAGTAGGGAATAGGAGAGACACGAAGAAGTAGGGAATAGGAGAGACACGAAGAAGTAGGGAATAGGAGAGACACGAAGAAGTAGGGAATAGGAGAGACACTAAGAAGTAGGGAATAGGAGAGACACGAAGAAGTAGGGAATAGGAGAGACACGAAGAAGTAGGGAATAGGAGAGACACGAAGAAGTAGGGAATAGGAGAGACACGAAGAAGTAGGGAATAGGAGAGACACGAAGAAGTAGGGAATAGGAGAGACACGAAGAAGTAGGGAATAGGAGAGACACTAAGAAGTAGGGAATAGGAGAGACACGAAGAAGTAGGGAATAGGAGAGACACGAAGAAGTAGGGAATAGGAGAGACACGAAGAAGTAGGGAATAGGAGAGACACGAAGAAGTAGGGAATAGGAGAGACACGAAGAAGTAGGGAATAGGAGAGACACGAAGAAGTAGGGAATAGGAGAGACACTAAGAAGTAGGGAATAGGAGACACACGAAGAAGTAGGGAATAGGAGAGACACGAAGAAGTAGGGAATAGGAGAGACACGAAGAAGTAGGGAATAGGAGAGACACGAAGAAGTAGGGAATAGGAGAGACACGAAGAAGTAGGGAATAGGAGAGACACTAAGAAGTAGGGAATAGGAGAGACACGAAGAAGTAGGGAATAGGAGAGACACGAAGAAGTAGTGAATAGGAGAGACACGAAGAAGTAGGGAATAGGAGAGACACGAAGAAGTAGGGAATAGGAGAGACACGAAGAAGTAGGGAATAGGAGAGACACGAAGAAGTAGGGAATAGGAGAGACACGAAGAAGTAGGGAATAGGAGAGACACGAAGAAGTAGGGAATAGGAGACACACGAAGAAGTAGGGAATAGGAGAGACACGAAGAAGTAGGGAATAGGAGAGACACTAAGAAGTAGGGAATAGGAGACACACGAAGAAGTAGGGAATAGGAGAGACACGAAGAAGTAGGGAATAGGAGAGACACGAAGAAGTAGGGAATAGGAGAGACACGAAGAAGTAGGGAATAGGAGAGACACTAAGAAGTAGGGAATAGGAGAGACACGAACCCCGCGTTAGTTCCACGTCCGGCCAATGAGGAATCTGATCACCACCGTCCAAACTAGACTCCATAACAATAATACTCAACCTCGATTATCCGGATTGATTCGGAACGACGGTCTAATCTCCGGATTGTCCGGAGAGATGAGTTTAAAGAACTCCCCAAAGGTTAAACGGCGAATTTAACTCGTTTAAAATACAATAATATGTAAAAAAAAATTGGATGAAAACAACTTTAGTTTGTATTACTTCGCATAATATTGTACTTATAAAACGTAGCTTAGACTTATGACGTCATCACTTGCAGATATATATACCTTCCTTGTTATCCTGTGAGACTATAACAAACAAAATGGTACAATTCAAAGCACATCTTAAAATTTAAAAAAATTAGTAAATACTCGTAGGATTTGTGAGACTAAATAATATATATTGTTGCAGAAACACCCCACCGAAGAGCTCAAGCGAAATAATATAAACTGATACAGAAACATCGAGTAAAAGAGGAACATATCTCTGTCCACCAAATGAGCATGATAATCGATTTTAATTATTGTCAAAGAACTCCCTAAATATATATATTTGCTTATAGTTCAGAAACTACTGGTTTTATAAAAATATATTCAAAAAATGATATATTTTAATTTTAAATATTGCTACAACTTTACAACGATAAATCATTTCGTATCTCAAATATTTGCGGGGATATTATCAAAAACTAGAAATTTCCACCCATGTATTGTACCTTTAAGGTAATTTTCATGGGAAAACGAGAATAGCCATTTTGTTTGTAACGATAAACAATGCCTAGATATAAAAATTTATCAAAATCGTTAAAAGCGAATTTGGAGAAAATCGATTCTTTATCTTTTCCCCCTTCGGTAAACTACCCTTAATTTCAGGGTTGTAAATCTAATTCCAAAAGCTCCTCGGGGGAGCCTTATGAAAACCCTAGATACCAAAATCCGACCTGATCAGTAAAATGGTTTCGGCCGAGACACGGACGGACAGACAGACATACGGTATCACTAAAACAACTTTTTTTCAGTTTTAAGAAGTCGTGAAACGTTGACATTTATCAACATTTCGAGTTAGATTTTTCTTTTTTACGATCACATTACATTTTCTCCGAGTACTAGAGAGAAAGATACAAGGTACGCTTGCTACTCAATGCAAAAAAAAAAAGACACAGCTAATATACAAATTAATTACTATCAAAGGCCGGATAATCGGGGTTGTACCATGCTACACAGGTTTACCAACAAAGTGTACTCACAAAATGGTGAAGTCCAGGGGACGTCTAGGTGCCCGCCAGGGTGCCTCATAATATTAACGTTTCAGTCGATCTTTTTTTCCTTATTGGCTGACCGTAGGGAATAAAAAATGTCTTCCCCCACCTTCAGAACTTTCTACGGTAAGACTTGAT
The DNA here is from genome assembly GCA_033556935.1 of Timema podura. NCBI lineage: Eukaryota > Metazoa > Arthropoda > Insecta > Phasmatodea > Timematidae > Timema > Timema podura. The sequence continues at coordinate 9,438,025 of JAVRXN010000014.1, read as the reverse complement.
GACTTGACGTGACATTTACTGTGTTGGAATCGTTGATTCAATTATTACTTTTTACGTCTTATTTCTTACTTCTTACTTCTTGTGTTTTCAATTTGTGTAAAGGGCTTGAGATATTATTTACTATGGCATATCTTAAAGTAAGACATATTTTCCGGCAGGTTTGTGGATCTGTCTATTAATTTATTTTTTTACCAAAAGGTTAATTGTTATAAAAATTGAAGACGTATTTATCTTAAACCTGATTTTTATAGGAAGCCCACTTTCGAACACCAACATTGATTTAAAGTCAATAAAATTTGCTATTTTAGAAACATGTATTATTTGATTTACTAATTTTTTAAAGTTAATTAAAAATTTATCAAAAACTTCCAATGTTACTTCCTTGTGAATTACTGTATCATTTATCTTTAAATCATTAATTAAATGGACTATGGATGTAAATACAATTTTTTTTTCGCCCCCGCTATTAGGGCAACGTGAATTTCTATTTTTTCAAATAACGGGTTTCCTATTAAAAATCAGACCTTAAAATTACGAAATAATTATTGTTCATAGGAGTGTTTAAAGAGAATTAGTACCTGGTGCCTTTTATTATTATTGGTAGGTACCAGTACCTGAACTTTTGACCTTTTCCAATTAAGGTGTACAGTCAAGGTTCAAACATAAAGTTCCTTGTTTACTTTGTGTTCAGTAAAAGAATTTACCACCCATGGTAATTAATTTAGTTAATTTGTTTTAAGAAACACCTACAATCATATAAATGTATATAAATAGACTGATATAGTACAAAAAAAACCTATTACTAACAATATTAACCTTTTTTTAAAGAAACTAATTTCGATCCGACTATACATTACTGATTATAAATTTACGTACTTTAATATTTAATCGATAACTATTATTAGTTTAGCTAACATTAATTATAAAGAGCTGTACGTGCTATAAACTTAACTTTTAAAATAAACAATATTAATACGTAGTTTTGAGTAACACTGAAAATGTATCTTAAATTATAAACATTATCGCTGCTAAACTAATTCTTTTGTATATGGTGGTTAGCTAATATAATTATATATATAATGTGGATAAAAATATGACATTCAATAAATTATCGTATATTTCAGATTTTACAGTAACATCAAGTTTAAAAAGAATTATCATTTTCTGTGACAAATAGAGAAAGACACATCTAACTTATAATTTTGACTTATCTAAAACCCCTCTAAAAGGGGGGGGGGGAGGTGAACGACAGTTTTAAAGCCAAACGCACCTTAAAACAACTTAAAAATTACATAATGTTTTTGATTCTATTGGTTATACAATAAAATGTTTTTTTTTAAATCACCGCGTCTTAATACCCGTGCATCTATATACTAATTACTTTAATGTGTTAGGGATTAGGAAAGCTGAATTTAGAGAAAGTGTATCCGTATTTGCATGGAGGGAGAGTGGAAAACTGTTAAGGAAAAATAACCTCAGTATAATCGATCGAGATTCCAATCTTTATCTCCCCCGTTATCTTCAGTCCAGTCCACTGTGCAAGAGTGACTTCTAATACCAGTGGTTGGCAATCATTTCCACGCTTTAATTTGGTTTTTTCTCGTCAAAACCTCTCATATTTATTCCTTAAATTCAATATTTCTCAAATATTTCTGTCACTACCGTTATAGAAAAGAAGTAGAATAAATAAAATTTTAATTTTCATATTAAACTATTTAAGGTGTGGATGTAGGGGAAGCGACATAAGGCCTTTTTTCCGTTTTTATAGCAAACTTTTTTTTGACAAAATAAATAAAATATTTGCTCCAGTATAAACCTAGAATTTAATTTTCTTCACCTGGTGATATCAACAGTTGTTGAATATCTGTCGATGGTGTCCTGGAATTTAATGACAACTTTTTCTCTTCATTTAAAAGTTTCTCATCTAACGCCGCCATACTCATGACAGATATTCAACAACTGTTGATATCACCAGTGAAGAAAATTAAATTCTAGGTTTATACTGGAGCAAATATTTTATTTATTTTGTCAAAAAAAAGTTTTGATATAAAAACTGCAAAAACAATGGCCTTTCCTCTCGTTCCCTACAACCCCGCCTTAAATTACCGCTTATAGCCAATTACAAATATTATTTGAAAGTACGTAATACATTTGCTAGTTTAAAAGATCCAAAGATTGACTTTTAATCAAGACCTACCTTTCTTACACGATAGACTCAAAATTACCAACGACCCCTGCTAAAAGACAATTTAAAAATAAATAAATGTGTTCATCATAAGTGAAACAACAGATATAAAAGTCACAAAGAAACGTTATTATTATTTTATTTATTTTCTGAATCGGCTGTTGCCGACCACATGGTTTAAGGCGCCACTCTCGTGTTGGACTGTCCTGCTGATGAAGGGTAGATCGGGGTTCGAATCTTGCTCGAGTCTACTGAATATGGTTTTTCCTAAATGTTTTCTACGCCAATATGGGTAGATTACCTCTAAAATGGTTCCTTCCTCATCTCTACCCCATTAGAGTAATTATCATATCTGCGTATAACCTGAACAGGTAGTAAGATGCGGGGATGAAATTTAAAAAAAAGGATACATTTTTGACCATGCCCTGAGTAAAACCCGGCTCCTTAAGTTCAGTAGACGTACACACAACAGACTGAGTCACGATGTCCTCGCGGTACAGCATCATGTCTGTTGTATTCAAGGTCACCCCCTCCACGACGCAAAGAGCAGTCCCCGGCCTGTCTGAGATTGACGAAGAAGAGGAGAACCATCTCTTGCTGTTCCTGAGCGTCAACAGGGGGGCGTCTTCCTCGACGGAGCAGTCGGAGGTCGATGTCCGCATCGGAGAACCTTCCACGGTCGTGTTCACTTCGACAGAGACCCCGAGCTCGATCGGGGAACCTTCCTCCCTGGTGCTGGTCTCGACAGAACCGCCATCTTCGACCACAACGGAACCTTCCACCACGACGACAACTGAGCCTTCAACGACAACCACAACAGAGCCTTCGACCACAACCACAACGACGGAACCTTCCACCACAACCACAACAACGGAACCTTCCACCACAACCACAACAACAGAGCCTTCGACCACAACCACAACAACGGAACCTTCCACCACAACCACAACAACGGAACCTTCCACCACAACCACAAACAACAAGACCTTCCACCACAACCACAACAACAGAACCTTCGACCACAACCACAACAACAGAGCCTTCCACCACAACCACAACAACAGAACCTTCGACCACAACTACAACAACAGAACCTTCGACCACAACCACAACAACAGAACCTTCGACCACAACCACAACAACGGAGCCTTCAACCACAGCCACCTCCACTGCGACAGTGTTTGTGGTGACGCCCGCGCAGTCCGACGACAAGCCGCTAGGGGCGCCCAAGTCTCCGGACTCAAGTGGCAAGGAGAGCGTCCCTGGTGGCAAGAACCCGCCTGGTTCCCTCCCAGACATCTCCGGACTGGGGAACTCCGTGAGTCTCTTTACTGTCGCCAGCTATGACACGCTAATAGCGGTGACTAGCTCAACTAAAACAGGATTTTAGAATACAATGATCGCTCTAGAGGCGTTGTAAGTATTTGTACCGGTGAAACATGCGGACAGAGGCGTCGGTCTCGTCTAGACTTGAGGGTCCGTGGTTCGAATCACGAGTGGGTGTAATTAAGTGGCCTTCCTCCCGACTAAACGGTTTCCCCACTCTCCTTCCCCGCAAATGCGTGTACATTTAGTCTAAACGTGACCTTCCTCATCCCTATCCCATTAGCTAAGATATACAGATGGTGTGAATGGGTAGTAAGAAGTGGTACTCGTGGACGCGGGGGGTTGGGAGGATTGTCTACATATTATATACCTACATAACCTACCTATAGTCCATCCGACACTGGAGTGGTGGTAAGTCACAGAAAAAGTTACCAGATAAACTCTCATGTATCCATCCATTCGTCAAACCACAACTGAGGGGGGTCACAACTTACACACATACTTGTTTTCGATGTCCAACATTCCATCAATTGAAGTGATTTAATAGCTTTTTCAATTGTGGAAGGAAGTCTGCGGTTTGAAAACAATGTTAGAACTATAAAGCTGTCGGTGACCTGGTGGTCTAGGGGTAAGGTGTCAGACTTCTGTGCTGAGGGTCCGGGGTTCAATCCTCGGTCCGGCACAGTTTTATCTGATTGCCAAACCCTTCTTCACCTTGACAAGATGTGTATTAATCACAACTTGTGAATGTGAGGAATGCCAGGCCTCTACCGTGGTTCGGATCCCAAGTTAAACTGTAGGTCCTCCATTTGATCTCACAATCACCCTACCATTACACATTAGCGTAAGTGCGTATAACCCGAACGGGTAGTAAGACGCGGTGCTAATAATAATAATAATATAAAGCTGTCTATTGTACATATCAAAGCACTCTTAAGCTAATATACAGCTCTTCTTACTTTATATATATATATATATCTTACGATCTATTTTATTTATATTTCTGTGCCTTAAGCATGCTTCAAACTGTCAGACCTATTATAAACTTGGGTGTCGTTGTGCATGATAGTCTATATGGAGGGCCTACAATCCTTCTTGATTCTTCTACATCTACATCTAGGCTAAGTATGAACACGTGCTATTTGGTATAGCGAGTATTGTTTTATGATTGTGTTGGTATCAAATCTTCTGTAACCACCCATTTTACAAAACACTTGAAATAATTACAAAACCCGCTATTTGCTCAAAATAAATAAAATATTGCTTCAGTAGAAACATAAAAGTTTAATTTTCTTCCCACGGTTATATCAACAGTTGTTGAATATCTGTCATGAGTATATGGTATTAGATGAGAAACTTTTTAAATTAAGATAAAAAGTTGTCATTAAATTCCAGGAAATCGTTGACAGATATTCAACAACTGTTGATATTACCATGTGAAGAAAATTATACTCTATGTCTCTACTTGAGCAATATTTTATTATTTTGGCCAAAATAAGTTTCGATATAAAAATTGTAAAAACACTTATCTTAACTCGCTAATTAAATTCTATATTTCTAGCTTTCCTATAATTGATTTGATTGGTATTTACAGATTTTATCCCTTTTTTTTTATTGTTTATGGCATCATACCACTTAGATTTGAAACAGTTTTTTTAATAAAAAATTTTAACAAAAAAAATATCAATAAACAAGGAGTAAATCATTGAAATTACGGGAATGTCTATATAGAGAAGATAAAAATTCAATAAATTTAAATTAGTTATAAAATGAAATCTGAACTCAGGTATAGTAAAAAAAAAAGTTATCAACAAAATCCAATCATTTTACTCACATAATCGAGGGTTTCTAACAATAACTGTGTGTTGTGTCATGTTAGCTTCAAGTTCAAACAAGATCGTCTTCTCCTCGTCCAACCGGAAACCAAGATTCGCCCTCGGCCCTCGCCAACAGGGTGAGTAAACAAATCAATACCTCAATTGTTAACTGTGCAACTGAAGCTGAGGTTAAGACAATGGTTGGAGGTCAAACTACATCCGATCTCTGAAAACTCACTCATTAGTGATTAGCTATCGTTTGTGTAAAGATTCGACCGATTCAGCGGGAACTATTCGCTCGCTAACAACACCTCTATAATTTTATAATAATGGAAATTGATAAAAATAAAGAAAAACTAAACTAATAAGAATTAATTCACTCTTTAATTTTAATAGTTAAACTCTATTAATTCTTTCACTTATATAGTTTTAAAATAAAATTAAACTAATAAGAATAAACTTTACTAAAACACTAAACTACTCCATTTTAAATTCAAAAAGAAAAGTTTATGAACACTTTTTGAATTCAAAATAGAGTAGTTTATTGTTTGTTTTCCGAAATATTGCTCTATTTGTGTTTAAACGTGTGTGAATATTTCTACTATAGAAGACATCAGGAAGAAAGAAGATGTCGCCTTTGTACTGTACATTTATACTTCCCACATTTTTCCTCTTTCCCTGGGTGGGCTTTCTTCATTACATTTACTCTTGTTAGTTCATTTTCCTCTTTTTTTAAAAATCAATTTCCATTATTATAAAAATATGTATCCACTGTTAATCACAACACCTCTCCAAGTAGCCTACAAGTGAAAGCTCCCCCTGCCCCCCTTAAGGCATCTTGTCCCTTGTTACAGATAATAGAGATGGCCTTGCAGAGACAGAAAGCAGCGACTCCTTCGCAGTTGGTTGGTTCAGCGGTGAGCGAACTAGAACTATCGATATAGACTTAGCTCCCTGGGACTTTGAGGGAACTAGAACTTAAAGACTTAGGACCGAGACTTCTAATAACAACAGTTAACTCTTTAAATGTCAGGGCCAAGACTATGAAATCTGGTGACCTGGTGGTCTAGGGTAAGGTGTCGGACTTCTGTGCTAGGGGGTTACGGGGTTCAAACCTTGGTCCCGGCACAGATTTATCTGATCGCCAAACCTTCCTTCACCTCTGACAAGATGTGTATCAATCACAACTTGTGAATGTGTGGAATGCCAGGCCTCCACCGTGGTTCGGATCCCACGTTAAACTGTAGGTCCTCCATTTCATCTCACAATCACCCTACCATTACACATTAGCGTGTGTATAGCCCGAACGGGTAGTAAGACGCGGTGCTAATAATAATATAATAATAATAATAATAATAATAATAATATAATAATAATATAATAATATGAAGCTACTGACTATCAATGACTTGGATTAAAAAATTTGATAAGAGACAAAAGTTCATACTTTCTTATCACATAGTCTATAATATTTTGTGACATTGTTTTCAAAAACCATTTATCAGTAACCTTCCCTTTAGTAAGTTTTACCCAGACAAACAAACATCATTTTGAAAATCGTATGAAACCACCCTTCAGATATAGATTTTAACAAAATAGTTATAAATATATTTAAAACAATAAAATTTTGTAAACTACTATTTTTTTTAGTTGTAGAAAAAAACATAAATTCTTATTTATGGTGTGGATCCTCCAAAAGACACCCATTAAGAAAAAAAAATCGTAAGTTATTTTCAAAAATATTAATAAAATTTTTTCAAATATCAATAAACTACCTATACATATTTTTTTTCTCTAAATAAAAAATGTACAATGTTATTTATAATATAAACACTCCATAGATACCAATTTTAAACAGAATCATTAAAACAATTTTTTTGAAAAGTTAATAATTTTCAAAAATAATTCATTAGTAAACTCTACCCTTAATTTTAGGTCTGAAATCATAATCACGATTTAGCCTCAAGGTCTAACTAATGTATATAACATCTAAATTACAAGTTTGAAGAAAATCCATTAATTACTAAACCATTTATGCTGCAGCCCCAAGTACAGGCAGACAGACGGACATACAGGGGGACAGACAGACATACTTGGGGATAAACAGAGGTACAAGACTTACAGACATTCGTGGAGATATACAGAAGGCAGACACTCTTAAAGACCTATTTTTTTCATTTGAGTTTTATTTATTTTAGCACCGCGTCTTACTACCCGTTCGATTTATACGCTTAAGTACTAATTACGCTAATGGGTTAGGAATTGGGAAGGTTGAATTTTAGATGAAGTGATCCCGCATTTGCGCGGAGGGAGAGTGGAAAACCATTTAGGAAAAACCAGTCCCAGTTCTCATTTGAGTTCGAGGGTAGTTAAAACTTAAAAGGTAAATAATTACCTAACATAATCTCAAGTTGTAAAATGAATGCTATATGAGAAAGTAAAGAGAAAGTTCTAGTGTAAAGGAGCTGTGTTGTGAGTAAGCAAGGAGCAGCTTATACCCCTCTCCCCCCCTTGTTGACAGTCCACCCCTAGAAGTGTGATGGTGAGCACAGCCGGGGCAGAGAACGAGCTGCTCAGACTGCTAGGACAATCAGCCGGGAGACTGCCTCAGAGCCCGACCACTCTCAAAGGAACTTCCCCGGACTCCACGGCCCTGCTCGCCCTGCTGCAGAACACGGTCCGTTAAACTCTCAGGGGGGGTTTCCATACTCTGCCGCTGAAAAACACCGTGACGTCAGCCCGCTATCTGTTGGCGAACATAGTGCCAACTTCTGTGGATATAGGGTGTCTCGTGGTCATAATAATGAACCCTTCAGCCGTTAATTTCAGTTATCTAGACCGGGGCCGCTACTTTCCCCACTAAGTATCTTCCTTATTTGTCCTCACGAGGCTGACATACTGTTTCACAGAAATCTGTAAGCCCAGGGATTGAACCCGGGACTTCTGGATCTGTAGCCAGTAACTCTGACCACTAGTAAACTGGAGTCCCTCTATCTCTAAACGGTTGTATAAATATCATCATCAGGTCCCGGAATTTGAGGACATGTCATCATTTGTTTTGGAACATTACAGACAATGTTCATGTGTACATAAACTCTGTTCATAATCCTCTGGTTGTGGAAACATTTTTTATAGTTCATTCTTCAGTCATTTTGGATATTTAGGATATATTTTTTCTGTTTGCGTAATTTTTTTTTATCTTACTAGCCATTTATAATGAAAAGTATATTTTTAATACTATTAATATTTTCTAAATGTTTTCAACCCACAGTAAGTCGAAATGAGAAAAGAATGTAGTTCAAGGAACTTTGTACCCTCTTTACTTGTCTGGCTGTAAAATACACATTCCTGGTGGCAACTAGGTTGGCGAGGGTTGCGTTGAGAAGGGGTAGCTATTACTTCTCAAGCAAATAATTATTCGTGAATCAATGTTATATTCAGCAGGATGCAATAGTTTAATTGTTAAGATCTTTCATTGCAACGATAATTTTGAGTTCAATAGGTAATTTTTAGCTTATTTTTAGTTCATCAAAGTCCAAGCCCTGATCAATAGATATTATTATTTTTTAAATCATTTTTGGATATTAAATGTTGGGTTAAAGGTAATCATGTTAAGCTCAATATTTTTACAGTTTTTATAACATAAACTTTGTGCCCAGGATAGGGGAGAAAAAAAGCTTCAATAGAAACGTTTATTTTAATTTTCTACAACGATAAAATATATCTACTATAATGTATTATAAATTGACACATATGTGAATTTTTGTTTTGTCCCTCACTGATTCCAGAATAAAGACGCCAGCAAATCCAGCCAGCATCTGCTGGCGTCGTTTCCGGTCGCCAGCCCACTCAGAGCGAACTTCTCAACAAAATCAACCTTGGGGTAGGTCGCGTGTTGTCGTTACAGGCACTTTGAACACTCTTGAATTAGGTTTTTTTATGGGTGGGTTACAAAATATTCGTCTACAATCGAGATTCGAACTTACTGGAGGTTCTTAAGTCGTTAGAATATCGAGCATGAATTCATAAAATGATAAACCATATGGGTTTTATTCCGACAGTAGGGGAACAAACAGGGGAGGAGGAAAATACTAATTGACAATACAATTAGTGTTGTAACCCCCCTATTAGATGCCATTATTCTATTTCACAAAGATCCAATCTACTCTCCTGTAATCGTTACCTTTCGTTTAAATACATTTAGCACTTAATTATCAACCAAAATATGTGGGATTTTGGACTTTTCAACGTAGAAATTGTCATTGTTTCATAATCATCATCTCATCATCATCATCATCAACTGTTTACAGCCTTTGGCAAGGTCAGTTTAGTAAACTGCCTCCATCTTCCTCTAACCTTCCAGCATTCTTCTCCTCTCACTTGCACACTTTATTTTAACTATGTATACAAGCCTAAATACGTGTAGGTTCTAGAAAATAGGTTTGTGTTATTCCAGTAAACAACAAACTCGTGTACTGTTACAAGTTTTGTCAATATTTAACCTAAGCGCAACATCTGAATGGAAATATCTCAGTTACCTCGACAGTTCTTTGAGAGCCCACATAACACCCCCGCTTGACGGGGATATTAGACACGAGATTCAGTACAGGAGACCGCACCACTTGCTACGTCTGGTTCAAGCTGTAATACCAACCTAAGCTAGGTACTACCAACAACCAAGGTCACCGACGAGGTGGTTTTGGTAGAACGCCCGAAACTTGGCCACCTCAAGCAATGTGTCTCTCTGTTGGTCCGCAGGAGGTGCTGAGCCTGGCCGCCCAGATGAAACCCTCATCTTCTCCAGGTACCGCCACGCCCCAAGGGGGGCTCCGACAAGTGTTCTCCTCCACAGGGGTGAGTCCAAAAAAACATCCCCCCTGGTTGGTATCGGTGAGGGGCGGGATTTTTTTTTGCACCGCTTCTTACTACCCCCGCCTATGTACTAATCACGCAGATGTGTTAGGGATAAAGAAAAAGGTTTAATTTAGAGGAAATGTACCCTCATTTACTGGAGATAAAACGGAAAACGTTTAGGGAAAAACCACACCCTCATTAACCCGACCAGGCAGTCCAGTCTTTGCGAGAGTTACACCTTGGACCATTCGACCACCGATGCCCTCATAAATTAAATATTATATTCATAGATACGTTTACCAAATTACTATTAACGATTTACTAGAAAAATGCGCGAGCGGTTGCCTGCTCAGAAAAATTAAAAAAAATGTGAAAAATTTTTCAAAAACTCCAAGCTGGGATTCGAACCAAATAAATTCTGGCAGAATCAAGCACAATGAAGCTGAGCTAACTCCACCAATGTTTATCTACTAAAATAGGCGCTCTAAATAATCAAACGATCTAATCCAAGACAAGAGGAACAGTAGGGGAAATATATTTCAGGAATAAAGTTGTTCGACTCTTATAAACAACCAAGAGGCAAGTGTTTAATCAGAGGAGATATACTGATATTTGCCTGGAAGGCGAATGGAAAACAGCTAGATTTGAAACCAACCTCGGCTGGTGTCGTTGGAAATGAACACTGACCCTTCAGGGTCAGGTTCGCAACATACCACAAACTTTAAAAATAAAATATTTACGCAAGATTTGATTGTAATTTTGATAGTTTTATTTACTAATATTTTTGGTTATTAAGGCTGCAACATCTTTTTATATACTTCCCAACATTTTAACATAAGACACACAGCGTGAAATACACCCATTGCTTGGAATCGAACTGGGAATCCTGCCTAAATAACGCCCGCTTCTTGCAAAGGGAGAGTTTATTTCACGAATACGACAAAATATTCACCAAGGTTTGGTTAAAATCACGGTGAGACTTTTAGTAATGGTTAAACATCTACATCCATCTAGTCGACCTGATGGTCTCAGGGTAAAGTGTTTGCCTCAGGACCCAATAATCGCTGGGTTCAAACCCAGACAGTATTGACGGATTTATCTTGAGCGATAAATATCCGTAGCACAACTTCCTTCGTAGGGTAAGTAAAGCCGTCAGTCCCCCATGTCGATTGTGGCATGTAAAATAACCCTGGAAGGTATGTGAAAATACCTTTCCCGGCAAAATTGGTGGACTCTTTCGCTCTCGCTCATAGAAATTCTCGTTTGCTTATATAATCAGTCGGTTCAGAAAGTTCACGCTATACACCTCAAATAAACAAATAGTACATAAAAATAATACCGTCGAGTCTGACGTCACCATGTTATTTTTATGGCTCAACATTTAACTTATCAACTAACGTGAACTTTGAAAGCGGAAGTGCTTTGTTGTGGAATCTATATTTGATTTTAGATCGAGTGGCGTCCATAATTCGTTCAAATATGTCATATATTTCAAATAAAATGATAATGCTATGTTAAAAAAAAAGATCACGTCACTTAAAAAATAAATACTTTTGAATTAGCACGTCAAATCTCCTAAGGATCATTTTCGTGGACAGTAGTGTATTTTTCAACGGATTCTTAAAACTATACCTACGTAAGTTCTTGATTGATAAATAAAGGAATGTGTTGCTATTGAATGTACTTACAAGTATAAACATATTTTTAAATTATAAACTTACAAATATTGCTGACTTATTAAGTACTCTGTGATAATTTACAAAATTTGCTGAGTAATTAAAAATAATCATGCAGATATCGTTTCCGTACAACTACCCGTTTACTATATATATATATATATATATACTTTAATCTAAATATCAAATTTCCGACAATTGGCAACAATAATGGCTTTTAGCCAATTCCTTGATAATTTTGTTTTCTCAATAACAATTACTCTAACGCTTGAATCGAGCTTCTAACTTTAACAGAACTAATGACTGCATGTTTTGTTTGAGAGGTGGTGTCTATCTACTAACTCTTTGCACGCACTAACTTCTAGCGACCACCAGCGCATTCTACCAAGGGCTCCTCAACTACCAAAGGGAGACTTCAGGCGGCTACGACGGCTGGATCGGTAAATGTTACTATTGGCAAATAAAAAAATAATATGTTTATATGTAGCTATTTTAATACAGAAAAAACTTCTGTGTTTCACAGAACAACGTACACATTTAATGATTTAAACGCTAGTTTGTATCGAACTAACAACATTACAAAACTTCTTAACCGCTTGCAGCAACACTCAATATTAACGTAAAGCCTTCTTGCAAAGAAATTTTAATATTTGTGGAAATGTAACTAAATCTTTTACATATTATCAATTATTTCTTTAGAGCACAATATGTATCTATAATCCATTAAAATGGTAACCCCTTGACTGCAATTATGTGATCTCAAAATGGTATATATTTTTCTTGTGGGGCATCACTTAACTTAATTTTTTTTAATTTATCCTATTTATATATAGACTGTGCTATATAACAAAACACTTAACTAATATATTTAAAGCCAGAACAAATATGTCAGTATTCCCAATTGTTTGTATTAGTTAAAAAATATATAGGAGTAATAATTGTCATGTGTTTTAGTAGTGATGAGGAAATAAATGTACGTTTCGTGGCTAATTAATATGGATACAATTTTTTTATAAGTATTAAAACAACAATACTTCATTGAGCGATTGGTGCTAAAAAAATTGAATATCGGTATAAAAAAAATTAGGTAAGTTTCGACCAGTTAACGTTAAAGCATGGCAAACCTCAAGAAAATGATATCAGTGCTGCACTCTATGATTTATGAAAATTATATCAGTGCTGCACTCTATGATCCATGTAACGTCTTACAACAAGATTTAATAGCATCTTTTAAAAACTAATAAAGGCCTAATAGAATAGTTGCTTGACAGTATTAAATATTTCCTGAGTATTATATTTTATTTTGAATATTGAAACCTTGCTCTCGCTGAACTGTAGGTAGTCCTTCGGGCATGTTTTAAAGGTGTAGGGCATAGTTTGTGTCGGGCAGTTGTCCTGCTCCTGCTGGACGCACCAGTCACGTGTCGGTGCAACCGTTGCTAACTGTAACTCTGTGTGTTTGTCAGGGCGGGTCTAGCGGGTCTGCACAAGGTCTGGTGGACGTCGCCATCAACATGACGAGAGCCATGTCCACCCTCATGGGGCAGGTCATACAGGTACGTCCTTCTCGAGATCTCCTCGAGTCTTTATCTGGTCCTTATCGTGCCCTCAATGAGTCTTTATCTGGTCCTTATCGTGCCCTAAATGAGTCTTTATCTGGTCCTTATCGTGCCCTCAATGAGTCTTTATCTGGTCCTTATCGTGCCCTCAATTAGTCTTTATCTCATGAGTCCTTATCGTGCCCTCAATGAGTCTTTATCTGGTCCTTATCGGGTCCTCCTCGAGTTTTTATTGGGTCCTCCTTAAGTAATTATCAGGTCCTTATCGGGTCCTCCTTGAGTAATTATTGGGTCCTTATTTGGTCCTCCTTGAGTAATTATTGGGTCCTTATCGGGGTTTTCTCCAGGGACCTTCGGGCTATATAAAGTAGGATTCTGGCAGGAAGGATTTTCAATATACAAACATATTTTTGCTGTTATTATTGATGACATTTTATTATATTATTATTGTTATTTTATAGGTATTCATAATATCTATCAAAAAAGACAGCTCCAGGTCACATAGCTTGACGTATGAAAACGTAAAAGTAGATCTAGTAAGCTTTGTAACTGTTAGTTCTTACCAGAATCTTACTATACCCCCTATTAACAGAACCTTGGATAGTTTTCCACGCTAATCACCCGGGATAAGGCATTAGTCTCGTCTTTTCTGATTTTTTCTAGCTAAAATTATTTTAAAAAATCTCCCACAAATAGCTCATACAATATTGTAAGGCCACCTTTCTTTTACACGTAGTTTTTTATCACCCCAAACATTTTAATGGGAGTGGTATATAAAGTCTTAACTCACGTAAGCTATTTTATGTTTGTTCTCACAGGGGGCAGCGCAGTCGCTTCAGTCTTTTGTTCGTGAAAGGACAGGAAACCTTGCAAAATACTTCAACTTTGGTTCAGGCTGAGCCCCACGTCACTGATCCAAGAGATTTTTTAAAAAATTAAAAAACAAGATATTTGTACAAGCAAGAAGATAGAAATCAGTCTCTCTAACTAAAAAAAAATATTCTGACTTTAAAATAAAATTATATTAAATGTATTGTAAATTTATTTACGTTAGCGAAATATTTTCAAGTAAATCATGTCGATATGAAAAAGTAAATTAATTGTTAGCTATTAATGTAGTCTAGTATGAAGTCACATTTTGTGGGTGAAAAAATGCTATAAGATCAAAATTATATAATTATAGTGGGACTGATATTCATTCAATAATATTTGAATTCTTCAAAACTATCTTACAAATCGTGTTTGTCACTTCTGATATCGATGGATCGGAATTGGAAAATAATTTCCGGTGGCGTATTATTTCTCAAGTTTTTTTTTCATTAAATCTACCTCATCTCAAAATGTTCTTAAATTTTTTTTAAAAACACTTTCATCAAAAATGTCATTATCACATATTTCTTATTAATATTACTAAAATTGATTAATAACCAAACACATTCAACCACTGATAACTAAATTAATATAAATTATTATTAAATCTAATTTTAAAAAGTTGATAATTTTTTTTAGGGGCGTGTTAGATCGAGTTTTTTTTCGTTCAAGAGAAGAATGAGACTCAACAATTGAGAACAAGAATTTTAGAACCCCTTACTTCGGGAAGAGAGCTGGAATTAAAAATGTATAATTAATTATTTTTAAATTTGCTAGTACTATCTTAAAACATTTTGCAATAATTTGTTAGATGGTTACAAAGGCCTTCATAGTGGAAATGTAAACAAATATACATAAGGTTTAAAATTGAATACAAATTTAACACCAACATATGAAACATGCTTGACTATTGCTTAGTGATTGCAATCAGCAATACAGGTTCTTGCTGGCTATTAACTTGATGCGTAGTCTAAGAGTAATAACTCTAAAGAGAGTGCGCAACACTTCAACATGGCGGGTGACTACTTGAATTCCATTGATTTAAGATATCGTATTTGTTTTAAGTGAAATATAAAATAAATCTATCAACCAAAATAACTTAAATAAATATCTATCACATATCACATAATAATATCAAATAAAAATGTGTTTAGTTGTCCAATGTTTTAGATATTCAGGAATGGAATAACAATTCCCGAAATTTTCTAGATAATAGCGTATCTGTCCTAACAATCGGGTCGGGAATGGAAAATATTTTGTCAATGGGGAATCCCGTACATCTCAACTTTTTTTAACAATACATTTTTCCTATTGGTGTGTTTTGTAAAAAAAAACTTTTATATTAGTAGTAGTTCTATAACATTTTAAATTACTATTTACATGATTTTTGTGATATTATTACTAAATTTGTCTTTAAATGAATTAAGACAGTTTATTTAAATTAGATAACTCAAACTTTTTTGAAGATTCATATTTTATAGCTGAACTTTTCAACTAAACATTTTTACTTGTTTCTTAAGTTCAAGTATTAAAAAAAATCTAATGAAGAATTTTATGTGTTGTAAGCTTTTGTATAGCTTAAAAGAAATTGGCTTATTTTTTTAAAATTGATCTTAGTGTAATTTTTTTAACTCGGTATATCTTGTCCCTAAAAAAAAATTCTAAAAGAATTAAACAGAATGTTTCAATTAAGATAATAGTACGAGAGACCGCATAAAGTTATAAAATATATTATAATTATATTACGATATGTTCATAACGGGGACACATATATCGAAATTTTTAACTAACGTTCTACCAAATGATCTACACAGTTTTTTTAGGAAAAATTTTTTTCTCTAGAATCGTGTATTCAAGATTATGACTTGTAAAAATGCAAATATACAAACGTTTCTGAGAAAAAAAAGATAGCAAGCTTAAGCAAAAATTTACATTACTTCTTTGAGCTGTATTAGGACCTACTGAATATGATAAATTTGCAGGGGTGACGTATGCAACCCCAGTAATAATCTTTAGCTTAGTACTCAGTAAAGACAAAATTTTCTAAGAGCAGACATAATAATTATAAAAAGTTCCAAATAAAACCGTATTGATAAAACGATTGATCTTAATTTGGCGAAACTTTTATATTTTAATTGATACCACACATACATATTAATAACGTTTTTAGTTTGAATAGATAAATTAAACTCTTCATCACAATGGCCTGAAAGATGCAAGGACACTAGATAATTTTGTGTGAATTAAAATTTCAAATCAAAAATAACTTTGTGATAGGTGTACTTTATCCTCCAAGTTAAGCGGGGAATGCGTAGAAAATTGCAAAAATCACCCAATAGTCTTGAAGAAGAGTGCTATATAGAGCAATCGAAACGTTGACAGTTTAAAATACGTCATGTTATTTATACAGCTTACTCACCGACGATCAATATAATTATTGTAATAAATAGCTCAATAAAAGTGAACATATATTAATAATTATATTTTATTGAAAAGGCATTTTAAGACACTTTATATACTATGTTATAATGTAATTTTTTCTATGATTGTAAAATAACCCTGATCACGTGACAAATCCGGTTCCCTTAGTGATAGAGCATTGACAGGCAATGTCAAAGATCCCGGGTTTGATTCCCTTGCCCGGGTGTAATTTTTTTTTTTAATTTTACGAATATGATTCTTGATGCGGCTAAATCCGTAACCCAAAAATCTTTCCCGTTTTCTAAGCTTTCGCAATTCATTTACCGTTAATTGTATGGACGTTAAGTTTTCTTACAAGTAAATGTATGTATTCAGCACACTAGATAAGGCCTGGTCCAGCAACTGCACCGATTATTGCACATTCAGTCGAGTGAGGACTCAAATTTTTTTTTGGGAGTTCAACGAGACTTAAAAAGGATTGAGTGAATTTTCACTCGGGATGGAGTGGAATTTGGCTCTTTCGCTTTTTAACGTGACTCTTATTGTAATTTTAATGTAAATAAAATTGTATATGAAAGATAATGTCGATGCGTATTTGTGTATGAGGAAAAAAATTATTTTGTATTTTTTTGTATGAGAAATGATATTTCGAGTTTCAAAGTGTTGTTTTAAAAAATGCAGTGTTTCCCAAAATATGGTGCGTGTACTCCGAAGGGCACACACGAGGGTGTTTTATTAATTACAAAATATTTTCTTGGTAAATGGTTTTATAAAATTGTTGAAAGACCATTTATTTTTTACAATATAGCAGATACTAGTTTTTTTTAAATAACTCGAAGGGGTACATTGGTTAGACCATAAACCCAAAAGGGGTACACGACTCGCTAAAGCTTGGGAAACATTAATTTAATGAATGCCTTCAATTTAATTGTAATTAAAAGTTTGAAATAACTCGATATATTGGAAAGTACATAGGCTATTGTTATTGATTAAATTTAACTGTATACAATGCTTTTAAAATTTTATAGAAAAACTATTAGGGTCTACTTTTTTGTATGAATAAATACATGTTTTGCATATTATGTTTTGTTCAACGTGTTTTATTTCATTCCTTTTCTTGTTTTACTTTTTTTTCTGTCGCTTTATAATCCCTCCTAAAATATTTTCCTTAGTTAAAAAAAAACTCGGTATTTATTTCTAAACAATAATTTTTTGTGGAGTTGGAAGAGTCCTGATAAGATGTAATACGTCAAAAAAATGAATTATTACATTTTAAATTGTTTTTAAACTTAAGTACAAACATGATTCTAACTTCAATCTAAACAGATCATATTTAATTACAAAATTGTAATATTTAAAATGTCATCTATTTTGCAGATTTTTTTAACATCGCGTTTTACTACCCGTTCGGGCTGTTGGCCTATATGTACTAATTACTACATTCGTTAGGGATGAAAAAGGTTGAATTTAAATGCACCCAAATTCACGTGGAGGCATAGTGGAAAACCATTTATGGAAAAGCAACCTCAGTACATCCAACCGGGATCGAGCCTCGATCTTTCTATCATCTGCAGTCTTATCTACAGTGAGAGTGACGCCTTAGAACATGCAGCCACCATTTTTTTTAAATTTACTTACAAAACTACTCTACACTTCACTCAAAGTTTAAAATATTTATTTAATTTAATAAGGAGCCTCTCTGACATAAATAAAAAAAATATATTTTACTTTCTATTTTCATAGATTGTTTCACTGGTGTAGATTGTCTGATTTTAAGCTAGGACACCGGGGTTGAATCTTAACTTTAGTGTTATCGAGGTTAGTATTTTTCACCCCATAGTCCCTGCTTTATTCAAGGGCTGTTGAATTTCCTGAAGGTGGGCTGAAAGTAAAAGTGAATTAAAGTCCATATTTGTAAAAAAAAAAAATACCAAAGATAAATCAAATTTTTCTTCAGTATATTGTTTTACACATTTTGAAATCAATATTAATTTGAGTATCGCGAAATTTTAAACAGGAATTTACCCTTCATTTAAACAATTTTGTTATAAAAATTGTCAAAGTACTGACCTTAACTCGAGTTCATTCCCCCCCCCTTACAAATTTATCTTTCCGATTCTGTTTCATTTATTTAAAAAACTAACATTCCCGCACGGCGTTGACCGTGACCCACTGTGGTATAAGAATTATATAAGCCCTCCCCCCCCCTCATGGTGACCGATTTGAAACTATAATTTAGCAAATTTCTTTTTGTGTTGCCATCTACATATTCAAAATGAAACGTAATTCTAAATCCCTATTAAAAATATTTTCTTCAAAAATCTGTTAAAAAAAAACCTAATTAAAAAGTTGGTTAAAAATTTAAAAATCCGGCTTTGAGGTGCATTTGAACCCCCTTCCGTCCACCTATCTTAAACATTTGAGATCTCTGCGCACCGTAGATTTGTCTGAGCATCGCACAAAAACAAACACTTTCTTTTATTATTATAGATACCAGCTTTTAAAGCTCATATATATTTTTTTAGGGTGAATAGAGATTAATAGGCGTCCATTGGTTTAACAAATTAAATGGAAAAAATATACACCGAGAAATATGGTCGCAACAATAATATTTTTTTACGTGAATAAAAGTATAAACTTCCATAGAATAAGTTGAACAGAACACCACAATGACTCTCTCGTACTCTATCTAAATTTTACTTATAGCTCGTCAGATAATGTGAACGCTATAATATACATTGTTATAGAAACATAACGAGAAAAAAAAACACGTGCATTTCACTAAAGAGTATAACGTATATGGAATTATATAAACCGTTACAGAAACATATGATGTGTTCCGTGAATTTTCTAATCCACTTTTGCCAAAGTTTGATTTAAAAAAAATATATATGCTCAAATACCGGTAAATATTGATTTAATAAAATATTCTTTCATATAAACGTTGTTTATTTTTTTTAATCCTACGACTTTGCACCGATAAATTATTTCGTATATGGAATAGTTGAGGAAACATCGAAATTGGATATTTCCACATATGTAAAGTACCCTCAAAGTAATTTTCATGGGAAAATGAGGATAACCATTTTGTCTGTAGTGTTAAAACCGTGCCGAGATACCGATTTTGATTTTTTTTTAAAATCAATTTTTCTCTCTCTACGCTCTAAGCAGACTACCATTGACAATAGGATATCTAATTAGATAAATACCTCTGGGGAACCTTATAAAAACTCAAAGTAGAGTCTGTTCATGATAGGTTTTTACCTGGATGACAAATCAAAAATCATATGTTTTGATTTTTGGTTGCCAACACTTGTATAAAAGATCATTGTTTAGTAATAAATGTTAGGTTTTTAATTACATATTATATTTTACATTAAAAATAATGTAAACTTAAATTTTCTCATACTATTTCATTACTTTTAGTAATTTCTTTTTATCCTACTCTAAACAATATTTTAAACATAATTAAAAGTACTTATTCTCCGTTTTGGAACGTTATCTTTGATGTGTAATTTAGTGCATACATCAATACCTTTTAATACAGGCATCGTATTTACTTGGAAAAGAGAAAATACTTGTAGTTTTTTATATATAATAAATCATTTTATGAATATTTTATCTTATTTCAAAGTATTTAGCTGAATAAAATATTTTTATCCACTGCGTGGGTGCATCATTGTAAATAACTTGTTTCCGTCATGTTCAATCACATGGTCTAAATTCGTCGGTCGCCATTTTGAAGCTATTTTCATTAGATCTTTTGTGAACGATATTTTTTAAGTGGAATAAAACGATAAATAAGCTTTGTGTCCGACCTCAAATAAATATTTAAATAAAATTAGCCAAAATTAATGTGGTTAGCTATCACATTCATATATCACCGTATGTTTTCATTACAGTGATCCAAAGTGATGTATGTCAGCTGTTGGCGTAGGGATACATTAGGGACTATTTCTAGTAACTTTTTGAGCTGTCCAAGTTAAGGCCGTGAATGAACGATATCATTATTTACTCCAATCGGTAATTGGTTTCGGCCCTAATCCAAGATACAGATGGCACCGCGAAAATGACTGCTTCTGTTTCAGTGGCTCACGAAACGTCGAAATTCATCATAATATAATTCTATTTTTTCTGACGATTACAATACTGTCTTTCTCCAAAGGGTCTCGAAGAAAGTAACACGTCATTTTTTTATTCCAAAATTTTAGTTTTTGTAGATGGCGGACTACTCTAATAAACGCCGTGAAATCCCTGTCAACGCAATCTGCCTGAAAGATCTGTAACGCGTATTGCATTCACACAAAATTTAAGGCGAACGCAGTGCTACCAACATTAAAATAAACAATCACTTGGAATTGAAAATTTAGCCTTTCATATGTGGTTTAAGGGATTTAGATTCTACCAAAGAGATATAAAACAGGACTTGGATGACCTAAAAATTACTTAAACATTCTAAAAATGACTTCACTCTACAAAAATCAAACAAGCAATTTACAAAGGGAAACTAGAAAATATATACATACAATGAGGAGCCTTAAACCACTAAATTTTGACATTCTGCTAAGATATAACATTACAAACATCGCCTTCAGAAAAAGGTACCCCCTCCCAACGCAACCCTCTTAATACAAGTTGCATTTAACCAAAGAGCGAAGGTGACCTGCTGGTCTAGAGGTAAGGTGTCAAGACTTCTGTACTGGGGGTCCGGGGTTCAATCCTCGGTCCAGGCACAGATTTATCTGATTGCCAAACCCTTCCTTCACCTCTGACAAGACGTGTATTAATCACAACTTGTGAATGTGTGGAATGCCAGGCCTCCACCGTGGTTCGGATCCCACGTTAAACTGTATGTCCTCCATTTCATCTCACAATCACCCTACCATTACACATTAGAGTAAGTGCGTATAACCCGAACGGGTAGTAAGACGCGGTGCTAAATAAAAATAATAATAATAATGTAAAAAAACTCCTAAGACTCGAACTGTAAATTCCTCCCATATAAACACGAGAGTTGCTCCGTTCTTGCACGCACGTCTGACAACGACCTTGATTGGTCCGATCCAACCAATAGGACAGCAAGTCACGTCTGCGCAGCAAGTGAAAGGCTGACTGGTCGCCGATACGACCAACTAGAGAAGCAATAACAAAGGTTAGGTTGAAATTATTGTTTTAACAGCTACTTTTCAACTCGACAGTCAATAGTAAGGGTCTTTTTTAAGGTCACCGCTCAGACATTTTAATAAAACGTCTTTGTTCTTTTATATACTGAAGGTGATCCAAAGGTTAGGGACTACCTCTAAATTCATGAACAATAAAATAAGTCATATATTTAAAATAAATAGTACATTCATTACATCCCAAAGACTTTCTCTCACTTTAATCTTAAAATAAAGACATTAACTAAAAACTAGTAGAATTTGGGAAACAAAATAGTATACATTGTTGCAGAAACACTCCAGCAAATAGTAGGTCTATAAATTAAATGATATACACTGTTACAGAAACATTGAGAAAAGAGTAACATCTTTCTTTGTCCACCGAAGAGCTAAATAATCAGATTAAATTTTCAAAGGCCTCTCTTTCTCTCTCTCTCTCTCTCTCTATCTATCTATATATATATAAAGACGCGTTTCAAGTCAAAGATGGCATAAAAATCATATTTTGAGGCTTAGATTTGAAAGAAATAAAAATCCGGGGACCTCCTGCCAAGCTGTGGGGTATTCCTCAGCCCCCTCGATACAAAGGGGTGCCGGAATCCCAATTTTCTCTGAGTGACAGAAATACTAGCTGCACCCCTGCCTGACAGTGTCGGTAAATTTGGGTAGCCCGGTAAGGTAATAAATGCGATGACAAAAAAAATAATTTTTTTTTATAAAAATACTCAATTCTGGGCTCCAGTATAGATAATTAGGGCGTTATTACACTGCTCATTTGTTTTACAAAAGTTCTTTGTCAAAAGAAATCTTATCCAACTCCGATGATCCAGCGAAGATCTTTTATAAAATAAAATAATTAATGTATTTTACAAACTGTGGTCAGAGTTTTTAGTACCGGGTCTTACTACCCGTTCAGATTATACGTTTATGTACTAATTACACTAACGGTTTTAGGGATTAGGAAGGCTATATTTATAGAAAATGTACCCACATTTACGTGGAGGGAGAGTAAAAAACTATTTTGAAAAAAAAAACACCTCAGCATACCCGACCGAGATTCGAAACTTGATCTCTCCGTTATAGGCCAGTCTATTCTATTGCTAGACTAGCGCCTTAGACCGCGCGGCCACCGAAGTGAGACAAATTTGGTTCTCACATAGTTAAAATTGTAATACTTTGAAGAAAACGTGATGTAATGTATCGACACATATTTTATCAAAGGTGGCTTCACCGCTTTTATTGTACGCTTCGGTGGCCGCACGGTCTAAAGCGCTACTCTAGCAATAGATCAAGACTACCGATGATGGGGAGATCGGGGATCGATTCCGGTTGGGTGAACTGAAGGTGCTTTTCTTAAATAGTTACTCTCTCCCCAAGCAAATGCAGGCACACATCCTCTAAATTCAATCCTCCTCATACCTATCCCGTTAGAATAATTAGTTCATAAGCGTATAGCCCGAATGGGTAGTAAGACGTGATGATAAAAAAACTCTTTTTATCATCAGTTTTATGAACATATAGGCTACTCTCTTTGCTCGTTTAGCAAGTGGATGTAAACTAATGTGATTCCAGCGTTCTTTTGAACGTAACAACTTGATGTTAGCGGTATTGTTTTGTATTTTTCACACATTATTTTAGTTTCTCCATACTTATAGGGCAGATAGAATCATCAAATTTGGCAAGCTTATGGCAATTGGATGTGCCAATATGCCTGCCAAATTTTATGATTCTATCTGTCCCATAAGTGTGTCAGAAAATTAAAAAATGTGTGGAAAATGCGTAAAATTTACCTAAAATAAAAAAATCTAGCTCTTTCTAAGATATAACCGATGGAGATACGACAAAAAGTAATAGGACCAAACTTGTGGATCTCGCCAAATCCGTGGCTGTTGGTGCAATCAGTTTTTTGATAGGTCTTACCGTTTAGCCACAAGAGACCTCCAAAGAAAGGTCCGCACCGACTTAAAAGTTGCTCCACCATTTTGAATTTTTTTCGGGGGTTTAAATTTTTTTTTTTAACTTTTTGGAATTTTCTCGTCGGTTACAGGCTAGAAGCTATAAGTTTGCTAAATTTCAAGTTTCTAGCTCATCTGGAAGTGGGTAAACATTAATGTCAGTGAGTGAGTGAGTCAGACATGTGGCTTTATCGTAGTATAATAAAAGGGTAATATCGGTCTTAGGTGGATTGTCCTAGATTATGTCGGTTTGTAAGTCGTCCGCTGATACTCTGTACAGTATACAGATCACGTGACCCCAATATGCAATCCCCATGATCGGTTTATTTCGAAACGCGAGAGAGTGTGTTTATAAACAACTGCTATTTTAAAATAGATGACGGATCGTGGTGTTATTTTAAACGTATTTTATTTTCGTCTGCTTTCTTTCAAAACTCTCGAACGTACGGTGTGGACTTTTGCGAAACCTCCCTCTCGAGCCAACAACAACACCACCACTCCAGAATATAGGTTTATTCATAGATAATATAAACAACAACATCTCGGCAAAAGTTTCGAGAGGAATACTTTCTTTCCATCTGGCCGCTTCGGATGTGCTTAAGGTGGGGTTGTACGAGTCACTGTGGATTCACACGTTCGCCGAGAAACTAGCGCGGAACAGAAACGTGATCACGTGACGCGCTCTAAGCCAATCACAAGATTCCCGGCGCGAGCTGTTCTGTTGAAGTTAAACTATTCTCTATTTTTTCCGCTCTGCTCGAGATGTTAGGCACAGGAGAGCCAATCAAATCTAAGAACCAACCATCTTAAATCAGTGCGCATGCGCTGTAGAGCTAGAAGCTAGCAGACAGCTTCGTTGTCCGTTGTGAGAAGATTTGAAATAACCCGTTAATGTAAAGCGTGTTTATCGATGTATTGGATTGTGCCACGACAAAGCGTTATAATTTGGAAACATACATCGGGAGAATGATATAAAATATATGTTTATCCACTACCAAATAAAATATGTTAATAATCATCTGTTTTAAAGCGTTGTAATGCATCATGGGTCAACTTAAAGGGTGTGAATTACTGAGCAGATTCTGCTTTCTATTTTTTCGGCGAGCGTGTGAATCAAACTTTAAGGTAAGTGGTTCTGCAGTTTTTATAGCAAAACATTTATTTGGTCAAAATAAATAAAATATTTCTCCAGTAGAAACATAAAGAGTTTAATTTTCTTCACCTGGTGATATTAACAGTTGTTGAATATCTGTCTTGAATATAGCGGCACTAGACGAGAAACTTTTTTAAATGAAGAGAGAACGTTGTCATTAAATTCAAGGACACCCTTTTACGGATATTCAACAACTGTTGATAGTGATACCAAAATGTGAAGAAAATTAAACTCTTAAGTTTATACTGGAGCAATATTTGATTTATTTTGGACAAAAAAATCAAAGATTTGCTATAAAAACGGCAAAAACATTGACCTTTACTTGCGTCCCCTACATCCACACCTTAATTAATATGTATCACAAACTGATAGGCCTACATGATGGCAAAAACGTAGAAAGATAAGTTTTCTAAAAGGGGTGCACGTGTCCACTAGAAAATTTTACGTTATGGACCCCCACTTCGGAATTTTCTGTCTAAAGCAGTGCTTCCCACACTTTTAAGAACCACGACCCGATATTTTTTTAGAATGACAAATTTCGAGATCCACTTTAATGGTCAAGAAAGGGAGGGGGTGGAGGTGTATTAAAATGATTGTTACTACTGTTTTTTGTTAGATTATTGTATTTATTATTATTAAATCGAATTTTTCATTTTTTACACTTTCCTGTTTTTTCATTATTTTATATTTCTAAATAATAAAAAATAAAAAAAACGCTTTGGATGCTACATGGTCTAACGCTCTACTCTCGTGTTAGACTAGACTTCTAAAGACGGTGAGATCGGGGTTCAATCCCGGTTGGGTGCACTGAAGGCGGTGTTTCCTAAATAGTTTTCCACTCTCCACCCATGCAAATTCGGATGTACTTCTTCTAAATTAAACCTTTCTATTCCCTTACAAATTAGTGTAGTTAGTACATAGGCGTATAACCCGAACGTTTATTAAGACGCGATGCTAGGTAAAATTTTTTTAAAAATTTCTCATTCCTACAATTTTTTATTTTTACCCATCAAAAAAGAAATGCTCGCGAACCGCAGTTTGTGAACCACTGGTATAAGGCGTCTCTCTCACAATGTACTGTAAATGACGATGACGGGGAGATTAGAGTTCGAATCTCGGTCGAATGTACTGAGGGCATTTTTTTTCCCCCACAAATCAAAAGTGAAAACTGCAGAATACCTGTGTAAATAATTTTAATGTTCCTACCTCTGGAAATGTAAGTGCAACTTTACTCTAGTATATTCAAGTTTGTGTCAGTGGGTCATTGATTGAATAGCGTCTAGAAGTGGGCGTGTTGATGAACTAACGCCCGTGCATGTGTGACAACATAACGGTGCCTACTGAAAGAAAGAGAAACTTTTTGTCTCCCTGGAAGTGGCAACATTGCGCAACTTCATAACTCCGCCCGATTATATGGGTCGCGCGCGCGTCACCCAAACATTCCAATCACGGGGAGGGGATATTCAGCGGTGGAACAATGTGATTCACCCTGAGGTACAGTCCGGAGAAAGATAAGATCTAGGTGAGAGGTTAGAACTACTGACTATGATGCACATGAGTGCTTTTTAAACTCTGTTCGAGCACTATGACTTTTTTTTTTTTGCAGAAGTGTCGAGTTGTTTAAAATAAGGTGTTTTATTTAGCACCGTGTCTTACTACCCGTTCGGGTTATGCGCTACTAATTATGATAATAGTTTTAGGGATTATAAAGGTTATTTTTAGAGAAGGTGTACCCGCATTTACGCGGAGGGAGTGTGGCAAACCATTTTGGATAACCTACTCTCAGTACACCCGACCGAGATTCGAACCTCGATCTCACCATCATTGGCAGTCTAGTCTACCGCGAGAGTAGCGCGTCAGACCACGCGGTCAACGAAGCCATTTAAACAGTGGGTTCATGTAAAAATGGAGGTGTAATGTATCAACATATCTCTAGAGCAGTGATATTCAAACTAAGTAAGCGAAGACACCTTAGGGAGATACGTAAAATTTAATTTATATTTATTAATTAAACCTATTATTTAATACATTATTTTGGATGCAATTTAATATATATATATATGATGGGGCTCCTGGCGGTCTAGGGATAAGGTGTCAAACTTTTGTGTTAGGGGTCCGGGGTTCAATCCTCGGTCCCGGCACAGATTTATCTGATTGCCAAACCTTTCCTCCACCTCTGACAAGACATGTATTAATCACAGCTTGTGAATGTGTGGAATGCCAGGCCTCCACCGTGGTTCGGATCCCACGTTAAACTGTAGATCCCCTCTGCTTTCCACCATCACGTATCATCCTACCATCTGGGGATTTTTTTTTTCAGTTCCTTTATACATTTGTCCTGACATCTTATTTTACTCTAAATCAGGACTTTTTCTGCTCTGTTCATATTACAATATGCCTTCTATATAGTTCATCTAAAAATTTTACACATAAACTTTCTTGAATATAAACATATACTACTACTGAAACTACTTGTCCTGTAATTGATCATTACCAATTTACCTCGACCTGTGCCTGTTAGCAGCTCTGTCTACTATAGAAGTTATTTTGTCTATATACATTTTTCCTTCTGATATGCCTGCTTTGGACTTAAATCTAACTTAACTTATACCTAGTGCAGTCGTCTACACAATCAGTTTATATCTTTTCCTTGTAGGGAGTCCCATATTCTTTTTCTTCTCTTGTCACTTCCACCACCTGTGGATAGTGGAATTCACCTTAATGGCGTCCCCAGTTCAGAAATGAGTTCCTCCATACGCCAGGAGAGCAGAGGAAAGATAAGGTCACATGACCAGATCTAGAGCGTTAGTCCCTTCACCCAATACATATGATAGAATATGTTTCACTCACATTATGCAGTAACAACTTTGAGAGTCCACTGGAGGTACGCGAGAATACCGATGGCCTATAGGAAGAATCTTACATTTAAAATTATATAATTAAAAAAAAAACCTTGCACGTGCTCTAAATTAAACCTGCCTCATCCCTAACTCATCAATTTAATTAGTTACTTCCCATTCGGGTTATTCTCATTATTATGTAAGACGTGCTGGAATATTTTTTTCTTCTAAATTTAGCTTTTAGCTAATAAACTCTAGGACTTTAAATATTTATATATAAAAGAAGTACATTCACATACATAAACTGTGGACCATGTCACAGAGGCAATTTATTCGGGGATTAAAAATTACAACTGTTTTTATTTATTAATTTATTCGGTATTTATTTACACTCCAATTTTCATGTGAAGGGCCCTTATCCGACAGTTATAAAAGCTACTAAATCTATTTTCGCTTATTCATGACTCGAGTTAAGTTATCTGCAGCTATAACTTTTGATAGATATTATAAATACCTATGAAGTTATTTATTAACAATACTGTAACCAACTTCGGTGGCCACGTGGTCTAAGGCGCTACTCTCGGATTAGAATAGACCACCGATGACGGGGAGATCGAGGTTCGACTCTCGTTCGGGTGTACTGAGAGTGATTTTTTCCACGTAAATGCGGGTACACTTCCTATAAACATAGCCTCCCTAGTCTCTAAATCCATTAGTTTAATCAGTACATAAGCGCATAGCCCGGACGGGTAGTAAGACGTGGTGCTAAAAAAATTACAGTAATCTTTTATTAATTTTGGCAGAAAAAAAAAGTGTTAGCATTTTCTTTGTATTAAAATTAGACTATACCACATCGATCCTGTATTTAACTTTCGAAATGATTCCAAGTATTCCCCGTTAATATAGTTATTCAATTTGAATAACTATATTAGTAGAATCAAATAGCCGAAGCTGTTATTAATTTTAGAGAGGAATTCACCATCTAGATATCATATTCTGAAAATTGAAAAAGTCCAGGTGTCATTTTTCAATTTTCAGAATATATTAGTATATATCTTATTGAATGCTATTTTCAAAACGTTCCCCATAATTCTTTCGTATTAGCAAC
The DNA here is from genome assembly GCA_033556935.1 of Timema podura. Taxonomy (NCBI): domain Eukaryota; kingdom Metazoa; phylum Arthropoda; class Insecta; order Phasmatodea; family Timematidae; genus Timema; species Timema podura. The sequence continues at coordinate 9,409,102 of JAVRXN010000014.1, read as the reverse complement.
GGGCGCTAAGTGAATTCACCGAGCTTAATGATTACAAAGTTGCTGCGACTCAAGGCCGTAGTCAAGGTTTTTTTTGGGGGGGTTTAAACCCCCCCCCCTGAAATTTTATAAACAAAATATATATGGCTTTATTTATGGTTCAAACAATATTAAAATCAAGGTACAAATACAAATTAGGGGGCAGTGTTACCATAAAAAGCACTTCATAGAGCTTCTAGAGGTGTTAAACATTTAGAATTTTTTCTAGCCTCCGGCAATTGGAGGATGTGCCCGTCAAACCCCCGTGAAATTATTGGCTGGCTACTGCCTTGTGCTGCGTAGATGTAAAGTATATGGCGGTCTATTTTGCATTTGAGAAGAGCGTACGTCGTGAGTTGAGACGAAAATATTTCACTCTCAAGGATTTTGTGTCCGTTATTTGAAAGCGAGCGTTTGGGGCGAATACGCTTTGAAGTAACAACCAGATATCACAAGTATTACAACTTTGGGGGTACAGGTTAGGCCTTAAATTGTGGAAGAAGGGTAATTTGAGCTAGGGCGCTAGAATAGTCAATCAGAAATTTATAAAGGCCAAAAACCAAGTGGGAGGAAAAAAGTGAAAAAAGTATCGATACTTTACTAATATCGATATTTTCCTTTCAATACTAGTTTTTTTTTTACTAGATACCTTTTTTTCCTATACTTTTACTGATATTAGTACTCAAACTCCGGTATCGGATCGGTATCGTAAGAAACAACTTTTTTGTTATTTTCACTCGTGTTGGGATTAAAATGTTTACTAGAGCGGTCTGTGGAGGAAGAACAAATGACAGTATTTCTCAATTCTCACTCATTTTCTGCATGACAAGCAAGAAGAACATTATCTGATGGTAAAACCTTTTATAATATCCATGATACAATACTATCTATCACACCTTTCAAGTTCCAGCACGTAACATAGACGTGATAGACCTAAAGATACTGTAATATGGTTAGAACATTTTAATTCCCTGTGTTTAAATAAACATGAAAATACTATTATTATTACTATGCAAATGTTGAAATTATTACTTGATAAAAAATATTTTTTCAGATTAAAATTTCGATAGCGATACTTACTGTTATCGATAATTTTCTTTCGATACTAGTATGGTATCAATATTTTTCTTCCGATACTTTTAATGAGTATAGGATCGATACTTTTCTTTCAATACCACCTCCCTAGGTGGATTTGTCTGGCGGTAGGAGAACAAATAAAGGAGGAGAAAAATACTTTTAATGCTCTTAATGATCAACTTATATAGGTGCATTTTGGAACGTTTCAAGGTGGAAAGTGTTAACTGCCCACTTCAATGGCCGAATGGTCTAAGGCGTCACTCTCGTGTTTGACTGGTTTGTTGATGACGGAGAGACCGAGGTTCGTATCCCAGTCGGGTGTATTAGGTTGGTTTTAACTAAATGGTTTCCCACTCTCCTTCCACGCAAATTTGGTTAACTTACATCTAGAATGCTTCCCTACTCATATCGGTCCCATTAAAAGTAATTTATCACGTGTGTGTACAACCTGAACGGGTAGTAGGATGCGGCGATAAAATAAACCTATGTTTACAAGTCTATATCATGTGTAGGGTCATAGAAAATAGTTTTGTGTTCATTCCAATAAACAACAAACTCTTATGCTGAAGTTGTGTCATTATTTAAACTAAGCTCAGCATCTGATTGGCAGTATCTCCCCAACCTATGCAGACAGAAGTTAAAAGTTCGTATTTTGGCGAATCTTAGAACAAAATAATTCTTTTCAAGCTATGTTCACGAAGCTAATGGCCGTTTTTTATAAACACGTCTATTTTTTTTTAAATTTGTGTTCTGCGTCTTACTACAGTCCAATTTTCATAAAAAGAACCTTCTTTGATTGAAAAGTTACTAGTTCATACGTCAATTCATGTTATCTGCAGCCGTCAATTTGAATAAATAATATCAAAATATAAAAAACAAAATAAAAATTATAGTAAAATTTTATCACTGTTGACTTTGTATGAAAAAAAACACCAACAATATACCCGGCCGGCTTGATATTTTTTTTTTCGTATTTATCTATCGATCGAAATAAACAAATAAATATATATTAATGCGTATTGCGTAACTTTAAAACAATAAATTTAAAAAAATCCGTTAAGTTGTGTAAGCACGTGAAGTCCCCAGATGCAGTCTGCCAACTTGTCCGACTTTCCCCCCTAATAAACCGTCTCCTTGGTTTATTTTTCGCCCGCGCAGTTGGTAGCAGTGCGCGCCGTTATCTGTTTTGAGGTCGCAGCGGCAAATGAAACAACGCACGTCCAGCCGACTTGCTCCCGACATGCTCAGTTCTTAGAAAGTTGAAAGAGAAGAAGGTGGAGACAGAGACCAGCGCTAGTCGCTGAACAAGATCGAAACTTTTATATAAAAATACTTGGAGTTTATTTATTAAAAGAAAAGGGGAAGTTCTGCCCCTGTATTTATTAGACGGGTATTGATATGTGTTAATATAATAAAACATATTTATTAATTTATTTTACAAACAAGAAGAAAGTTGAGAAATAAAATGTGCGCCATGGTATACAACAATGTCGGCTCCAGGAGTTTTGCGACCAGAGATTCGGTGAGTGATTGTACCATAAATAAATAATTATTTATTTACGTTTATAATAATTGTAACTATAAAGATACACAATGTCAGTATCATAGGCATTTATTTCGTGATTTTAAATTCACGTTTGATTGCTTAGTTTGTCAAAATTTCTTATGCTACTACGTAAACCTCTGCTATTAAATACTAGCCATAAATTCTTTTAGATTAATCTAATTCATCAAAACTTTTTTAATAAATTTATTTCTAATTCAAGCTTTGTTTTAATATAATATTAAACACTATCATAAGAACGTTTCATTCGCTTTATGTGTGTTGACAAACTGACAACAATTAAAACTTTTCCAAGGAGGTTTATCCGAAAGAGGGTCACGATAAAACAAGTTTCTGCTTGTCGCCATGTTGGAGTGGTTTTTTTTTGTGTGTGTGTCACATTTATATATACGTATTAACGGGACTTTGGTTAATTTAAAACTACATACATTCGTTTTTGATCTTGTCTAGTTGGTTTTAGAAAAAAGTTAACAGAGAGTTGGCCAATATTCATTGTGTTTTATACAACATTGTTGCTGTATATCCTCGCCGTATTGCGCTGTTGTCATTATGTTGCATTGACGCTGACCTATAAACAATTAACCACAGAAATGTAACTTTAAATCTCATAGTTGAAAAATGAATTGCGTTTAATTAAATATTATAAATAATCTTAAACCATTGAAAACAATCGGGGATATTTAAATTAAATGTACAATTTGAAACCAAAAGTATAAATCAAATAGCTATGAAAACGTTCAAGATGGCGACCTTTTTCTGAGAAGGTCATGGCTATTCTGACAACAACAAAAAAGTTACAAAACAATCACGCTTTCATCCCAAAGTTATCAGCAGTCATTTGTCAACAAAGTAATCATTATAACACCCCTTAACAATACCAAGTAGTATAAACGTTTAAGCTCTGCTCCAAGAATGAAGAAATTTACTACTTAGTTGCGCAGCATTTTCTTATAGGCTCTTTAAGTTGTTTGTTTGAACAACCTAAAGTTCAAACATTCACTATTTACGTCACTTTTATTTTATTAAATATTTGCTCGTAATAAAAAAAAGTTTATCTCAAAGAATTGTATTGTTGTAGACTTAGTTGTACTTTTGTAAAACACGACAAACTTTATTTGAAAAAACAACAACTTTAAAGTAAGACTAGCCTTTTATTGAATCACCCACCCAATATTAATAACATCGGCTGCACGGATAGCGTACCTGTAAGGCCTTCCAACTTGGCTTGTTTTTCACATATTTAACATCTTAACGACGTTATGTTGGCAATTAGTGACTATATAATTGCCCGCTTTGGCGGTAGAATGGGCTAACGCTTCACTCTCGCAATGGTTTTGACTGTCGTAATCGGGGTTCGAATCCCGGTCGGGTGTATTGTGAGGTTTTTTACCCTACTTTATTTTCCACTCTCATTCCACGCAAATGCAGGTACACTTCCTTTAATTTAATCTTCCTCATCCCTAACATATAGAGATTAGTACATACCCGCTTCATTGACTGTATGGTCTAACGTGCTACTCTTGCAATAGATCAGACGGGGAGATCGGAGTTCGATTCGGTCGGGTGCACTGAAGGCGGTTTTTCCCTTAAATTGTTTTCCACTCTCCCTCCACGCGAATGCGGGTGAATTTCCTCCAAGTTAAAACATTCCTAATCCATAACCCATTGATGTAATAAGTACACAGGCGTATAACCTGAACGGGAAGTAAGACGCGGGGGGGGGGGGGAAGGATTAGTACATACAAACAAAAAAGTTTCTGATCAAGATTTGCGGTACCCCCCGATTTGGTGGTCGCGTGGTTTTTGGCGTCACCAGACTAGATTATATTAAAATGTCGGGCTTATCGGGGATCGAATCCCGTGAACCGAGGAAGTTTTTTTTCCCCCCTAAATGATTTCCCAATCTCCCTCGACGCAATTTCAAGTACATTCCCTAAACATTAAACCTTCCTCATCTCTAAACAAGCCTTAAAAAAAAAAAGGTCAGGTGTGGTAACATCTCGCCCGATCCTGAGAGGTAGCGCGGTTATGACTCAGCCCCGGAGAATGTGGAAACACCAGGGGACGAGAAGGTATCAGGAGGTGTGGTTTGAGAGGATCGAACACTGGACTGGAGAATGTTAACAGGTCGAGCTAATCCCCGTTGTACAACAAGAGGTGATAGATCAGGGGCTCGTCTATATTGCGGTACAAACAACTCTCCTTCCCGCTAGTTGACTATCGCCCCCTTAAGACGGGAGTGTAGGGATACACGAGAAAAGGCCAGTCTTTTTTTTACAGTTTTTATAACAAAGCATTTGTTTGGTCAAAAGAAATCATACATTTCTCCAGTAGAAATATAAGGTTTAATTTTATACCACGGTGATATAAACAGTTGTTGAATATCTGTCATGAGCATAGCGCATTAGATGATAAACTTTTAAATGAAGAAAAAAGTTGTCATTAAATTCCAGGACACCCTTGACGGGTATTCAACAACTGTTGATATCACCTCGGGAAAGAAAATTAAACTATATTTCTACTGGAGAAATATTTGGCTTATTATAACCAAAATAAGCTTTTCTATAAAAATAGCACAAAACACTGTCCTTAATTCGCGTCCCCTACAACCCCACACAACACAATAGTTAGAATACATCCATCTTGACAATAATCCAAAATATATTTGTATTCACTATACTTTTTTTTATCACCTCGTCTTACTACCTGTTCAGTTAATACTCATATATGATAATTACTCTAATGAGGTGGGATGGGGAAGCATTTTAGAGGTAATCCATCCCATTTGCGTGGAAAGAGAGTAGGAAATCATTTTTTTTTAAAAAACCACCTTCGATAAATCCTACTAGGATTCGAACCCCGATCTCCCCTTCCATCACTAGTCCAATACAACACGAGAGTGACGCCTTAAACCTATCGGCCACTAAACCTGGTACGATCGAATTAAATTTCGTTGATGATAAATTTACCAGCTACGCCGGGAATCGAACCTGCGACTGAACCAAGTTGTCGGTTTGACTATTATTAAATAATCAACAAGACCGTTGTTAATATTTAATGGCTTGACAACATACTTCTTGGTTTTTTTTAAAATTGGCGGGGGGGGGAGGGAATACCCAAGCGGATAAAAATGTTTTTAACCATTCAAACACACTTACCTAACACTAATTTTACCGTCAAGAGGTACAAACTTTCACTTTGTTCGCAAGGCAAGAGAGGTAACGACTTCCGAGATATGACCTCATCATTTCAGTACGAGGAATTTGGTCCTTTAATCGGTGTTTTTCAGAGAACTTAAAAATGACATGAAAGAGAGAGAGAGAGAGAAGAGAACGTAGGCGAAATGAAAGTGCAATTTTCTCGAAACATGATTGTACACTTTGTCGCCCGAGCGACTACACACCGACGAGGAAGTCAGAGGAACGTTTTCTTTCTTTCTTTTTAAGTCAAACTTGATCGTTATACACTGAAAGGTAGAAACGAGTTTCAAAATCTCAATCCCCTTAACTAATTGGTCCAGGTATCAAATCCCGAATGGAAGCGATGCCCCTTGGCCGAAACATTCAAGCGTTGCCGAGCGGTTGGCACTACCGTAGCCCTTGAGGCAGGAACAAGATGTACATTTCCTTCACCCTGAAAGGTATCAGTCTTACCTTGACGTATTACACTATGGCCCTATCGTATAAGTTATACCATAGTGGAATAATGCGAGGTAAGATTGCTACCTTTCGGTGTCGACGAAGGGGACAATGTCGGTAGTTGGCTCTACATATTATTTTAAGTGGAGGTGAGGGTGGGAAGAACCATTTCACAAGGGTTGCCAATCTTTTTCCAGGTACCTCAATATTAGTGCACTTTCTTTTACTTGTACATTACACCCTTTGCCCCCTTAGACGAAGTCGTTAAGGGATCATCCATAAACCACGTAACAATTTTTCTTACCTTTTTGACTTCCTTTCTCTCTTTTACAACCCGTGTTACGTAACTCCCACATCAAAGTGAATGTCATTATTTCACAGAAAAGATTTTGTGACACTAAAAGAGGGACTCAGATTTAATACTACTCATAATCAGAAGTTGTGTTTACCAACGGTGGAAACATGAACAGTAATATTATTTTTTCAAGATTAGATATATAAGATGTGTGTGTTATGTAACACTGTGATGTACCCACCTCTTCCCCCATGTAACACCATGCAAACAAAGAGCTTCCCCCCCCCCTCACACCAGCTCTACGTGGTTTATGGATTATCGCTAATTATCTTGCAGCTTGGTAGATGTACAGTAGCCTCATGGCTTCTTTGGTGCAGACTTACAGCTGACGGCTTTGAAAAGCTACCAGACCAAATTATGTATCCCTACGCCGAACCATATGCATTGATGCAAAAAACACGTGTTTAGGACTGTCACTTCTGAAAGTCAAGATTTAGGTATATACCTAACTGTTGACTGTCAGAAGTCAGCTGTGAACTGTCAGTCAGCACCAAAGAAGCCGTGGGGCCACTGTACTCGTGACTCTAAGGGCCGTGGTTATTTATCACCCCTCTCTCCAGGCGCATTTCCTTAACATTCACGAACCTTATCAGGCACCCGTATCGGTGGGTACGCGAGCTAGGTTGTCACACTTGTCTGGGTCTGGGTTGGCCGATGACGGAGTTCAATCAAGCTGGTGTACGGAAGGAGATGGGTACATTTCTTCTAATATTATACCTTTCTCGTTCAATTTATGTAAATATTTGGGATAACCCGGACGAGTAGTACAACTTTTAGCACGAGATTAAAATATTGGCCAAAAGACACTTCTTCGAGCCCCGATGTTTTTGATGTACTTTTTTTTTATCATCGTATCTTAATACCCGTTCGGATTATACGCATATGTACTAATTACACTAATGTACTAGGTATGAGGAAAGTTTAATTTAAAGGAAATTTACCCGCATTTTTGTGGAGGAAGAGTGGGTAATCATTTAGGTAAAACCGCCCTCAGTACACTCGATCGGGATTCGAACCCCCGTCCAATCTATTGCGAGAGAATTCGACCACCGAAGCGGTTTTTTTTTTTTTCCACTAAAGATTTTGTCGACTGTTGGATAACTTTCGACCCGTTTTAAATATCCCTTTGTTTAGAAATGTGGGTATTTCTTGTGATGTAAGTTTTGTTTTTGTGTGATGTTCATCATAAACCATTGGGAAAACTTGGTGTTAGAAAGCTGAGATGTAATTATTGTGTCGCTTTCACCATAAGACGGTATTTATAGACACCGCCCTAAAAATAACCAACAGTCCCACAGCCACTATATTATACAGTACTGCAGTGATACATTCTAGTTTTTATTTAGATTCCATTCTTTTATTTTCAATCACGTCTTGCTATCCGTTCGGGCTATATACTCCTTAAAAAACACACAAACAAACGCTAATGTGTCAGGGGCGAGGAAAGGAGAATTTAGTGGGAAATGTACCTTCATTTGAATGAACAGAAAGTTCCCCTCAATACCCACGGCCGGGATTCAACCCCCCCTCCCCCAACCACCCCATCACAAGCAGATGAGCCTGGTCTATATGGTCACCAATGCGGGCACCCAATTATTAATTACAATTTTCAGTCGATCGCGTAAGGAAACCACATGGTCATTAGAAGTCGATCTTGGAGTATTTTAAACTCAGAAATATATCTGGTACTTTCAAATAATATTTGAATGACGAAAATTAACTTTATCAGTCAAATTCAGTCATGAAAACTAAATAATTTAAATATAAAAACCATACATTTTATTTATTTTATTTCTTCTCCTAAAAAGGTGGTGAGGTAAATATTTGGGACAAGGTTGGATTCAAAGATTGCATATAAAATGTAAAGATAAAAAAAAAGAAGCAAATGTAAAGTGTAGAAACGATGGATGATCGAGGGACTTTTGATAAGTTTTAAGTCGATCAGAGCCCAAATAAAGGTTACCGACCCCTGACACGGAGCATGTATGCACACTTATCCAACGTGTGTGGCGGTGTGTGATGGATACATCACGATCGGCGGAAAAATGTACCTTGAAGTGCACTTTCTTGTACCGCGGCTGTTTGTCGGAACATACTTTAGAAACAATGCGTGTTAAGTCTAGAATTGGCCCAAATAGACAAACTTTGATTTCCTTCGTTAGATTACTTGAAACGTTCTCTTATAAATTCTACTGTAGAACGTCCCTCAAATAGATTTTTAAGAGCCTAAAATACAAATTAATCAACTCTTGCAAACTTGGAATTTTGATGGTCCTTACATAAATACATACATAATACATACGTACATACATACATCGTTCCCTTACAGGGTAGGCAAGAAACTGTGCATATAGCTCAAACAACAATCCGTACTTAATCCATCCTCACTAACTTTCTCCACACTTCCCTATCCTTGCATACTCTCTTCACTTCAACAACATCCATACACCGAGTCATACATGCTCTTTTATTATTAAAACTCTTCATGTTTCTCTTTTTCACACATTCGTCTACAACATTACATTACCTACCCCTTCCTTTTGATCCACACACTCTACCTTCATATATTTTCTTCGTAACTCTATCCACACTAATCCTCTCATTATCCACGAACTAACGTAAGACGCTTCTTTTACATTGACCTATTGTATCTCTTTCAAACCACACTCCTTCAGCACCCATTCATTACTGACTCTGTCCATAAGAGTTTTTCCACATACATTTCTTAGATATCTCATTCCAACCGCATTCATCTTACTCTTGTGTTTCTCCTGACAAACCCAATCGTCACAACCATAAAACAATGTTGGCGTTTACACATCTTTATATATTTATTTTTATATAGAAGTAGCTAAAAAAAGATAATTTATATTTCATATCAACTAGAAATAATCTTACTACCCGTTTGGGTTGTATGCATATGTAATAATTATGCTAAAGTTAGGGATGATAAATATGGAATTTAGAGGAATTGTAGGCCAACCCGCATTTGTGTGGACGGAAAGTGAAAAGCCATCTAGGACAAACACACCCTCTGTACACCCGACAGGGGATTCGAACCCCGATCTCCCCGTCATCGGCAGTCCCAGTGTATATATATATATATATATATAAATATAGGTCACTCGACTGCGGAAGCGGTTTTCCTTACATGACTCTTTTCTCCGAAAAACAAGTATCCAGTCGCTTGTTTCCGTGTGATTTGATACAGCCTCAGTACAACTATACTCCATTCACGGTAGAATTACTCTCTGAAAGGTCTTTTTTCCTACCAATATCCTACTATATAATGGCTTTCTGGTAGGGAAAAAGGCCTTTCAGAAAACAATTCCTACGCTGAACAGACTTTAGTTACGTTCGTGTGCGGGGGTGGGGGTGGGGGGGGGGTGGGGGGGGGGGTGGAGACGGTTTCACTCTGGTCCACTTTTGTTTTTCTCGATGTAGCGGAGAATAGGAGGATGTCCCAAAGTATGTTTTTATTACTTCATATGTTTCCAAGAATAGTCTATATTGCCAGGGGGGCGCTCTCGATATTATGTAATATCAGCTGTTTACGACGTGGAAAAGATTCTTAACTATTTCGTTTTCGTTTTGCCCACGGGCTATCCGTATATTTATGCTGATGGTGAAAGAATGATGAAGGTAGAATTTTAAGCAGAAGTGTACCTGCGTTCTCGGGGAAGGAGAGAGGAAAATCATTTGGTTAATAAGACTACCACCTGTCGCACCGCCGGTCGGGATTATAAACCCTTCGGGGAGAGGGGGGGGGATCCGTACTCCCCTTGAAATTTGATGTTATAAAAATTATTTTGGCTAAAGGTGTAGTAAAATTCTCTAGCGGACCCCCGTAACCCCACCATAGAAAGATAAACTTTTCACGCTCTTGGCGTTAGGACCCCCTTGTGTGTATGGTCGGCCCTTGCACGTAACCACGTAAAAGAAAAGATGGCGCGCGTTAACGGGCGAGTTCCACATCTAGGTGGCCTCGCTGAGCTATGGGTGTGGCCCCCCTTCTGGGGTTTTCTCAAGGCTGCGCAAGCGCAAAGCTTCAGAATTTAAAGGTCAGGAAAAGGAATAATGATATCAATGGTGGAAAAAAAAGACATATAAATTATATATCTAGCTTTCGTGATATGTATCTGTTTATTTACGAACCTCTGGTATAATAAGACGCTTAAGACAATGAAACACGTTTAGAGATGTGAGAGAATTGTAATATTAGGTGATCTTATATATACGCTTCGCTCCTTTGAATGGATATTGCTTTGTCACTATCCTCGATTTAATTCGTGGTTCGTGACTTGGCGACGTCATTAAAACGAACGTAGGGAGGGAAATTCCCCCCCTCAAGACAACCAACCAAAACGATTCCTTTCATCATTAAGATGTTTGAAAATAGAACATTCTATCTGTCGAAAGTTATTTACATCCTAAGTGAAGAAACCCAGACGCCATTTAATTCATCTATTTTATTTTTTTTCCACCCAATAGTTTATTTGTGTTTATCCTGTTAAATGAGCGGATGATTCCTCTATGAGCCTCGGTTATGGTTTCATTTGAAAAAAAAAATGGCACGCTGGTTCAAATTATTTGGATGAGCTATAAGTAAAAGGGGCAGGTTTAAAATTATATTTAAAAATTGATTTTTTTTTATTCCATCACATCACTTGTTTGGATTATATACATACAAATTACTCAAGAGTGTTATGTAGGAGGGAGATAGAATATAGAGGAAATGTACCAGAATTTGCGTGGCAGGATGATGGCTACTTAGTAAAAAAAAACTTGGTATCTGGCTGAGATTTGAACCCTGAAATCATTGAGACTGATGCCTTTGTCAGTATCCCCCCCCTCTCAGTGGGGATTAGAGGCCTTCTGGCTTATATGTAATGTACTACAGTATGATTTTGGTAGTAAGACACTTTTAGAAAATATAAACATATTTTTTGCTGTAAACATTGATAACATTTTACTTTATTATTATTATTATTATTATTATTATTATTATTATTATTATTATTATTATTATTTTATAGTAATTGATAATATCTATCAAAGGTAACAAGTGCTGATCACATGACTTGACGTATGAATACGTGAGAGTATATATATAAACTTGTCCACCTGCCAGATAAAGTTCTGTCTATTAAAATTGTACTGTAATTAGGTAGAGATGTAGGGAACGCGAGTTAAGGACGGTGTTTTTTGCTGTTTTTATAGCGAAACGTATTTTTGTTCAAAACAGATAAAATATTGCTCCAGTAGAAACAAAGAGTTTAATTTTATTCACGTGTTGATATCAACAGTTGTGGAATATCTGTCATGAGTATAGCGGCATCAGATGAGAAACATTTTAAATGAAGAGAAAAAGTTGTCGTTAAATCCCAGGACACCCTCGACAGATATTCAACAACTGTTGATATCACCGTGTGAGGAACACTAAACTCAATGCTTCTACTGGAACAATATTTGATTTATTTTGGCCAAAAAGTTTTGCTATAAAAACAGCGAAAACAGTGACATTTTCTCGTGTTCTCCAAGACAAACCGTGTCCATGGTTGAGCTTGTCTCGAACCTCTGGATTGGCGGTGACTGCTGTCGGGTCTAACCGCAGGATTGGTCAAGCCACCGCACGCCGTGATAAGACCGCGGTTTAATCAACGGTGACGTCATCGATGCCCACCCTAGGCCACCCCAATCTATTAAATCGGCCGTGGGAATAATCACACGTTGTCATCGACGTGACGAGATTTATAGAGTTCACCCGCTTCTGTGGCTGCGTGGCCTAGCGCGCTATTCTCGTGTCGGACTAGACTGCTGATGATGAGGATATCTGGGCTCGAATCCCGGTCGGGCGTACTGAGGGTTTTTCACTCCCCCCTCCACGCAAATGCGGGTAAATTTCCTATAAATATAACCTTCCTAATCCCTAAAACCATTATAGTAGTTAGTACATAAGCGTAAATATCGAACTGGAAATAAGACGCGCTGTTAAAAACATTATTTCAGTTCGTTCTTTATGTTACTGATTAAAAAAAAATAGTGCCAGTAACAGACATTTCTTTTTTTGTCATCTCATATTTACTAGCTACTCCAATGATGTAAAGATAAGAAAGGTTAAATTGTAGAGGAAAAGCACCCGCATTTGCGTGGAGAGGGGAAAACCAATTTAGGAGAAAAAAATACCCTCAGTGTACCCGACTGAGATTCGAACCTCAATCCCCCGTCATCAGCAGTCCCAGTTTATTCAACAGGGTTATTATTTTTCAACTACACTGATTTTTGTCTTTGTTTGGTTATTAAACAGTAACTTAGAACTTTTTTAACAGTGAGAAAGTTTTTTTTTTGTAAAAAAGTTAATTTACTTCACTCGTCGAAATGCTCGAAAACAATTTGCGAGGCGGGCGAATGCGGAACTGTTTTGGTAACTTTTCGACTGTCAGGTAAATGTCGAAGTTACCTTGAACCCGGCACGTTTGGCCGTGACGGCCATGACGAGTCAGATTAGCGCGCCCACGTGTAATTTTCAATATTTCTTCAAATATTATCTTATTTTAAAGATTTTGGGACAATAGTGTGATATGTCACAACAAATATAAGAGCTATTGTCCGTATAGGCTATATACATTTTTTAGCTTCGTGTCTTACTACCCGTCCGGGTTATACGCTTATGTACTAATTACGCTAATGGTTTTAGGGATTAGGAAGGTTATATTTAGAGGAAGTGTACCCGCATTTGCGCGGGTTAAGATTGGAACGCTATTGTTGTAAAAACTGCCCTCAGGACACCCGGCCGAGATTCAAATCTCGATCTCCCCGTCATAAGCAGTTTAATTTACTGTGAAAGTGACGCCTTGGACCATGCGGCCACCGAAGCAGGTAAATACTCTTGTTTTAGACTCGTATGCTGACGACGGGGAGGTCGGGGTTCGAATCCCGGTCGGATGTACTGAGTGTGATTTTCCCGAAATGGTTCCCCACTCTCCTTCCACGCAAATACCGGTAGATTACCTATAAAATGCTTCCTTCCTCATCCCTACCTTATTAGAGTAATGTTTATATATGGGTATAACCTGAACAGGTAGTAAGACGCGGTGATTTAAAAACATATATTGTGTTCCTACATTTCCTTACATAGAGCCGCAAAAATATTTGGGTTTATTGGTGTGAGTTGAATAGTTTCTATAAAATTAGGGTAAAAGAAGAACTATTTTGGCTCACAAATTATTGATTTTCTTTAAAAAGATTAAATATTCATATTTCATAATTACTATTTTGTGAAATAGCCTTCCTTTTATTCAGTGCAAAAGGAAGTCCTAAGTGCCAATACCCCGATTCACGTTAAAGTATACATTAACTCTGATTTTAATAAGAGTCCCACTTTCGAACACCAACATTGATTGAAAGTCACTAAAATTTGGTATTCTAGAAATATGTCTTATTGAATATGAAAAGTTATCAAAAGCCTCCTTATGGATTACTGTATAATTTATCTTTACATCATTAAATAAACGGATTAAGAATTTAAATATGTAAACTTGCAATTCTTTCAACCCCTGATGTGGTAGTACGAGTTTCCAGTTTTCAGATAATGGCATTGAAAATCAGACTGTACTGTACGAACTACCACTTACATTTTTCACATAAATATAGATTGAAACAGAAAATTTTATCTTTGGAAAAAAAAAATTCTTAAAAATATTACAAAGATGATTTTTTTAAAATCTGCCTTTATTTAACGTTGTGGACGGTAACTATAAGACATTGTGTGCCCATATAAGGTAAGGGGACGACTTCATCCGTACACAATGTCGGACATAAATATCGCTCCTTTAGAAAACCACGAGATTCACCGCATGCGGTTTACATATTATTATTATTATTATTATTATTAGCACCGCGTCTTACTACCCGTTCGGGTTATACGCACTTACGCTAATGTGCAATGGTAGGGTGATTGTGAGATGAAAATGGAGGACCTACAGTTTAACGTGGGATCCGAACCACGGTGGAGGCCTGGAATTCCTCACATTCACAAGTTGTGATTAATACACGTCTTGTCAGAGGTGAAGGAAAGGTTTGGTAATCAGATAAATCTGTGCCGGGACCGAGGATTGAACCCCCAGACCCCCAACAAGACGCGGTATTAAAAATATAAAAAGATAATCTTGCGCTCTAAAGGAACTACTTTTTTTTTTTAAAGGATCAACTAACTATCCCACTACATTCCTCCATAAACCTATAAAAAAATCTAGTTGTCCTTGTGAGTGACTGTACCACGAAGAGTGGAAATAACACACTTCCTCTTTGATTCAAGGGCATGTTACTTTTTTCTGTGAACACAAGAACCGAGCTGTCGGCTAGGTTTATAATAAAATAAAATGTTCCGGCGCAACGTACAGACTTTCTCAATCCTTTATCTAAGTTACACGTCTTCTTAACTTGTAAGATACGTGAAACGAAATAATAAACACGGTTACAGAAACATAATGGAAGAAAAAAAGAACATCACATCTCACCAAAGAGCATAAATGAAATAAACACTGTCACAAAAACATTTAATTCTGTTCTGCGCATTTTCAACTATCTTCCAACGCTCTATTTAAAAATATATATATTTGCCTATAATTTCGAAAGTATTGATTCTATAAAAATTCTTTTAGATAAAAGTTGTATATCTTTAAGAGTACTACAACTATGTAATGATAAGTTATTTCGTATCTAAAAGAATTACGGAGATATGATGCCTAAAATTGGAGATACACGCTAATGTAAAGTACCTTCTACGTCATTTTTCCGAAAAAAAAAAATTAGATGTGTGATTTTGTTTGTAGTGTTAAAACAGTGCCTAGATACGAATTTTAATCAAATATTTTATGTTCTCTCTTTGCCCTTAAGTAAAATACTTTAATTTTGAACGCTAGATAGATAATTACAAAAACACCCTCTGGGAGACCTTATGAAAAGTCTAGATACCAAATTTTAGGCTGACCAGTAAAATGGTTTCGGCTATAGTCTGATTTGAGTGACAGACAAAGAGCATATTAAAAAAAATATATTTCGAATTCAGGGGGTCATAAAACGTCGACATCCATAAAAATCTCGAATTATTAATATATTTGTTGACCATGACAATTAACTTTTAAATGTTCCTCCATCCGAGGGTCGTGGGAAATTATAAGTACATATTAATAATAGATCAAACTTTATCCGAGGTGGGGCAGATCCAGTTGAAATGTTTTGTTTCCGCCCAAAGATAAAGAAAGGTCAATTTCCCGTCAATCTCTGTGTAAACAAAAGTAATAAAATTATTATTATTATTATTTATTATTATTCTATATATAAAACTTTATTGCGAACACATACCTTTTAAAAGTTACTATTTTAAAATTTAATTTAATCCAAACCTATTTTTTTATGAATTTATCTTTAGTACCACGTCGTATTACAACCCATTCGGAGAATAGTTACTCTACGCATTAGACTGGACCATGCCGTTTGACGGCGAGATCGCAGTTTGAATCCCAGTTGCGTGTACTGAGGTAGTTTTTCCCCCCCTAAACGTTTTCCACCTCTCCTCCAGGTGAATTTGGGTACTCTCCTCTAGATTCTACTTTCCTCATCCTTAAATATTATTTTAAACATGGGGACAGCCCTAACAGGTTGCGTGTGACGGGAAACAGAAACTGGTGTTGGTACTTGCGTGGAGTGAGGAGTGTCCCCCTTCCGACACTTGCGTGGGAAAATATAATTCTCATCTCAACTCCTCCCACTAAATAATAATAACAACAAATAATAATCGGTGGAGGCCTTTATTAACACGTGAAGGTGATAGTTTGTCGACAGGTGGATGGATACATACCATCTACCGCCTCGACAGAAGACAACTGACACGCTGTCTGAAACCACGCTGACAGATACATCATTGTATAGGGTTGAGGAAACTTTTATTTTTTGGAGGGCCACTAAAAATAAAGTTGGCTCTTTTAAAAATAAAATTACAAATTCAAAGAAATCGGATTTCTGCTACGTTTGAAAATGTTGTATTTAGATTATCAGATCTGGTTGAATCCAATTTTTTACGGAACCAAATCTCTAATTCTAATCTTAGTTTTTACCTACGAATTTCTAATCCTAATTTTCATTCTTACCTACGACTCTCGAATCCTATTATTCATTTTACTTCAAAATCTGGAATATTATCCAAATCTTGTGGAGAAAAAAAAGATGATGAATATAAGAGAAAGTATAAAATTGAAATATAAACAAATGTTTCCATTTATTTGCTATAATCCATTCATATAATTCATGCATTCAGTTTAGTGTTAACTTAATGGTCTGGGGTCTGGTTGTTGATTTGTTCCCTATAATTATGTTGTGTTTGAATCACCAATAAACAATATTAAAGATATAAAACCAATTGTAATTCAAAATTAATGTTTCGAGGGTATGTATGTTTTTTTCCAGTATCATCTTATCTAGCTGGTGTAAATCTGTAGCACTTATATAAACAAATTATTAATCTTTAAATTTTAAGAGTTATTTCATCTGACCATTTTTTAGTAAATAACAATTTGTAAAGTGTCGTTTCGTTGGCCGTCAATGTCCCACGGGTCGTATTTATCCCACCCCTGATTAAATATATATTTATTTTTCAAGGAAAAAAAAATGTTGAAATAAAATTGAATGAATGGTGTTAATGTCAGAGAATATATAAATGAAGGGATGTTATTCCTTATCTTGATCCAAGATCTAAATTATACACCACACCGTCTGTTAGCCGTGTTTGAGATCTCGGAAATGTTGAGCTGTTCCACGGTCAGATAATAACAGACACCAGTAATCAACACGTCAACCCATCTCTTAGTTTCACAATAGGTTTTTTTCAAAATCAAAATTTCTATGACGAGGAAACTGTTTTCTCCTCTTCTTCGTTTGAGGAAATCCAAAAACAAATAAAGCTCAACCGTCCACCAAAAAGATGACGTAATCATTACGTTGATTCATCATTGGAGGGAGGGGGGGGGGGGATCCATTGGCTTGATAAAATGTAGTCTTAGACACCTTAGCTAAGCAGGTAGCATACACGCTCACTGATATAGGGGTCACGGGTTCGATTCCTGGCATGGCCGAAAAATTTGTCGTTGGTGAATTGTGGGGTTTCCCCTTTCACGTTGATGAATTAACGGCTGGAGGGCTGGGTGTTGTGTTGCTTATAGATTTAAGTCAGTTTGTAGGTCGTGTAACAACATAATCAATATGTTCAGAAAATGTACGTTAAATACCTCAAATAATAATATACGATTCAATATGTAAAACAGTTCATTGAAATAACTTTTTATAAAAACAGACTGAGATTCGAACCCTGTAACTTTGGATTAATAGAAGTGTATCTTGTTTCAATCTGGAAGAAACAGGTTTTTTTAACGGTTACAAAAGTTACTAACATTACACTCATGCGGTCATACGTCAAGTCACGTGATCTGCTGCTGTCACTTTCGATATATATATAGTCAAACGTGCTTCCTAGCAAGTGGACTGTAGATATGTGAGATAGAAAATTTTATGTTTTAGAAATTTTACCTAAGCATTTTCTCTTAATTTTTTTCCTAAAAATATTCCGTTATTATTTTGTGGGAGAAAATAAATAAATAAATAAATGCCGCTATTTAAATAAAACATATGCGTTGCGTAACATTGGGTTATGAGCACTTACGTTAATGTGTAATGATAGGGTGATAGTGAGATGAAATGGAGGACCTACAGTTTAACGTGGAATCCGAACCACGGTGGAGGCCTGGCATTCCTCACGTTCTCAAGTTGTGATTAATACACGTCTTGTCAGAGGTGAAGGAAGGGTTTGGCAATCAGATAGGTCTGTGCCGGGACCGAGGATTAAACCCCGGACCACCAGCACAGAAGTCTAACACCTTACCCCTGGACCACCAGGTCAGAACAAAGTAATACAGAGATTACATACAGTTCTCTCACACTCACGTATATAATAGCTAAGAACGATCTAAGTGTCATGTAAGTGCTCTAAGTTTTAAGTGCATCATTGGCTACCATCTGTTCTAAGTGAACTATGGCACTTGGAAGAGCTGGCGCCTTCTATTGTCATTAATATGAACTAATTCCTAAGCCTATTGTCATTAAGGACGAACGCAAACTAAGCCGCATGCCTCATAAAACATGACTCCATAAAAAAACAACTTTTTTTAAAAGGCACTTTCTGAACTCTTGACATTTTAAGACCCATCATCTCTTTTTTTTAAGTTCGTTGTCTTACATGTTGAGTATACTCAATATCACCTCTGAGGTAACCACAGGGCTTATGGAGAAAATATTTATCTTCACTCTCTCCTCGGTTAGATGTTGCCAAATCTCCTTGGTTAACTGTTGCCAAATCTCCTCGCTCTCATTTATATAGGAAGGTGATGTGCTAGGGTAAGAAGGAGCTACTACACTGGATATCATCTCCGAAGGAACTGCATGCTTACTATTGGTGAAACAGCGTTGTCATTCTCTTGTTTTCGCTTGGTCAATCTTCCCTTAAATATAAGACAAGTTTGGCAACGCTGGTTCGTCACTGTTGCCAGTAGCTCCTTCTTACCCCAGCACGCCACCTTCAGACATAACTGAGAGCGAGGAGATTTGGCAACAGTTAACTGAGAGCGAGGAGATTTGGCAACAGTAAACCGAGATAGCGAGGATAAAGCTTTCCTCTATAAGACCTATAGTTACCTCAGAGGTGATATTCAGTGTAGCAACAACCTCTACGAACCAGCGTTGCGAAACTTGTCTTGTATTTGAGGAAAGATTGACCTCACGAAAACAAGAATAATGACAAGGCTGTTTCACCAATAGGAGCCCTGCGGACTCCTCAGAGATGATATTCAGTTTAGTCTTGGACGTATCAAGCTCAGCGGTATCTTTATTCTGGTAGGTGATGGCTGTGTGTGTGTGGCTGGGAGGGGAAAACCCCAGCCAGGTAAAACTTGTCCTGTCAAGTAGGTGGGCGGTAGAAGAGGGTGGGGGGGATCAAGGTGTCCTTGGGATCAGAGTCGCGTGTGAAGAAGGGACAAGATGAGAGAGAGAGAGAGAAATATATCTAGTTCCCCTCTCCCCTCTGACCAAACCACAAGATCTGGTCTGATAGTTTGGTTTTTCTTCCCCTCACGAAAAAGTCAAGCTTGGAAGAAGATCAAAATATTCAAAAAAAAAAAGCTCTATAACTTCTCTTCAAAAAGAGGCGCGTTTTTTTTCTAAGTCGCCAAAGAAATTAGCGCGGATATTTCTTATTACCTCTTTGTCAGCCGTTAAGGTGGGGATTTAGGGGACGCGAGTTAAGGACAGTATTTCTTGCACTTTTTATGGCAAAACTTTTTTTTTTGCCAAAATAAATAAAATATTGCTCCAGTAGAAACGTAGAGTTTAATTTTCTTCACGTTGTGATATCAACAGTTGTTGAATATCTGTCAACATCATGGCGGCGTTAGATGAGAAACTTTTTAAATGAATTAAAAAAGTTGCCATTAAATCCCAGGACACCCTCGACAGATATTCAACAACTGTTGATATCACCGTGTGAAGAAAATTATACTATATGTTTCTACTAGAGTAATGTTTTATTTATTTTGAGAAAAAAAGTTTTTTGTTTCAAAAACTACAAAATTACGAATCTTAATTAGAATTCCCTTCCATTCCTCCTTAAGGTCATTCATTCTACCGTCACAATTTTATTGCACAATTTGAGCAAGTGTATAATTTATAAGCTATAAATGGTGATTCAATTATTTCCAATCTTTGCAGTTCACTAGGGGGTCACACTTGCTATTTTATGCTTTTTATGTATTATTTTTGAGGCAACGTAATTAGTGTATGCTCGGCTGAAATTAGTACAACTAGACATTCACATGAGGTGTACACAATTAAATATTTATGATATTATTGATATTATAAATATTTCATTGTGTAGGCCAACTGCACCTCATATGAAGGTCTAGTTGAACTAAATTTCAGCCCCGTGTATTAATTACTATACAATGATAGGCCTAAAACATAAAACTAGCAACTTTGATCCCTTATAATTCGTGAACTGTAATGATTCGAAATAATTTATAATCACTAATTATAGTTTATAGCTATGCATTTGTTAAAATTGTGCAATATATTTTTTTAAATTGTCGAATGGCCTTAAGGTATCTGCGGACATTAATATCAATGTTACCTGCCTCGGTGGCGTAGTTAGCTAACGCGCTAGTTTCGTGTTGATCTAGACTGCCGAGGACGGGGGAGACAGAGGCTCGAATCTCGCTCGGGTGAACTAGGAATTTTTTTTCTTCCTAAAAGGTATTCCACTCTCCCTCCACTCAAATGCGGGTTCACTTCCTCTAAATTCAAACTTTACAATTCCTAATTCATTAGTGTAATTAATACTTGAGTGTATAACTCGAACTGGTAGTAAGACGCGGTGCTAATAATAAAAATAATAAAAGAGCAATGTGGGCGTGGAGCTACGGCGTTTATGGACAAGTCTTTGGTCGTCGTTCATTTTGAACTTTGTCCTTAATGGCCTATCGCTGTCGTGCATACATCATATTTAGGGTCATGGTGGTCATTGTGATAATGTAAATTGATTTGTGTATATATATATATTCCAATCAACTGGCCTAGAATGACCTTGATATTACTAACTAAAAAATAGCTTTTTAATATAGTTGTGTAAAAACTTGCATCCATCCGTGGGGAAGAATGTTAACTGCAAAAATGTTTTGGTATTTTCTATTTAAAAAAAAAGCTCTAAATGTCCATTCGTAAAAAAATAATAAAGGTTTATATTTAACTTTTTGTTGGGAATATCGCGTAACCTTAGAATACGGACAGAGCACACACACATAGTACAACTGTGTCTCGGTAGGTGACCTGGCGGTCTAGGGGGTAAGGTGTCGGACTTCTATACTGGGGGTCCGGGGTTCAATCCTCGGTCCCGGCACAGATTTATCTGATTGCCAAACCCTTCCTTCACCTCTGACAAGACGTGTATTAATCACAACTTGTGAATGTGTGGAATGCCAGGCCTCCCACCGTGGTAGCGTAAGTGCGTGTAACCCGAACGGGCAGTAAGACGCGGTGATGATAATAATAATAATAATAATAATAATAATAATAATAATAAAGTCCCGGTAAAACTGGCACATCGTAGCTTCTGGTCCTGCTATTCTCCTGATCATTCTACTCCACGCAAAGACACAAGTTACTCTACCCCTGCATTTACTGGCAACGCAACAAGTTCTTCTCCCGATCTTTGGTTTGTTTCTAGCGCATGCGTTCCTGCTGACACTTCCAAGGGGGGTGAGGGGGGACCCTTACGTTTTGTCAGACCAAAAAGTACTTTTTTTTTTTGCACCGCGTCTTACTACCCGTTCGGGTTATACGCCTATGTACTGATTACAATAATGTGTTAGGGATTAGCAAGTTTTAATTTAGAGGAAGTGCACCCGCATTTGCGCGGAGGTTGAGTAGAAAACCATTTAGGAAAACCCACCCTGGGTGCACCCGACCGGGAAATCGAACCCCGATCTCCCCGTCTTCGGTAGTCTAGTCCAACACGAGAGTAGTGCGTTAGACCACGCGGCCACCGAAGCGGGTGAGTACTTATGATGAGTTGACCTCGGTGGTCTCGTGATAAAATGCTTGCCTCAGGACCTGGTATTCTTGGGTTCAAACCCGACTGAGATCCGTAGCACAACTTCCTTCGTAGGTGAAGTAAAGACATCGGTCTAATGTCGATTGTGGACATGTAAAAGAACCCTGTAAGGTATGTGAAAATAAACTTTTTGGCCTAATTGGTAGGCCCTTTCGCTCTCGCTCATAGAAATTCACTATGTAAGACAACGGGGAACCACCCCAGAAGGTGCAGGTGGCACTAACCCATCTCCGGTTGGATAGAAATCACATCAAACCAACCTTCGGGTTGTGTTGATTCAAGACGGTATTTGATAAGTGAGTTGAGTTTATAGACCACACGTCATTGTGTCGAGAAGGTGTGGTGCTCTTTTGATATTTCTCGAGAAAACTGACTTGCGTCACACAGTGTGGGAAGTGCACTTCCTGTTTTCTGCCGACAGGAAGTCACGGGTCGCGCACTTTGTTGATCTTTCGATCGGCTGCTGTGATGTGCGTGTGTCACGCTATTGTCGGGGCTGACCTATATCTCCCGAGAGGGGTATCGGGAACATCATTTCCCACGGAGATAGCGAGGATTGTGTTCTAGGTGTTCTGTCTTACGACAGGTCCATTCCATTTGTCAGTGAATTCAAACCGCCAATGTGCCCTGTCCTCTGCCTCCTTCTTTAGTTGCAAGAATTTTCTTCTTTCCTACGAGTCATATAATATTTGAATCCTCCTCTTTCCTAAGCTCCTCTTTCCCTCAACCTTTCCTTCTATGACGTCGTGCAGAAGACAGTTCCTCCTAAGGATGTGTCTGATCCAGTTTGCTTTGTACTGAAGAATCACATCTAAAATAGTTCTCATCTCATCCGTTCTTTTTAGGACGGCGTTTTTTTAACCGTTATGACGCGCAGGTTTGCCGCGGGGATTTGGGATGACATCTAAAGGAAAGAGAGAGAGAAAAAATAATTGGGGAATAAAAATAAATCTTTTTAAACTCATGATCAACTTTTTTTAAGAAGATTTATTAGTATTTTAACTATTAAACTTAAAACACAATTTTAATACACATATTTTTAAGTGATAAAATCTCTCTAGAAAATAAACTAACGGTGTAGCTTGAAAATTATAGCGCCTTATTTAATGTGCCGTGATTTTTTTTAGCACCGCTTCTTACTACCCGTGCAAGCTATACGCATATATGTACCGATTACTTCAATGCTTTTAGGGATTAGGAAGGTAATATTTACAGGAAGTGTACCAGCATTTACGTGGAGGGAGAGTGGAAAAACCACTTTGTAAAAACCTCCCTCAATACACCTAGCCTAGTTTAGAACCTCGATCTCCCCGTTATCGACAGTCTAATCCACTGTAGCTGGTTTTCCCATTATTAATTTTAAAAACATTCTAAGAGTTTAGTGATTTAAATACATCAAAATAAAATTGGAATTATTATGATAGGGATCATATATGTATTATATAAAAGTATAACCAAACTAATATTGAAAAAGCCTAATGCTCTTGTTTTCTGGTGACTTGTGCTGGGAATAACATTTCTCAGAATTCCTCCAGGGCAACCAACACAAGGTGTTTTTGGCATGCAATCTTGAAATAATATTGACTACGAAAATCGTTGTTTGAAAAACAATTATCCCAAGGCCGTCCACTTTGCAATGTAATATATCTATCTCTTTCGTGTGATTATTGAAATAATTTAAAAAACAAAACGAAGTGGGACGCCACCCTTTTTTATTTTTTTACAGACGACATTCACTTCGCGAAACAAACTCACGAACTCGTTGAATATTTTATATGAAAATATGGTCCGCTCGTAAAAATAATTATTCACACACACACATCGCGCCCAAATTAAAAAATAAAATAAAAAATTTATCGTTTAAACTAAAATTTTGTATACTATAACACTTTTATCAGAGATCCTTATTGCCGCCCACTTAACAATCCTTAGCAAGGCCAGGTGTTTCTATACAGTGGCGTGGCGGGGCTTGTTGCCAGAGTAAGCAGAGCTATACCATATCTACTGTGGGGGAGTAACTGACAGCTAACAGAAGGTTATTTAACGCAAGCATTGACTGAAAGTAACTAATGTTATCTGTTATTTGCTTAGTAACCTAATAACCACCTCTGTGATCAGAGTCCCCGGGTTCGATCCCCGGCGCTTACAGAATTTCTCTGTGAAGCGTTGGATCTGTACCGGGGCCAAACTCAAACCAGCGAGGACAGAACGAGGAAATAATTGGATACTGCCCTGGTCTAGAAAACTGAGATTAACGTCCGGAGGGTTCGCTGTGATGACTACATGACATCCTTTATCCTGAAATGTTGGGACTATCTTCGCCAACATGCGGTGGGCGTTTGGTCGGTATAGCTCGCTTGCTGGTTTTGGTAATTTTTTAAAAAAAGTGATACTATATAATCAATAAAGAGTTTTATTAAACGATTGTAATAATACTTTCAGCCAATGTTTGCCAATGAGGAACCATCTGCTGGCTGTAACTTACCTACACTCCCATTGTAGATGAGCTATAGTTGAAACTGTAACTGAGAATTGTAGTCAACACTTCAGTGGAACACTCATTGGCCAAAACATTCTCATGTGAGGTGTGTAGAGCAGAGTCTATGTATGATTGGTCAAATGGGGGAGAACATATCACAGGTACAGTTTTAACAAGCTCTGATTACCCTGGCAACACTACACTACACTGGTACATTCCCATGTGAGGTGTGTAGAGCAGAGTCTATGTATGATTGGTCAAATGGGGACAGAGTGGGGGAGAACATATCACAGGTACAGTTGTAACAAGCTCTGCTTACCCTGGCGACACAACACGACACGACACTGTTTTTGAATCACATTATTTCTTGTCCAGTACAATTTCACACCCTACTCCTGTCACGTGATCTCCCCTTTAACCCTCAAAGGTCCACCTTGACGCGTTACACTACGGCGGTATTTTTGGACTTATCTTAGAAGCTGCACTCTGGTGCAACCACACAAGATAAGCTTGTACAGCCCAATTTTCATAGGAAGGATCTTCTTGTCTGACAGCTAGAAAAGTTACTAGATCTACTTTCATGTATTCATACGTCAAGTCATGTGATCTGAAGCTGCCACTTTTGATAGATATTATCAATAACTATAAAATAAAAATAGTAATAATATAATAAAATGTTATCATTTTTGGGCGCATAAAAAAGTTTATGTTTTCTGAAAGGCCCTTCCTATATAAAAATGGTATTTACCTTTCATAGTAAACGAGGGGTACGCGACGAGGGTTGGACATTCCGGCGAAAAGGCGTAGGCCCCCCCTCCCCCTACTCAAGTTTTGATGGACGTGGGAATTCCAAGGAGGCAGCGGGGGGTGCTGCGGGGCTCAAACAGCCCCCACTAGGTGGGACCTCCCCACGCTCTATGAATGAAAACAAGTGAATGTGGGAGGGTTAGGGTGAGGAGGGTGTATTTTTTAACCTCCTCTCTCTTACTTCACGATAGAACGCTGATGAACCGCCTTTAATGCGATGTTCAATTCAGAGAAGGGAGGTCTCCACTTTGTTGGGCAGTCTCTGAGATCGGAGTGAGGTTTTCGTAACGTTTTATAACACGCACTTGACAAACAGTTGGGTTGTTGGCAGCTAGGGACCTCCTGACTGAATAGTACTTCAATTGGACATAGGGATAGGGGAAGAATATGCCTAGGCACACGGCTATCTAGTGTAGGAAACAAGAAATAGATCATTTTGAAATGGAAGTCGAAACCGTAAATGCGCAAATAGTAGAACGAATGTTTATACTCGTCAGCGGAAGAGGGGAAGTATTATCAGTAGATAAACAAGAGACCTCATAGGATGAACTGCTCATGTTCTTCTTTTTTTTTTTTTTGTGTAGGAATGTAGGGAACGGGAGTTAAGGTCGGTGTTTTTGAAGTTTTTTTTTATCAAAACTTTTTTTGGTCAAAATAAATCAAACATTGCTTCAGTAGAAACATAAGAGTTTCATTTCCTCCACATGATGGCATCAAAAGTTGTTGAATATCTGTCACGAGCATGGCGGCATTAGATGAGGAACTTTTTAAATTAAGAGAAAAAGTTGTAATTAAATTCCAGGACACCCTTCACAGATATTCAACAACTGTTGATATCACCATGTGAAGAGAACTAAACTCTAGGTTTGTACCGGAGCAATGTTACTTATTTTGGCAAAAAAAAACCAAACCAAAAAACTATAGAAACACTGACCCACGTCCCCGCCTTAAGTGCGTCAAGTAAAGATGCAGTCCGTCTCGCAAAAATAGCTCTGAAATCATCAAGTTGACAAGCTCGTTAGCTAAGTTTTGCTAGTGAAAGTATTTATTTAAAATTGATGTCCCTCGAATCCCCTCCCCCTTCTGTCCATAGCTATTATTGATGACCCCCCCCCTCCTCCCGGAGAAAGTGAGAAGGAAATACATTCCGAGCGTAACAACACGGATTTCCTGTATCCACACAAAACCGCCGGAGAAAAACACCCTCGGCCGCTGCGGAGATCGTGGGGGTGGGGGGGAGGACCATGGCAAGGCCGTAGCCAGATAATAATTTCAGGAGGGGTTTGGTGGGCACATCCCCCAATTGATGGAAGCACAAAAAAATTCTGAATATTAAACACCTCTAGAAGCTCTCTGAAGTGCTTTTTTTATGGTAACACAGCCCCTATTTGTACTTGTATCTTAATCTTGATAATGTTTGAACCACAAATAAAGCAAATATATATTTTGTTCATAAATTTCAGGGGGGGGGGAGAGACCCCCCCCCCCGGGCTACGGCCTTGACCATGGTTCCCTCAGCTTTGAAATATTTTTGTTTACTTCGATCCTTGTTGAAATGGAAATATAAGGCCGTATTACATATGGGTTAATCTCGGGAGTATTAATATTCTACTACGGGATTTATCATCATCATCATCATCACTGGACGTTTCCGCCTTTGTGGGTCGTCCGACACAGCCTCTTCCATTCCTGTCGATCTTTCCAAGCTTCTTCCATTGCCACGTGTCTCCGTTCATTCCTATAGGATTGCGACTATACAGGGTGTACTGTAACATGTGGGGACCCAATTCAAAATGTCCACCTTCAGCCTGAATGCAAGTCTGCAGTCGACGTGTCGTAGAATGCCCCGACATTTCAAAATACCAGCTGTTTGTCGGATTCATTGGCAGCCATTCTTGTATACAATGGCTAAGTGTTTCAATGCTGGCATTGCGATGTATTTATGAAAGAGTGCGTCACTCTACGACACGACTGCAGGTTGGAGGCGACCATTTTGAGCACTTCTTCTTCTTCTTAGCACCGCGTCTTACTACCCGTTCGGGTTATACGCACTTATGCTAACGTGTAATGGTAGGGTGATTGTGAGATGAAATGGAGGACCTACAGTTTAACGCGGAATCCGAACCACGGTGGAGGCCTGGCATTCCACACATTCACAAGTTGTGATTAATACACGTCTTGTCAGAGGTGAAGGAAGGGTTTGGGCAATCAGATAGATCTGTGCCGGGACTGAGGATTGAACCCCCGGACCCCTAGACCACCAGGTCACCAAAAAGAGCATTTCTTAATAATGTTAGGAAGCTCCACATCACTGGAGTACAGACATGATTATAACTCGGAAACAAGGTCAAATGGAACACGTGTTTACATTAACTTTATTGATTGATTTTGTGTCTCCTGTCCACCACTGAAGTGGTTCCCATATTTTACGGTACTTTCTGTGTAATGGCCCTTAAGTTACTTTCTCGACAGTCATTATAAAATCACCGATGAAATCCGGAGAAGGTAATTACCATTTAAATGGTGTACCTACAACACACCCTAATAAATCACGTTTTTATATTCGTGTTCTTGATCAATGTCAATAAATTAGGTATATAAATTATAGCTCTATACATTTATAATGAACGGGATGGAAATAGGATACATGAATCCCATTAGTCCAAGATTTCGGATAGTCCAAAAACACGATTTTTGGAAAATGGAAAAATAAAATCTGGATCAAAATAAATATATTAAATTTTATGAATAACAAACTCAAAGCTCAAAAGTGAACTATGATAAACAATGATAATACACGTTTAATATTTTAAAGTTGACGTCAATACAACGTGTTTTTACTTAAAAAATAAATAAATTACAGTATTTTAAACAGATCACTGTAAATCTGATGAAACTACAGCTCTAACGATCATGTTCCAAGAACCACGGCTTTTGGTTGGTTTTAAAATAGATCAGATTTCATTCCTCTCTAACATTCTCAAAAAAAAATGAGGATTTAATCTGGTAAAACTGGGAAAACAAGAGGGAATTTTCTACTGAGAGAATAAGTGCAGCCCTGATCCTGACTAACATAATAATAATAACACAAAAAAAGGAATGACGTCAAGGTGTCCAGTAAGCGTAGCAGCGAGAGAAAGTAGTGGCCGGGTTATTGACACCTTGGAGATATATTTTTTTTAATGTGTCCGGCTCGTGTTAATTAGAGGGGCTAGTATCATGTGATCAGTTGGGAGAAAGAGGGGGAAGGAAAAGAATTTAATACAGGTGAAAGTTTCGGTTACTTTTTTATCTTCTCCCCCCTCCCCCTCCGCCAAGTCTTTCTACCCGTCCAGGTTAAATGCATTTTAGGTACTTATTGCTAGTGTGTTAGGGACGAGAAATGATTAATTTAAAGGAAGTGTAGCCGCAATTGCCTGAAGGGAGAGTGGGTGAACCATTTAGGGGAAAAAACATCCTCATTACATCCGACCGAGGATTCGAACCCCCATATATCTCTCCATGACAGTCTAGTATTTTGCGATAGTGACGCCTTGGATCATTCTATCACCGAGGCGGGTCTCTGATACCAGTTGAGCCACGGAACCCCTTTGTCCCAAAAGCTCATAGCTTCTTATTTTGGCCACGATCACTGGCCAGAAGGATAACAACAGATAATAGACCTGCGGGTAGATATGACCAATCTTTTTGTCTTCTATTAGGTTAGGCTTGGTTAGGTTAGCATTTTTTTGGCTCTTACTATCCATCACTTGCTGTTTTTTTCCCCGCATAATTCGAGAAAACATTTACAACCATCCCAAATGTAGCGTCACAACAGCCGGGGCCGAGTTAGTACATCAGTACGCCTTGCTTACAATCACCAAGAAGGAACTCTTAGCCCAACTGTAATGTAAACGCAGGTCATAACAGGTATACGTGGCCCAACTGTAGTACGCCCGCATTTATACAAGATGTATGAGGGAAGTAACTGGCGTGTGGAAAGTAGACCTCGGAACGACACAAAAAGTTATTATAAACATAGGTCCTATGTCCGATGGTTCCCGAGATAAGGCATTGGAATTGCCAATAGTTCTACTTGATCTAAACCTGTTGCACCTCTTGTAAATGACGTATTACAGCTGATATACAGGCAGAGCTGTAGCTACACCAACATTCAAGAAAGGAGCTGTAAAAACAAAAAACAAAAGGAACTAGTTGACATTTTCATAAATTCAGCGCTGCCGTTAAAACATATTCCGCACATTCTATACGTATACGTGGACCTTCACCGTGGTCAAATTTAATAAAGGGATGGACGACATATGTAGGGGACTCTCATTCGATTCCGTGAGAAGCCAATTAATTTATTTTCTCTTTGAATACAGGTCCATCCTGCTGATCAATTAATAGCCTTTTATTTCTAGAAGGATTCTGGTCGTTTCTGACTTTAAAAAAAGTCACTAAATCTGCATTAATATCTTCATGCGTTTAGTCATGTGATCTGCAAGCTGTCCCTTTTGATAGATATCAACCATACCTAAAAAATAACCTATATTAAAATGTTATTGATGCTGATCGCAAAAAAACAATATTTTCGTATTTTATAAAATACCCTTTTTAACAGAATATTGGGTTGAACTTTTAGTGTCAGGGTGTAGGGGACGCGAGAAAAGGTCAGTGTTTTTGCAATTTTTACATTTCAATTTTCTTTTGATCAAAATAAATCAAATATTGCTCCAGTATAAACCTAGAGTCTTCACGTGTTGATATCAACAGTTGTTGAATATCTGTCAAGGGTGTCCTGGAATTTAATGACAACTTTTTATCTTCATTTAAAAAGTTTCTCATTTAATACCGCTATGATCACGACAGATATTCAACAACTGTTGATATCACCGTGTGAAGAAAATTAAACTCTTATGTTTCTACTGTAGCTAATATTTGATTTATTCTGGCAAAAAAAAAAAGTTTTGATATAAAAACTTCAAAAACACTAGTCCCTCAACACGAGTTTCCTATATCCCCACCTTTAAGTGTTTTGTTAGTTTGTAATTCGAGGTGCTGATGTAATATCAGTGTTAAGATAATTCATGTTACACCCCCCCCCCCCTCACAGCCCTAAATGATAGTACATGTATATATTTGTACAATACCAGATAACGCTCTTGGTAAGTGAATTATCTTGACAACCCCAAACTGAGCCAGTTAATGACGACCCCGCCATTGTCTCCCGGCCTTGCGGATAGTTAGAATGACAATGATATTGACGTCACAGGCGTGTGGATTCTATGATTGCCTCCTATATAGGAGTATGTGATCTTAAAGTAGATAGCGACGCTTATGGCTTCGGCAGTCACGCATACGTCCAAGGAGCTTCAGAAGATGTTCACCTGTTTGTGAACAAGCGTTCACATTCTTTTTTTAAGTAAATAAAGTTCATATGCTTATGTGACGTGTTAGTTTGACACGCGTGCGCGCGCGCGCGCACACACACACACACACACACACACACACACTAAAAAACGTCGACAGATTTCTTGCCTAATTGTATTTCATCCGCCAGTGGTTTTCAGAAAGTGTTTTTTTTAAAAGGAGATAGGTTCATTCAATTTTTTTACTTTCTCATATAAATAGAAAGTATTATAATTGTTAATAAATTGTCGGCCTTAACCCATTTGACCCCACAGTTCCATTATTGGAACATCAGGGAAATATTTTTTTTTTATGAAAAAGGATTTTAATTTTCAACTTTAGACACACTGATTATTGTCAGAAGGCAACACTGTTCATCATCTAGTCAGCTGTTTCAAGCTTGGTTTGAATACAAAGCTGGCATTTTGTTTAGAAAATCCAGTTTTACTACTAATATGGCTTCCAAGAAAGGGTGAGTAAATAATTTTATATTCAATTATCTAGTTGTTTGTTAAATCACAATACTATATATTAAGGCTAATGTAAAATTGTATTACAATTGAAATTATTCAATTTTTACTTTTCATAACCTCAAAAATGTGTGTTAAATATGTGTGTTCCAATTTTGGAACAGTGGGACCAAATGGCAATATGAACATTTTGTTCATTTTTTCTTGTTATAGTTTGAGTGCTGATGAAATTGCTGCAATTTTAGAAGAACAAGTGGGATTACTTGAAGCAGAAATTTATATAACCCCTCCAGATAACTCATTGTTATCAGACGAAGATTCTGGAGATGAGGAAGAGACCAATTTTTACCATCCTAGCGGGAATCAATTGAAAGCTGTCTCAGAGGCTAGAATAACAAAGGTTGTTAGTGGAGAAATTGTAACTGAAGTGGTAAATAAATATTCTTTTAGCCTATACAGAGTAGCAGCATGTATTTATAATAATAACATTGATGACAGGTTAATTAATTAAGATTACAAGAAACATAAATGATCCACAATATTTAGTACTTTTTAGTTGAAAGCAGTTAATTATAATAGGTATATTGAGGTTGTTGCACTGTTGGTTATTATCAGCTATAACTCTTTCATGGATGATGGATTGGATGAAAATATTAGTAAGTTAAGGATACATTTCCATATGAATAAAAGGTACTATCAGCTCTTTGCCTTTCCAATAAATGTGTCGATTAACAACGCCTGGCTGATATATAGACAAATGCCACGCTACAAGGAGCAACCATTGGATCTTCATGGGTTTACTAGGCAAGTTACTAATTGTTATTTTCAGAAGTATTCAGCCAGAATGATAATGGGAAGGCCATTGCGTAACCCAAAATCCATTGACAAGAGAGTTTTGGATGATGTTAGGTATGACAAGATTGAGCACTTAATTTCACCTTTAGGAAAACAAGGAAGATGTGGCCAGTGCAAAAAAATATTACCAAGAAATGTTGCTACACTCCAATTGTTTTACCAAATTTTACTTAAAGTAAATTTTTTAGTTGTGTATTTTAATTAATTAGTTTTCAAAGATTTTGAAATAAATGAAGAATTATAGTTATTTTAAGATAAAATAATAGTTTTATCACAATATTATAAAATTATTTTTTGACTGTACATTATATTTGTCATTTTATATTAAATTAAGCACTGAAAAATATAATAAATATTGGAATTTGAAATAATTTTGTTTATGTTATTGATGCACCCTTACAATCCCAATGTTCCATTAATGGAACGTTAGATAATCACTATAAATTAACAATTAAAAATTTTAAAAATAGTTTTCACATGTTTTATTCACCTAAAGGAGTAACCACTAACAAGTAAATAAGTTTTTGAAAGAAAAAAAAAAGTTGGGATCAAATGGGTTAAAGTTATGATGAATCTTTTTACGTTTTATGTAACCCCAAGTACCCCCCCCCCCCCAAAAAAAGTATCTCTTGCAATTCTGTCTGTCTGTCTGTACCTAGTACCACAGCCGAAACGATTAAATAGCTATTTAGTTAAAACTTGATATAAAATATGTTATATGGTCTTACCTCAAGGTTTTTTTTTGTTATTCTAGCACTCAAACTAAGGTTGATTTACTGACGAGTTATTTTGAGGAAATTAGAATTTTTTTTCGAAAACTGCTTTAGCTATTTCGTCTAAAATGAAAATCTGGAAAGTGTCTGACATGCCATATAACACCATATACTTGTTTTTCGGGGCGATTTTGTTGTTGTTGTTCATTTACAAGTGAACATTTTTTTGAAAATCTGGATATATCTTAAATAGATCTATCACGTTTTTGCTCAAGATGGGTATCTGCTGAGTCTTTTACACGATGAGTTTAGTTAATTGATTTTTGAATATTTTGTTTCAAACTACTGTCGTAGAATTTTTTTTTTTACGAAACAGAGTCTACATTTTAACAATAATCTGAATCCTCTTGTGTTTTATCTTGTTGTTCCTCGTCTTACAACTATACACCTTTGGGGTAGGTACGTGAAAAGTAAACTTAGAGAAAATGTAACAGCATTTTGGTGCAGGGAAAAAGGAAAACAAAAAAATATCACATCCGGCTGGGATTTGAACCTCAACCTCCCCTGCCACCAGACCTGACGACGGTGTTGACGCTTTAACCCACGGTCCCAACGATTCAGGCGGAACGAAGTCGTAGGTAAATGGGCAGGGAGGAGAGAAAGTTTGTTTAAGAAATGCACCCGAGTTAGCGGGGATGGAGTATTCATAATATTGGCACATCGACAACGGTATTTCAAACCCAATGCGAGTCTAACGACTTAGATCTCTCGACCACCACTATGGATAGGGCCGGGGACGATAAACTGCGAAGGGACCGGGGGTCTACGTATGACGTGCTATCGTCTAATGTCCCCCCGGGGGGTAAAAAGGAGGGGGGGAAATGGAGCCAGCAGGCTGACATAAGACATCACTTACCAGGGGAAATAGCATCAGGGTGACATTTCCGACATTAATTCAAGAGTACAAGGGAAAAGGGGGAAGTCACACTACATACATTTTACAGACAACAACTTTTATATTTCAAAACCCGTAAAGACCCCAGCAAATACTTAAAAAAAATTAATTCAAGTGTAACTATAATCTATATATGTGATGATTACTTTATGAGGTAGAGATGAGGAAGGAAGCATTTTAGAGGTAATATACCCGCATTTGCGTGGAAGGAAAATAGGAAATCGTTTAGGAAAAACCACTCTCAGTAGACTCGACTGGGATTTGAACCCCTAATCTTCCCGTGATCAACAGGCCAGTCCAACACAAGAGCCTTAGACCGTTCTGTCACTGAAGCGGGTAATCATAATAATCTAAAGTGTATTAGAAAGGTATCATGATTGTCTAACAGATGGCAGCACTAACTCAATTTGAGTTAAAATCGGACTTTCCACCTTTTCCCCCTGTACCTTTCTTGAAACAAGGAAGATATCATTACACCTTCATCTAGGGGGGGAAGACCCAAAGACCAGTAACACCGTGAACAAGGCGTTTGAGAGGGTCGACTCACAGGTCCTATGTAGTGAATCTTGGATAGGGTCAAGGGCACACCACGTTGGCAGCGCTGTGTTTTCTGATCTCTGGTTCGAATCCCCGTCTGAGGGCGTTGAAGATCCCCCCCCCCACCAAACTAATTTACTAATTTCCTTCCCACTCCACACAAATGCGGGCACAATTTTATCTAAATTCTACCTTACTCATCCCTACCCCAATAATGTAACTAGATGAGGATAGCACAGACGGGGTGGTAAGACGTGGATGATGGTGGAGGAAAGGTGGGGGGGTGGAAGAAGAAAATCTATACCCTGATTTTCGTAGAAAGCCCGTGTTATTTTTTTGTTAGCTCTAAAAGTTACTAGAACTACTTTCATGCATTCATACTTCAAAAGGCCTTATATCAAACAGCTGTACCTTATGACAACTAACAGAATAATATAAAAAAAGGGGATAGTTTTTTTTAAATATTTTTTTATTTCAGTGACTTTTAATCAATGATAGTGGTTGAAAGTAGTAGGCTTCCGATAAAATATGGGTGTATTTATTTCTTTGGATAGTTTAATTTTCATGTGTAATCATTTTTAGACATCGTGTCCTTTTTTAAAGTCTATAAATAATACTGTATGGTAGGTAAAAAACTACCGAAACCAATAAATATCGCTATCGATTCCATTTAAGTCGCCGTATCGTGCGGTCAAAATAATCATTGGTTGGTTTTTTACGTCATGAAAATTTCCCTCCATCCACCCACTCTTAAAAAAAAAGACTCACATAACCTTTACCTGTGTGTGTGAGTGTGTGTGTGTGTGTGTGTGTGTGTGTGTGTGTGAGAGAGAGAGAGAGAGAGAGAGAGAGAGGAGACACACACACAATAAAACTCGAGTAAAGGTAGTCGCGCGATGTTGTCGGACTTTATTTTTTTTTTAATATCACCCGTTCCCCCCTCCTCTACTAAAACCTGATCCAAGGCCGCGTTGCCAAGTCTTGCCGGCTGGAATGGTCCAGCTCTTAGCGGGTTATACCACTAGTGACGTCACCGCCGACAAGTTTTCATACCGACAGTATTACCAGCAGGTACATCAGAGAGATTACCGCAGTTGTTCGTCAACCGGTGTCGCGGTCAAGTTAACCGGACAGTATAAAGGTCTTTGGTTCGGTCCGGGGGGAGAGGAGCGTGTATTTTATTTAAACGCTACAGCTTCTAGTTTTTTGGGTTTTTTTTTAAGTGAACCAGTTAATTAATGAAGGGTTTGGTTCGATAACCATTTGAATATATTCATGGTGTACTGGAGAAAATCACGCAAATATTCTACATCTTTTATTAATTTTTTTTAAATGTGATTTTTTGTTGTTATCGAGTACAAGTTTAGTTCAACAACGATGTAAATAAATAAAAACAGCTGTTGTTATACATAACCCGACATGAGTTGTAAAGTCACAACTAACACTAAGTAGCCCATAGTGTCGTCTAGTTCATTTAAAAAAACGCACCATTTTCCTCGGTGGAACTTGGTTTGAATCCAAACCAGTGTGGACGATTAAAAAATAAAAAAAGACAAGGATTGAGGCCACACCTTAAGGATTTATTCACGACATGTTTTAAGGTAAGAAATTTAACCCAATTTATATACAGGGTTTATTTTTAAAAAAATCTCTCTCTGCTGGCCTAAGTTCAATTCTAGCCTGGTACACTCTCCTCACTTAAGGTCTCTGTTTAAATTTTAAAATAATATATATTAGCACCTTGTCCTACTACCCATTCTGGTTATGCGCTTATGTACTAATTACACTAATGTGGTTTTAGGGTTGATAAGGTTGTATTTAGAGGAAGTGTACCCGCAATTGGCTGGAGAGAGGGTGGAGAACCATTTGGGGAAAACCGCCCTCAGTACACCCGACTGGGATTCGATCCCCCATCTTCCCGTCATCGGAAGTCAATTCTAGCGCGAGGATGACATTTCGACCACCGAAGCGAGCGGGGCCATCATCATCATCATCATTATTATTATTACATTTATTATTATTATTATCTATTATTATTATATGTGTTTTTAATGAAACTAACACATGGGAAGTATTATTGCCAACATGATAAACAGCTCCTAAGGAGGCCCTCAGGTTTCTATGGCCTCAGCTCGTATCTAAGTGACATCTTAAATGACTCATATTTAGCAATTTTTATAGATATCTTAGGTTAAGTTAGCTTGGATGTATAACGTTGTATTTATAAAGCGAACTAAAACACCCTCTCCCCCCCCACCCTAAGCTGGAAAGGCACCAGGGAAGCAACTAAATAAAGAGCCTGTTCAGTGGCCGAACGGTCTAAGGCGTCACGATCGTGTTCGATTCGCCTGCTAAAGACGGAGGAAATCAGGGTTCGAATCACACTCGGGTCTACTTGGGGTGGTTTTTTTTTTACTAAATGTTTCCTACTCTTCTACGCAATTGCGGGTATATTACCTCTAAACTGCTTCCTTCTTCATCCCTACACCAATCTTAATATATGCATATAACCTGAACAGGTATAAAGACGCGGGGATAAAAAAAACTAACCTCAGTCCATGGGTTACTCAATGAACCAAAGTAATGACATTAACTTCACGAGCCAAAAAACAAAACTGAATGACTGTTGCCAAACTTCTGTCACAAGCATTGTCTATTTCCAGGGGTAGATGCGGACAAGTCTCTTTGATGGTCTTGCCAGGCGGTTTGGACGGCTGCCGTTAGTTGTCCTGACAGGGACGGATAAAGCAACAAACTGGGCTATGACTCTTACCCCCTCCGTCCCTACTTTTTGATGGGGGAATGGTCTAAGGTGTCACTCACGTTAAATATATATATATTATTTGTGTGTGTGTTGGTGTGTGTGTGTGGACCCGACAGACGTCCTGCCCGAAAGTTGGCTTTTAGTTTGGGTGACATAATTGATTTCGATAATAAAACAAATACTATGTGATCATCACAATTACAAATTCACAATGAACTCCCAATTAGTGAGTTACACAAATATTACAAATTCACTGTTTGTCAAGACAACATACAAAATAAAACATCTTTTCATTTTTGGCATTTCGCCCACAACTCCACAAATATCAGCTGTATCGAAAAACAAACATAACTATGAATTATTCTCAGAAGTTCAACTTATTCATGAACTTTTCAGAAGGTTTTAACGGTCAATTATTGATGAACTTATGATTTTTTCAACGGTCAATTATTAATATTATATTCATTATTATAAATATTGGGGGGGGCTTAAATTTTGAGGTTACATGTTCTGATATGCAAAAAATCTTTAAAAAAATTCCCCCCCCCCAAAATCCCTAAAAAATAAAAAAAATCCTTAAACCCGATTTCAGTGCCACCTACCGGGTCCAATTGTGAATCTAAACCATCCACGGACCCACTAAAACACACACACAAAATTTCATCAAAATCGGTCCAGTCGTTTAGGAGGAGTTCAGTGACATACACACGTACAGAAGAATATATATATATTAAGAAGATACATATATATATTAATTTATTATCACCGTGTCATACTACATGCTCATACTTGTTGTATAATTACTCTAAAGGTTTATGGATGAGGAAGGTAGCGTTTTAAAGGTAACCAACTCACATTTGCGTGGAAGGAGAGTGAGAAACCATTTTAGTAATAAAAAAAAACACTCCTAGATGACCCAACCGTGATTCAAACAATGAGCTCCCCCTTCCTCAGCAGGCCAGTATAATACGATCGTGACTGACGTCTTAGACCGTTCAGCCACTGAAGGGAGTCTGTCGTTATAGACTAGACTGGCCGATGACGGGGAAATCAGGGCTCGAATCCAGGTCGGGTGTACCGAGGATGGATTTTCCCTAAATGGTTCTCCACCCTCTCTCCAGGCAATTGCGAGTACACTTCCTCTAAATACAACCTTATCAAACTCTAAAACCACATTAGTGTAATTAGTACATAAGCGTATAACCAGAATGGGTAGTAGGACGCGGTGCTAATATATATATATATATAAGTGGTTTTACACGTTCTCTCTTTCTCCACGCAAATGTTGGGGTACATTTGATCTAAATTCAACCTTATTCATCCTTAACACAGCGTGATTAGTTCATATGCTTACAAAGCGAACTACTACATTCTTGATGGAATTTCAGCTCTTATGAAGAAAAGCTTTATTATCGCTCTCACTCTCTCTCAATTAACTGTTGTCAAATCTCCTCGCTCTCAGTTACTTAAGAAGTTGGTGTGCTGGGGTAAGAAGGAGCTACTGGCAACATCGACTAACCAGCGTTGCCAAACTTGTCTTAAGGGCCCTACAGACGACCTGACTTAGTTCCTGATTTCATCAGTTTTTTTTTTCTCTAAGTGACATATGTATCATGCCTCCTGTATTATCCAAACACCAAAAAGTTGGGATCGTGCTAATAGCATCGTTAGGGATTAATTCCAGAAAAATAAAAATGTGGGGGAAAAAAATGGCTAATTGAACGGAAAAAATTCAGTCGTATGATGTTACTACATACACAATACTACTCGCGCCCGTGTTTGTAGTACAACTGACACGTTGATTCACCCGACAGCTCTGCAGACGATACGATTTAGTCGGACGGTCGTGCGGTTAGATGCACACACCTACACACGACCAGTGGCGGATTTAAAACTTTTGCGGCCCTAGGCACAACTATAATATTCGCACCCTCCCCCTCCCCCAATTTTATTCGAGAAAAAAATTTCTACAAAAGAAAATCATGCATGTACACGCCATAAACGTAATTAAAAACAAAACATAAAAATAATGTTATCCAAAATGTGCCGCCCCCCTAAAGCCCCGCCGCCCCTAGGCCCGTGCCTAGTGGACCTACAGTGTAAATCCACTTCTGCACACCACCCGATCTGACCAAATCGTGTCCTTTGTAGGGTCCTTATATTTGAGGGAAGCTTGACCCGCACGGAAACTAGTCGATAGGTTGGTGCCGGTCACCTTTGCAAACAACCCCCTCCCCCCTCCCCATCCCTGCCTCCCTCCCGATATTTGCCCTCTCGTGATAACAATCAGGGGCGCATACAAGATTGTCACGGGGGTATCTAAAGGACCAGCTACACGAGTTCTCACCGCACCGGCGCGGACGAATCGTCGAGAGAGTATTGCTCCGCGGTGCGGTGCGGACCGTGTAGCCACTTATCACCGGAAATAAAATGTTCGGGAGCTTCCGAACTTTGTTTTCATGGTAAAACTAGACATTTCTTTCACAGCCGTGTCACGTGTGACGCTGTAGTCATTGTTTACAACATTACGCACAAGATAAACAATATTATATACAACAACTTATCTTAATTATTAGCTAACTTAAAACTTTATTCTTCGTAAATAATAGCTAACTTAATTTGTAATAGAACTCACTCTATAAAGAATATAAAAAAAAGTTAGAAAATGCGGGTCGGCTCCGTACCTTTACGTGTCCTTTACTAAATACATTAAAATTAACCTAAAGTCTGTTCAGCGTAGGAATTGTTTTCTGAAAGGCCTTTTTCCCTACCAGAAAGCTATTATATAGTAGGATATTGGTAGGAAAAAAGACCTTTCAGAGAGTAATTTCTACCGTGAATGGAGTATAGGATACACATACCTACAGTAGCCCCACGGCTTCTTTGGTGCTGACTGACAGCTCACGGCTTTGAAAAGCTACCGGACCAAATTATGTATCCCTACGCCGAACCATATGATCTGCAAAAAACATGTGTTTAGCAGCTGTCACTTTTGACAGTCAAAATTTAGGTATATACCTAAATGTTGACTGTCAGAAGTCAGCTGTGAACTGTCAGTCAGCACCAAAGAAGCCATGAGGCTACTGTACCTCTGGCTTCACATGTTCGTCTGTAAACAAGAGCAGGGCAGAAACTAAATCACGTGACACAATCAGCGCTCGGGTTGGACAGCCGCCACCTTAGTTTTTCGAGCGTCTTTCTCTCAACAAATTACATTTTGTGAACCTGAGCTTGTTATAATCCGCGCTCTAAACTACCTAGATAACGTGCTCAGGTTTCACGTCTTGATGACTGGGGGGCCTGCCCCCAAGGACGGAACCTTGAAAGTTCTCTTTGGTTCAAATGGACAAAAAAAATTAAAAAAATCCCGACCTTTCACGAACCTTGGTCGTGAGTCCAGTGGCGCGCATAGGAATTTCTTCTGGGAGGGTGAATGATGAAAGTCAAGATTGTAACTTTCGTTAAACTGAGTATATATATATATATATATATATATATATTAGCACCCGTCTTACTACCTGTTCAGGTTATAGACATATATGATAATTACTTCAATGGGGTAGGGATGAGGAAGGAAGAATTTTAGAGGTGATCCTCCTACATTTTCATAGAAGGAGAGTGGGAAAACATTTAGGAAAATTCACCCCGAGTAGACCCGACCGAACCCCCCAATCTTTCCGTCATCAGCATGCCAGTCTAACAAGAGACTAGTGACGCCTTAGACCATAAGGCCACAGAAGCGAGCGGGTTCTTAAGCCTAATACTTGCGGTATGAGTTCGTTCACGTTGTCAGTCTTAGGTTAAGCAGGTTTGTAATTCGTGCTAAGAATATACGTGTTAGATTTATTACTATTTTTATTATGATTTAATCCTAACGTACGTCACTGAGATCTTTCCGCCGGACGTGTGATGACGTAACGCGCCGCGCTTCGCCGACGATACTTTCCGCTCCCCGATCCGCGGGGGGTATGGAGGGGGGCTCGTTCTTCATTATTACTCTCAAAATATGGGCAAGAATCCAAAAAACTGTCCCTCAAACATTAAAAAAAATAAACACAGAGCTCTTCAACTGGCTGTTTCATGTGGCGTAATTTATTACAGAAACATACCCAGTGACCTTCAGATCTAAAATTAGAACTGGCTGTGAACATTTTGCTGACGTATTTTTGAACTGACAGAAAAAAAATTGAGAAGTCGGGTGGGTGGGGAGGAGGGTTTTTTTTTTAAAGGGAAAGGGAGGTTTGTGCACAAGAAGAGTTAAAAAAAAATTAAGACATCAATATTCAGACTACTTGCACCTGTGGACACGTGGTCTAAAATGTCAAGCTCACTTAGTCTGGTTTCCTGATGACGATGAGGTCGGGCTTCGAATCCAGTTTGAGTGTACTGAATGCGTTTTCCCACTCTACCTCCACGCGAATGAGACTACACTTCCTTTGAATAATATTTTATTCATTCCTAACACATCAGCGTAATTAGTACGTTTGCGTGTAACATGAACGGGTAGTAAGACGCGGCGGTAAAAAGAATAAAGTTTTTTAGCGTACACTCTGCTCCAATAAAATGGAGTTCCTTCATAATGCATAAATGCGGGGCTGTTGCCAACTATACATATATCCTTATTTGGCAGCTAGAAAAGTTATTAGATTTACTTTCACATATTCATACGTCAAGTCATGTGATATGCAGTTGTCACTTTGGATATTATCAATACTTATAAAATAGCAATAATAATATAGTAAAGTGATATCAATTGAACACAAAAAAAAGTTAAATTTAAAATGACACTTGAATATGGGAATCGAACCCGGGACCTTTGACTTAACGCGCCAGTGCCTCAACCACTGGGTTATCTAAGATCCCTGTATAGCTCAGTGGTAAAGAGCACTGGAACGTTAGGCCAAAGGTCGTGGGTTCAATTCCCGTGTCCAGGTGTCATTTTTCAATTTATTCGAACATAATTCAGTTACGGCGGATTACCTTTCATCCCGCCGACCTTCGCCCTTCGTATATATTTAATTGTGTATCGTTGCTTTCAACAACAACAAAAAATCCCTTTGTGTTTTATAAAAGTTATTTCATATGAAAATTGGACTGTATGTATTTTTACTCAGTACAGTCGTAGGCACAAAAATATGGCCGGCTTTTCGATTTTGGTAGCTCAAATTTGACAATCGTGATTGTACTTATATTTATTTCATTTTTTTCTCCGTATTTACTGAAATAACGCTTTCGTGATTTTTTTTTCTTCCTCTTGCTTTGCCGAAAATGTTGTCGCAAAAAACAAAAAAAAAACACATATGAGAGGAAACTCATTGCAGCTACCAAGTATCGCTGCTGCCAACATAAACAGCCGCTGTCTTTGTTTGCCCTGATCCGGCTCTAAGCACGTCATAAAAGCGACTACCCCCCACCCCCCAACTTATTTAAACGAGGCGTGAGAAAACTTGACTAAAGTTGATCTAAACAACAGCTGCACGGAATGGGGGAATGGTTTCTCTAAGACGTGCCTCAAGTTGGTAAGACTGGGATCCCGTTAGGTCTCTACCTTTGACAGCCGTTTTCGTCTTTTGTTTGATATTGGTCGCTAGAAAATAACATAACAGCTCTCCCCGAGTTGAAGAGGTGGTTGTGAAATCAATTATTTCCACACGTCATTTTCAAATTAAAACATTTCGAAACCAAAGTTGAGAATTCTGGGCCAAAAAATGAGTATATTACCTATC
Organism: Timema podura; assembly: GCA_033556935.1. Classification (NCBI taxonomy): domain Eukaryota; kingdom Metazoa; phylum Arthropoda; class Insecta; order Phasmatodea; family Timematidae; genus Timema; species Timema podura. The sequence continues at coordinate 9,366,044 of JAVRXN010000014.1, read as the reverse complement.
ATATAATATATCATTTATATTATAATTAGCCAAGTTTACCAAAGCTTGCCGTATAATTAATTAACAATTATTGATAGAGGGCTTAATTTACCATATAAATATGCTTTAACATACATGGAGAGACCGGGTTCGAATCTCGGTCGGTTATACTGAGGGTGGTTTTTCCCTAAACGGTTTCCCACTCTCCTTCCACGCAAATGCGGTATATTGCCTCTAAAAGTTTCCTTCCTCATCTCTATCTCATTAGAGTAATTACTATCATATATATCGATTAAATTAGGAATAATAGTAAAATATATACATGTTTTTAATGCTCAATCCGTGTTTTTTTCTTTCGAAAAAAATAATATATATATAAATAATAAATTAAATATATATATATATACGACTCGACTATCGCAAGATCGATTCAATGCACTCGAACTTTTTACCTGGGTCGATGCAAGATTATCTCGATCCAAAGAATCGATAGTCCCCACTAGGTTGTCTGTTGGGCAACTTGTGAAGTATGTAGTCCAGCCCGAGTGAAATGTTTCGAGGAAATATGTCTCGCCTCGCGGGTAGAATCTCTGACGTCATAACCACAAGGCTAGCTGTGTTTGCTCCGGAGAAAGTTACCACGGTACATTCTTTACAAACAGTCAGTACAGTAGCGGCAGAAAAGTTGTAAAACATTAGCGGCTTGTCTTTTTTTTTTTACCAGGGCCAAGAATATTTGATTGCGGTTATTTTTGTATGGTGAATCGAGGGGTTTTTACAAGATGTAAAAAAAAAATCCAATTTTTTATTTTGATTTAATTACGTTGCTTATTTGGAGATTTCGAAGCTATTTTGTGAAGCGGGTTGCATCTTAGCTTGACTCAACTAAGCACTATCACACTTAGAACTTAGACACCACTGTACGAAATAGAAAGAGAGGGAAGAAAATGAGCAGATGACCCTTAGAGTCTTCTTATTGTCTATCCGAGGATGACACTTTCCCTCTTTCTCTGACGAGTTTACACACTTTCTATACTATTTGCTCCTTGAAAACAGATTTTTTTTAAAAAATTACCCTTTCCTGGTTTCCTATTTTAGATATACATTTGCTTCTTCGGGCTTTTATACTCTTCATCCTGGCAGGAATACTTCTCTACAAGACATTTTCGTGACCCAAACAAATAACTTACGCTGTAGATAATTTATAAAAAAACTACTTGAAGATAAAAATAATAATTTTCGACACTGTAAGACTATTTTTTATAATTATTTAAGAATTTGTGGTTTTTGTTTTAACGTTATATCTTTAAAAAAATCGCTGGATAAAACGTCCATAAAGTAGGCTTAGTAATATTCGTTCTTGTTTTTCACATTCACTCGAGTCGGTGTTTTGTTTTTAAATTACAACAAAGCAAATACTGTGCCACAAAATCTAAGAATAAATACAAATTAAAAATAAATAATGTGAAGACCTGACTATTTTTTGTTTTTACTTTTGTTCTTTGCAAAACAATTTGCAAATTTTTGATCACATTTCTTAATAGATAAGATAATTTTTAGTTTTCAAACTCCCATTTGGAGAAAATCACCCTCATTACCCCAACCGGGTTTCGAACACTGATCTCCCTGTCATCGGCGGTCTAGTCTAACACTAAAGTGACGCCTTAGACCATGCGTTCACAGAAGCAGGTTTTATTATAATTATTTATAACATGAATTGACGTGGTAGTACGTGAAAGTAGATCTAGTACATTTTCTAGCTACCACATAAGGTATTTCTTCTTAAAACGAGACAGTGCTTTCAATTCTAACGATCTAAGTAAGAACCCCATTAAAATATCTCTACAAACGCCGTTGCAGTCAGGCAACAAGCGTGGCACAACTGTTGCGCGGGATTGTTTGTTTTGCCCCTGCACCTTCTTGCCGACAAGTTCCTCAACACTTGTGGTGTGCCTTGATGAACGTGGGCTGCTGCGAGGCCTAGATCTGATAATAATCTACCGTAAAAAACATCTTCCAACCTGTGCTTGTGTATTGTGATCGTAAAAAACAACTGAATTTGAGATTTTTGATGGATGCTGACATTTAATGAGTTCATGAACCCGAAAATTTGTTTTTTTTGTTTGTTTTTTTGCGGTGCGGGTCTGTCTGTATCTCGGACTAGAGCCTAAACCATTTTACCAAAAGAGCTAGAACTTTGTATTTAGGGTTTTCATAAGGCCCCCCGAGTTAAAAAAAAAATATATCTATACAACCTAAATTAAGGTAATTTACTTAGGCGTGGAAACAGAGAGAGAGAGAGAGAGAAAATGATTTTCTCAAAATCGGTTCTTACGATTTTGATCAATGTTCGTATCCAGCCAGGTACTGTTTAATATTACAAACAAAATGGCGCAAGATTACACAGTATCAGGTTGTCTACAGAATTACGTAAAAAAAAAAAAAAATTCGGTGTTCTTTTCCATGACACATATAATAGATACTCCTGACCAAAAAGTACCGAAACAAAGGTACTAACCAATAACCATCCCCCTCAGACTGAGATTTTCATTCAAAGTTTCATAAATTCTGATTTTATAAGATTCTCTCATTTATGAACTTTGTCATCACTGGGGAATTATTGTACACTTTAAGCCAATTTTGAGTACCGTATGAAAAAAAAAAACCTTCTTGTTGCCTGCACAAGGAAATCGTCCCACAAAAAATTCATGACCTGAAAGCAAATTTAATGAAGTTTTAAAGACTTTCATGACCAAAATATCATTTCATGACTTTTTAATGACTAAAGGACAACCCTAATAAGATTTCCACGACCACAAACAATTTTTTTATGGTGCTTTTAAATGGAAAAAAGTGTAGTAATGACTTAATATGAGTATAAGGATGAGAAGATAATTTAGACATCAAAGTGTATCCGCATATGCAGGGTGAGAGAATGAAGGGGGAAATCCTTCTGATTGCTCTCAGCCGGGATTTTAACCCTGATATCCATGTCAATGGTCAATCAATCGCATTAGCGAGTCTAACGTCTCAGACCACCCGTCCACCTTTGGGCAATTTACACGACTTTAAATATTTATAAACCTGTCACTACAAGTATTTATTTAGTTACCATCTTTGAGACTAAGCACGTAATAAGTAGACTGCGCGTAACCCGAACGGTTAGTAAGATGCGCTGATGATGATGATAATAATACTAAGTAGATGAAGGGGGTCGGGGGTGTTGGGGGAGGGGCTACAGCTAGAGCCTATTACATACATAAAACCATCAACTAGTGTGTCGGGAGGCAAGTTTGCAAAGTAGGGGAGGGAGTCAAAAATTGTTAAAACGTATTGGATCCAATCTTCCGTTTATTGAATCCCAGGGTAAGGGCATGTATTATAAATATATAATATTGAAGTATTAAAACCAAACTTTTTTTGGCCAACATAGATTTAAAAAAAACGTTCAAGTAGAAACATCAGAGTTTAATTTTCTTCACATGACGATATCAACAGTTGTTGAATATCTGTCATGAGCATAGCGGCATTAGATGAGAAACTTTTTAAATGAAGAGAAAAAGTTGTCATTAATTTCCAGGACACCCTTGACAGATATTCAACAACTGTTGATATCACCGTGTGGAGAAAATTAAACTCTATATTTCTATTGGAGAAATTTTTGATATAAAATCTGCAAAAACAGCGACCTTTTCCCGCTAAACCTGCACTTCCACCTTAACATGTTCAGTTCATAGCTGACCCGACGTTGGTGCCACATTCAACCACAAAGCGCTGTATGTAGTTGATAGGTGAGGAACTGAAACTGCTGTTGTTGTAAAGCATTTGATAATGTTTCTGGTTTTAATCCTTGGAAGAAATTAAACTGAGGTCCGAGCTTCAAAACTGGGATATATTGAGAGCATTCATTCCACTTATAGAAATGTCAAGAGAGACAACCTCCTGAGCTCAGTCCAGTGACGTCATCGCGCTCTCTCTTTCTCTGTCCGCAGATGCCCCAACTGGTGCCGTCCTCAGGTCTGAGCCCGCAGCCCCAGTTCTGCGACTACAGCCACTTCGCCGCCGACTACTTCGACCTTTCCCTCCTCCCCTCTTCCGGGGACTCAGAGGTCCCTTACTCCCCCACCAACCTGCACCAACTGCTCTCCCTCTTCTCGGAGGGACTCCCCTCCCCTCCGCCCCTCTTCCATACACACGCACCCTCCTCCTCCTCCGAGGAGGAGGCGGCCATGTTGCGTGACTTTGACGCCGATCTCAAGGACGTGTTTCGCCGCAAGGAGGACTTCGGCGACCGTCTCAGTCCTTCCTCCTCGTCATCCTCATCTTCATCCTCATCGTCGTCGTCATCCTCGTCCGTCGGTAGCCCTTGCCCACTGCAGCCCTACAGCCCTCAGATGTCAAACAACATCAAGGAGGAGCCCTTCTCCCCGTACTTCCTCGGCGGAACGAGTCCTTCGCCCTCGTGCATGGCGGGAGACGGTTACGCCCTATCGCCACCGATGATGATGATGGGCCCTCTGTCCCCTTGCGGTTCCCCCCCGCTCCGACAGAGGTCGTCCCCTTCGCCCCGCGTCGTCAAACGAGAAGCGGCAGTGGACCTGCAGGAGGTCCTCAACGAGTCGAAGGCGCTTCAGGAGTCTCTCAGGAGGTACGTCAAGTTTTACTGTTCAACACGTTACTGGTTGCCATGGAGACGGGTAGTTGTTTAGTTGCCATGGAGACGGGTAGTTGTTTAGTTGCCATGGAGACGGGTGGTTGTTTAGTTGCCATGGAGACGGGTAGTTGTTTAGTTGCCATGGAGACGGGTAGTTGTTTAGTTGCCATGGAGACGGGTAGTTGTTTAGTTGCCATGGAGACGGGTAGTTGTTTAGTTGCCATGGAGACGGGTAGTTGTTTAGTTGCCATGGAGACGGGTAGTTGTTTAGTTGCCATGGAGACGGGTAGTTGTGTAGTTGCCATGGAGACGGGTAGTTGTTTAGTTGCCATGGAGACGGGTAGTTGTTTAGTTGCCATGGAGACGGGTGGTTGTTTAGTTGCCATGGAGACGGGTGGTTGTTTAGTTGCCATGGAGACGGTAGTTGTTTAGTTGCCATGGAGACGGGTAGTTGTTTAGTTGCCATGGAGACGGGTAGTTGTTTAGTTGCCATGGAGACGGGTAGTTGTTTAGTTGCCATGGAGACGGGTAGTTGTTTAGTTGCCATGGAGACGGGTAGTTGTTTAGTTGCCATGGAGACGGGTAGTTGTTTAGTTGCCATGGAGACGGGTGGTTGTTTAGTTGCCATGGAGACGGGTAGTTGTTTAGTTGCCATGGAGACGGGTAGTTGTTTAGTTGTCATGGAGACGGGTAGTTGTTTAGTTGCCATGGAGACGGGTAGTTGTTTAGTTGCCATGGAGACGGGTGGTTGTTTAGTTGCCATGGAGACCACGGCGACTGTAACTTATTATTAATCTTGTACTCCCACAGAGGCCCGCCAGCTTACGACCAGAAGCCGGTCCTCAAAGAGGAGTGCCACGCCCTGACGCCGCTCCTGGTGCCGAAGACGGAATGTCAGGACGCCGCGATGGTGCCCTTGGTGTTGAAATCCGAGAGTAGCAGCGCCGCGGCGCAGCAGGAGGGAGCCCATCCCGGCGGCGGCGACCATCAGCTGCTCAGAGAGGTCCTGAGGGACACCAGCTTCCAGAGGAAATACAACCTTAAACCTCTGGATCTGGACGCGTTGACGGGTTACCCCGGGGGCGGAGGGGAGGTGAAGATGGATGAGGAAGGCGGAGGAGGACTCGTGGAGGAGGTCGAGAGGGAGAGGATAGAGCCCATGCTGTCGTTGGCCATCCAGCAGCTGAGGAGGGACGTCGACAACACCTGCAGCGTTCTGGGGATAGCTTCTGGTGAGTTCAATACAGAGGACCTTCTCACTTCTTTGCAGGACAAGGGTGTAAAGCAGTGGTCAGCAACCTTCATGCTACCAAGGGCGCAGCTGAATTTCTGAACTTTTTCTCGGGCATAAATATATATACTAGCAATCCCTCACGGCGTTGCCCGTGACCCACTGAGGTATAAGAATTATATAAGGACCCCCCAACACCCACCGTGCCCGATTTCAAATGGAAACATTATCTCTGAAACGTAATTCTAAACCACATTAAAAATATTTTCTTCAAAAATTTGTTAAAAATATCCTAATTAAAAAGCTAGCTAAAATTTTAAAAATCCGACTTCGAGGTGCATTTGGAACCCCCCCCCCCTTTTTCCGTCCACCTATGCTATTTTTTTTTTAGATCTCTACGTGCCGTAGATCTGGCTGGGCATCGCACACAAACACACAAAACACTTCCTTTTATTATTATAGATTATTTTCACAAATGGTTAGGTTAATATGAATAATTTATTTTGGCAATACAAAGTCACACTATCTTACAAAGAAAGTATTATTTAATTAAATTTTCAAAGAAAAAAGTATGTGATTATTAACGTAATGGTTAGAACTGCATTTTACTGATTATCTTTTTTAAGTGCGGATCGTAATCTGACTGCAGTTCTTAAACAATCCCTTAGATTAGCATCTGAAAGGCGATATCCATATTTCGTATGCACAATTTTCACCACGAAGAATGCTGATTCGCAAAAGAAAATATGATTTAATCTTCATCGCTAAGAAATTCAGCAAAGGAAACTTTGTGTGTTCAACTAGTTTCCGGTAATATTTATCCGTATGGCAAGCCTTGAAGGTCAAGTGGTTCTGTAGTTCCAGAATCTCCGATACCAATTCTTCAACATTCGTTTAATACATTTTATTAATATATTTGTCGATACTGATATATGCACGATATTAAATGGATCCCCCCCCAAAATATATCGTTAGCTCAATTTCGAGAAATTGTGCAAATCTTTTGATTGAATACGTCGGCCAACTTTTCTATGTGTCCACCATATTATTTGTTATCTTAACAAACGTTTCTTTCAATTTTTGACATGTTTGGAAAATGTGTCTATACATTTTTGTATATTATTTTTTAGTTTCAAATGGAACCCAATTTTAGTATATGAATAGCTTGGTGGACGCATTCAAAAGGGCTGACGAGCGCTCGAGGGTGTGAGGTTGGCGACCACTGATGCAGAGAATCTTCGAGCTGCTGTTGAGCGATGCAACCTATCCCCGTTGAGGACAAACAGGATTATTACTATTTTCAGCCGAACTTTCTTTGCCCAACGCTACTTTTTAACTAATCTCTCCCAAAGTTAGATTTAAAATTAATCACTAGAGAGTGATGATTACATACAACTGAGAACTGTATAACATTTCTAATAACTCCGCCTACCAGATCGTTGAAGACTTCAAACCACCTCGCATTAGTCATGAGGTTTATTAATTATTATTATTAGCACCGCATCTTACTACCCGTTCGGGTTGTACGCACTTACGCTAATGTGTAATGGTAGGTGATTGTGAGATGAAATAGAGGACCTACAGTTTAACGTGGGATCCGAACCACGGTGGAGGCCTGGCATTCCACACATTCACAAGTTGTGATTAATACACGTCTCGTTAGAGGTGTAGGAAGTGGTTTGGCAATCAGATAAATCTGTGCCGGGACCTAGGATTGAACCCCGAGCCCCCAGCACAGAGGTCCGACAGCTCACCCCCTAGACCGCCAAGTCGCGTCGTCAAGAAATAGTTAGTTAGTTAAATATATGGTTCAAGTTCTAGTGAAAGTGCCTTTAGAGCAGTTGTTGCAATTAGCTTCATAGTTTCGGTCCTAGATATCCAGAATTCTCTCGACCTGTGATCAAGCGTCGCACGCAGTCTTTATTATCAGCGTCGCGCCCAAGGGGGTAGGGGGAGGTGTTTGATCAGCCTGACCTTGTCTCGCGTTTGATTGGCGCGTGTTCAAACACAGGGAGGATAGATAGATAGATAACGAGATTAAAAGTCCCCGCTGCACTCTATATCACCTCTGAGTGAAGTAACTGCAGGTCCAAATATCCTAGCTTTCAGTCATGTCTGAAGGTGATCTGCTGGGGTAAGATACAGGGTGTCTCACTCAACTTGACCGATGAAATTCACGACTTTTTTCCCTGATTTCACCTTATCATTTCCTTAAAATTCCAGACTCAAAAGTATGTCACAGCCTTCTCCCCCCCCCCCCCCCCACAGCCCGTGGTTCTTGTTAATCTTTTTTATGAATAATAATGAGTTTTAAAATTTAAATAAACAGTTTTTTTAATTTGTATTAACATACTCAACTAGGAATTATAAAATATATTACACAGCTACAAAAAAAAAAAAAGACAGTTTGAATTACATTGTAATTTACTGATTAAATGATTATTATATTTCATATTTTGAGCAAAACATAATTTTCCCGGATATTTTTTTTAAAATTCCACCAAATTCCTGACTTATTCCCGTTCTTTTTCCGACCACTTCAAATTCCCGGCTAATTCCAGTTTTCCCTGATTTTCCCGGATGGTAGACCACCCTGAAGAAGGAACTACTGGCAACATCGACAAACCAGCGTTGTAAAAAAATATGTTTAGTTTATTTGAAGGAAGATACCAGGGGTCATATACAAACCACGTAAGGATTAAAAAAAAACCTTTTTTTACCCCCTCCCCTGCAACCCGTGTTACGTGGCATTTCCACATCAAGAGTGAATGTCATTCATTATCATAGGAAAACTTTTTGTGACACTAAAAGAGGGGACTCAGATTTAAAACGACTCGGAAACGAAAGTTACCAGCAAGTATGTTTACCAACGGTAGGAACATTATTTTGTGAACATTAGAAAGTATAAGATCTGTGTTACGTAACACTGTTGATTCTTCCCCCCATCACCCCGCCATGTAACACCATGTTTACATTAGAGATACCCCTTCAAATTACCCCCTCACCCCCAATAGACATTAGAGATACCCCCTCACCAACAGCGTTACGTGTCTTATGGATGACCGTTTGAACACATGAAATCAAGATAATTACGACGCTGTTCCCCAATAGATTCCTCAGAGATGATATCTAGTGTAACTTTACAGACTCGGCTGTCAGTTTGGGTGATTAACTCGCTTCTCTCTCTCTCTCTCTCTTTATATGCCAATATGGTCTTTAATTGACGCCCCCCTTCCTTTCTTCTCGTTCTCCTTGTCACTCACAGCGGATTACGATTCCCTCTTGTCTGGTCTAATCACCCGTCCAGGAGAGGGAGTGCGAGTTAAGGTAAGGGTTTTCCGCAACACTTTTTTTTTATTCAAAATAAATCAAATATTTCTCCAGTACAAACCTATAGTTTAATTTTCTTCACACGGTGATATCAACAGTTGTTGAATATCTGTTGGGTGACCTGGTGGTCTAGGCTAAGGTGTCAGACTTCTGTGCTGGGGGTCGGCTCAATCCTCGGTACCCGGCACAGATTTATCTGATTGCCAAACCACTTCCTTCACCTCTGACAAGACGTGTATTAATCACAACTTGTGAATGTGTGGAATGACAGGTCTCCACCGTGGTTCGGATCCCACGTTAAACTGTAGGTCCTCCATTTCATCTCACAATCACCCTACCATTGCACATTAGCGTAAGTGCGTATAACCCGAACGGTTAGTAAGACGCGGTACTAATAATAATAATAATAATAATAATAATAATAATAATAATAATAATAATAATAATAATAATAATAATAATAATAATAATAATAATAATAATAATATCTGTCAAGGATGTCCTGGAATTTAATAACTTTTTCTCTTCATTTAAAAAGTTTCTCATCTAACGCCGCCATGCTCATGACAGATATTCATCAACTGTTGATATCACCAGGTGAAGAAAATTAAACTCTCATGTTTATTATACTGGAGAATTAGTTGATTTATTTTGTCCAAAAAAAAGTTTTGATATAAAAAACTGCAAAAACACCGCCTTTTCACGTGTCCCTAACATCCCCACCTTAAGTAAACTACCCTTAATTTTAGGGCTAGATATCTTATCGCATAAACTATCTGGAGGACCTTATGAAAACCCTAAATACTAAGTTTGATTACAATCGGTAAAATGGTTTCGGCTCTAGGTCGAGATACAGACGGACGGTATCGCTAAAAAAACACCCTTTTTTCGGGTTCAGGGGGTCATGAAACGTCGACACCCATCAAACTCCCGAATTCATTGTTTTGCCGATAACAATACTTTCTCCCTCCGAAGAGTCACGAGAAAGTAGAGATAAAATATATAACACGGACTCCATGAGAAAGAATATATATACCCTCTTCGTGACCGCATGGTCTAAGGCGTCGCTCTCACACTACACTATTCTGCCGATGACGTGGAGGTCGAGGTTCAAATCCCGATCTGGTGTACTGAGGGTGTTTTCTCCCCCCCCCCCCCACAAATTGTTTTCAGCTCTCCCTCTGCGCAATGCGGGTACACTTAATCTAAACCTTAATTATCTCTAAAAAACCATTAGTGTAATTAGTACATAAGCGTCTAAGCCGGACGGGTTGTAAGACACGGTGCTAAAAAAAATTATACATATTTGTTTAAGTTGGTTCTAATGACGAGAGATGATTGAATATAATTATAATTATTACGCGTTTCTATTTTAACAAACGCTTAGCTCATTTTATCCGACGTGTCACCTCCTCGGGCGAATTACTGACCGGTCTCTTCAGACGTTTTGTTTCTTTTTAAAAATGATCTATCTAATTATTTTTTTTAATCTCCAAACCTCTCAGGTTATTTCTGGTGTGCGCGGAGTCGAATTAAAGATGACGTACCTCAACATTATTCCCGTGAAGATTGTTTTACAAGGTCCTCGCTAGATGCTATACTGGAAATGTTCGTTGTGTTGATTTAATGGCCTTTAGTTAGTGTATTTTCTTTTACCTGACTGTTAGCTTTCTTTATTAGCAATGACATAATATTGACTTTGGAAAATGGTTTCGTTTTGTAGTTGAATTCGTAATGGCCTTTACGTTTTATATGCAATCTGTTTATATTTTTAAACGATTTAATATTTGTGTACTCACTATTAGTTCATTGTAATTTGTTTTGATGACATAATGTATTAGTATTATCACAAAAAAAGAATTGATTCGCAGAATATAATATAATATTGTTTTAAATCATGACTTGATATCTAATTACTATACTAAATAAAAAAATGGTATTACAAGATCGTAGCTTACTTACTTTCTAATATAACCTTTTATAGTTTGAAAGAAAAAAAACTCCGCAAATTGTTATAAAATAAACTACGCTCTCCATAAAGTTCCATCAGAAAACAAATATTTTAAGTTTGATAATTATATGAAACATTCTTCAGCTAGCCTATAAATTTAGAACAAAGTAGTTTTCTTTAATTTGTCACCCGCCTCGGTGGATAACGCGCTAGTTTGTGTTGAGCTAGACTGCCGAGGACGGAAGGTTCGAATCTTGGCTCAGTGAACTGAGGGTGGTTTTTGACAAGTGATTTATTGTTGTGGTTTTCTCCTCCTCTCTCCACGCTAATGGTGATTCTTATTTGTAAAGGCCTACGTTCATTATAATATTGAAATATTTTAACATATCAATTTTACATACATAATATATAGTTTATGATCTTACCAATTAAATTAGGCCGTTAGTATCAAGTGTACTAAACCTATCGATAGTAATAAAAAATATCAAAATGAGAAGTTTTCCTACCACTCAATGAACCAACATACAATAATATTGCCTAGCGCCTGTAAACTAGACTGTACCGGTTCGAGCGCGCTCGCTCCAGTCTGGCCACCTCTCATTACAACCATTGTGTTCTATTTTATATTTTAGTCGCTCGCTCGCTCCAGTCTGGCCACCTCTCATTACAACCATTGTGTTCTATTTTATATTTTAGTCGCTCGCTCGCTCAGTCTGGCCACCTCTCATTACAACCAATGCGTTCTATTTTATATTTTAGTCGCTCGCTCGCCCAGTCTGGCCACCTCTCATTACACCATTGTGTTCTATTTTATATTTTAGTCTCTCGCTCGCTCAGTACTCTGCCACTTACATAACCAATGTGGTGTTATATTTGATATTTTAGTCTCTCGCTCGCTCCAGTCTGGCCACCTCTCATTACAACCATTGTGTTCTATTTTATATTTTAGTCGCTCGCTCAGTCTGGCCGTACCTTTAGACCACGCGGCCACAGAAGCGCATAGTAATTTGTTGTTTATTTTTGCAATTAAATTATTTCGGTTTGAGCCGGCTGGGAGGGGGTGTATGATTTAGGATGTCAAAAAAAAAGAAAAAAAAAGGGACGTTTGTTTACAGTGTTTACCCGGTAAAGTAGCTGGTTTACCTTTACTTGACAGCGATAATATGTAGCCAGTAAGATTGTGTAATAAATCACGGTACTCTGCTACTTAACATGATAAACCTAGATACAGTCCATTTTTCATATGAAGGGACTTTTAGAAAATACGATCCTTTTTTTTTTGTGGTCTAACATTGATAACATTTTAATATTATTATAAGTGTTATTTACCGACAACTTATCTCACTCGGTAGCGTGTCTTTCTACTGAGCTAAGGGTCCCGGGTTTGATTTCCGGCGTGGCCGAAAAATTTATCATCTGTTAAATGTGGGTGTACCGTTTTACAGTGAAAATTAACGGCGGAGGACTGGATGTTGTGCCTGTCCTAGTCTTAAGTTAGTTTATAATACATCTGAAGCTAAGACAGGCCTAGCAAGCCGGTAGTGGAAAATATATGGCCTGAATAAAAAAACTGACCGCAGGCTGGAAACAGGAATGGAGGTAAAGTAAATTAATGTGTGTTTACACTTTCATAGTGATGAATTAACGAACGGGCCTGGGGACTGGATGTTGTGCCTGTCCTAGTCCTAAGTTAGATGATAGACATATGAAGCTACGACAGGCTTAGCAAGCCGGTAGTGGGAAATATATGGCTTGGATAAAAAAACTGACCGCAGGCTGGAAACAGGAATGGATGAAAAAATATTGTTATTTTTTAGGTATTCATAATATCTATAAAAAGTGACATTTTCAGATAAATTGACGCGTAAATATATTAAAACTCGCTTTGCTCGATGGGGACTTCGCCCCAAACCCCAGTGAGTTTTCTTTGCAAGTGGATGTGACTTATATAATTCCAGCGTTGTTTGAACGTAACAACTTAAAGTTACCGGTATTGTATTGTATTGTATTGTATTGTATTGTATATACCGCACCGACTTAAAGTTGCTCCGCCATTTTGAATTTTTTTCGGGTAAAACATTAAAACTTTTAACTTTTTGTAATTTTCCCGTTGTTACAGGCTAGAAGCTATAAGTTTGCCAAATTTCAAGTCTCTAGCTCATCTGTAATTGGGTAAACATTAATGTCAGTGAGTGAGTCAGCCATGTGGCTTTATAGTAGTATAATAATTGCAAGAACTTCCTTACCCATCTAAAAACAAGTCCTTCCTATCAATTTCGTATTGTCCGTTCCTCTTGCCCGCGAACATAAAAAGAGGTATACCTGAATGCCTCAGCTCTACCTCTCTACTTAGTTTTTTTCCGTGTGTGTTTTATATGACCCCATTCACATTCTTACAACATGAGTGGAAATAATGGTTGTTGTACTAACAGTCCAATGTTCATAGGAAGGGCCTTCCTTATCTGACACCTAGAAAAATCACTAGATCTACTTTCACGTATTCATACGTCAAGTCAAGTGATCTTATTTATACATCTTTAAGACATTCGTCAATATTTAGTTATCTCGTTTTTGCTACTCTGATTTTTTTTATTGATTTTTTATAACCTGCGTCTTACTACCTGTTCATGTTATAAGCATATTTGATAACTACTCTAAAGCGGTAAGGATGAGGAAGGAAGTATTTTAGAGGTAATCTACCCATATTTGCTTGGAAAGCGAGTGAGAAACCATTTAGGAAAAAAACACTCTCAATAAATAGACCCGACCGGGAATCGAAACCCCAATCTCCCCATCTTCAGCAGGCCAATCTAACACGAGAGTAACGCCTAAGACCGTTCGGCCACTGAAGCGGATTAAGTTTGGGTTCCTGTTTATTCCTTCATCGCGACACAATCATTTATGGAAATCAATTAGATTGCTTGAACATTTTTTAAAAAATATACCGTTTTTAAAATGTCATTGTTGAAATATGCCCACATTAATGTGCAATCAATGTTACGAGTTTATATCACTTAACCTCTACCCTCAACAACATTACAATACTGTTGATTTATTATGTTCGAACCCATGAAGTTATACGCACGGGTTATATACACCGGAGCTAGCGGTAGGAAAGTTTGCTAGCTCAACCGCCGCGAGCGCTGAGTAATGTCTCAACATGGCGGAACAGTGGACGTGAATTTTATTTCAAGGTGAACCGGCAGGTACTAGGCGAACTATAATTGACTCGACAAAGGCAAAAAAAAGAGAGAGAGAGGAAAAAGATAAATTATGGCGAGCTGTATGCTAAGTCGAAAAGAATAAAAAAGTTAGTAATATCATGGTTAAGGATCTGAACGTCTTTTAATTACACAATCGTGTTTTAAGATTTTAATAGCCCTTGTAGTAACCAATACAAATAATATATGGTAGCACGCAATTTAAGTTGACGCACCTACACATATAAACGTGAATAATACATGACATGGCTCTTTAGTAAAGATTAACATGTCCAATAGATTATTACAAACACAATTATAATAATTACAATACATTTTAACCGATAGCGTATTTATTATTTATGACCCGATATTCCGGATTAGTTTAATAGGGATAGTTATACCCCTTAATACATCGAGGTTCTCCATACTCCTTCAAGCGGATGTTTACGCATTTATACCAACTTGATCGCTTTTAATAAAATAGTTTTAACTCACAGACAATAGCACTTGGCCTATACATGAACCGCATAAAAAATATTTTAGCCCTTAAAGTTTGAATTTTATTTTATATTATTTTGATAATTTAGATTCGTGTATTTTAATATTTTTTTTGTGAAGTCCACAAAAAAACGTTTTTCAAGAAGACAGTTTTGTCACAGAACATTCAAGAACTATTGAGATTTCAATGTATGGAAAATTAAACTTCAACAATACTTGATTTATTTTGGCCCAAAAGGTTTCCTGTCATAAAAACTTGAATTAAAGATAAATACGGACCTAAAATCACCTTTTATTTTATTCCAACTCAAGACAGTAATTTTGATTACTAGGACCGAGTAACCCTCGATAAATAAAGTGTTTTGGGTCCCCGCGGTGTAGAAATATAGACCAATATTGTGGCGAAGCGGGTAATTTCGAGTTCATTCTCTTTCAAAATTGCTGTTTCAGACGCTCATTTGCGTTAATTGCTTGTATAAACAAAATAAGGACGCACAAAAAATAACCCCAAGAAAACAACATTTATATCTTTTAAACTCTTTACGGACAGCAAACGATCCATACCAACCGACGTGTGTTGGCGTAGATAGTGCCAACATTTGCGGATAGAGGGTGTCACGAACCTCCGGCCATAAATCTCACTTTTCTAGACCATCACCGCTACTTTTTATTCAAGTAGCTCCTAATTTGTCCTTACGAAGATGAGTTGGCCCCGTTCCAGACCCACTGCTTTACAGAGAGATTCTGCAAGCGCCTGGAGATCGAACTCGGTACCTGTAGCCAGGAACTCTTACCACTAGACCACGGAAGCGCTTTTTTTTCCCCGAGAAATTTACTCCCCCACACGTGGAAAAAGGGACTAACTCCTGGTTTTCTTCTTGGTGACACCTAAATTAATTAAATATGTATTGGTCACTGAATAACCCGAACACTCGACATTACAATCCCAGGAGGGGTTGTTTAATTTTATATGGTGCTGTATTAGGTTGAGTTTGTAATCTTCGTCCCCGACAGCCCAAAATAGAAATACATCGGAACACTACTTGATAACATCTTGTTTTAAATCTATATTCCATAACAATCAGGTACAAGAAAACCCTTTCATTTCTATTCTTGGAGCAAACAATTGAAACGTATATTGCGAAATGGTTTCTTCGTTCGTCAATTGTTCCAGAATTAACGTTCCTAAAGAGTTGTATTAAAGAAAAAGAAAAGGGAATAAAAATAATTCATTTTTTATTTTCAATCGTGAAAGAGAATGGATATCCTTTTGTTGACCTTTTTTTTTCCGTTCTCTCCTCTATTTGTTGGAAAAGACCAGAAAACCCAGCGATTAAGGTGCTATTTTAAACCTACTGTTCGATTTATTCTTTTTTTCCATTGTTTTTTACATCTCGCTGCGTATAAAAAAAAAGCGAGGTCATTTCGACATTTCCAAGGCTGTGATCTGGTTTATGTTAATGCCTCACAGAGAGGAGCTTATTTACGTAACGTTGGCAATCTTGAAGTTACCGACCACTAAAAAAATTAAAATAAAAATTGAAACGGCTCGATATTAAAATAAACCTTATCTAAAAAGTACACGTGTATTTTCAATATAAATAACCTGTCATAGTTTTTAAAACAAATTTAACTATAAGACCTCCATTCGAAAAATACTTGGTTCATCTGGTTGAGTTTTTGTCGTTACTACAGTCTTCAAGATTTCTCTTTTGGATTTCAAGTTGAGATATCTTCTGTAATTTCTCTTTGGATTTCAAGTTGAGATATCTCCTCTAATTTCTCTTTGGATTTCAAGTTGAGATATCTCCGGTAATTTCTCCTTGGATTTGAAGTTGATATTTCTCCTTGGTGATCAAGTTATACAGAAAACAAATAAATACTATGCTTATTATTATTATTATTATTATTATTATTATTATTAGAACCGCGTCTTACTACCCGTTCGGGTATATACGCACTTCGCTAATGTATGATGATAGGGTGATTGTGAGATGAAATGGAGGACCTACAGTTTAACGTGGAATCCGAACCACGGTGGAGGCCTGGCATTCCTCACATTCACAAGTTGTGATTATTATTATAACTTCATTATATTCATAGAGAATAAAAATTGTTGACGCGGTTTTAGTCGTGAGTCTCACAATATTTGCCAAAATTAAATTAAAATAAGTTCACACTCGACCGATCGTTTAGAATTTTAAATTCAAATCACTTGCGCTATTAAATGATTTTTTTTTAGGAGCCGCCATAGTAAATAGGATAAACAGATTGAAAAACCATGTAGCCTTTGTTTACCCTGAAAGGTAGCGAGCCTACCTTGCATTATTACACTATGGTGTAGCTTACAAGATAGGGTCATGGTGTAATACGTCAAGGTAAACGAAGTCTACATATGTCGTTCGGTCTCGGTTCAAAGAATGTCACTGCGAAAATTTCCTTAATTTTATTCAGCACCGCATCTTACTACCCGTTCTAGTTATACGCCAATGTACTAATTACGCTATGTGTTAGGGATTAGGAAGATTTTATTTAGAATAAGTGTACTCGCATTTGCGTGGAGAGAGTGGACAACATCTAAGGGAAGAAAACTCAGTGCACCCAACTTGAATCGAACCCGATCTCCCGTCTTCGGCAGTCTAGTCTACTATGAAAATAGCGCCTTAGACCAAGGGGCCACCGAAGCGGGTTTCGTTAAAAAAAATCGATCCACAAATTTGGCAGTTATCGTGGAACAAACAAATATCCGGGTTAAACAGTCTGACAGACGAGACCCCAAATGGTCAAGTAAGTACAGGACCTCGTTTCGCCCGGTTAACAAGATAACTCCACCCCAATCATGTTTTGATTTAACTGGTTTATTTTCCCCCCTGTCAAGGTGATTTAAGTTGATTTCCTGGCTGTAAAGAAGTTGAACTAAAAGTCAAAGTTTAACTAAATGCCGAGTATATATATATATATATTTTTTATCAAGACGTGCAATTACTAATAAAATATGTATATTTTTTTTTGCTGCTGTGGGTAGTCCATAAACTCTCCTTGTTTTTACATTAACCTTATACATCTCCCTTATATTTAATGAGCGATCTTGATTTCTTATGTAGTTTGGTCGTCTCGACGAAGATCAGATCTAACAGAAACTTTGTATCGTTTTTAATTGACTCGTTATAAAAAAACACACACATACATACATTGTGGGAGGGGAATTTTATAACCGGAAGTTTCCATTCTTTTGAAACTTTATCCCACGTGCTTGTAACGCGTATAAAATGTAAATAAGTCGTCGGAGGGGATTCCCCGGTAGATCGCTTTTTTCTTTTTTTTAACTTTTATGTTTTAGAAGGTTGTCACATCTGGTAGTGAGTAGAGTTACACGTTGTGTGGTACAGCTGTCACTTTTCACAATCTCTACTTTTCTCTCTCTCTCTCTCTTTCTAAATTTAGTTCGTTATGATGAGGTTTTTTTTTAAAACTATTTATTAATTCTTTTTTTTTATTAACTACGCAGTTTCGTGATCTCTTTGGAAACACGAGGTTTTGAAGGTCGTAACTCAAAAAAGAGTCGAGTTTTTATTGGGGGGGGGGGGGAAGTGGGCGGAAGGAGGTTTGAAGCGCAAAATAAATTAAATCTTGCGATTGGTTTGAAAAGTAAAACATATTAAACTCAGTTTTCGCGTGGCTCCGTCAATCTACCGAGCCAAGTGTACCGGGGTTTGATTCCCTACATGGTCGGAAAGATCTCTCATTCGTAAAACTGAGAGCTTCCTCCGATTGCATTGATAACTTAGCGACCATTTTACTCTTTTTTTTTTTTTTATCCAACACCTTGGCTTGGACGGTAACCTGTCCGTCTAAGTTTTCTTAGCACCGCGTCTTACTACCCGTTTAGGTTCTACGCTTATGCACTAATTACACTAATGGTTTTAGGGACTAGGAGGTTTATATTTGGAGGAAGTGTACCCTTAATTACATGGAAACCCGCCTCGGTGGCGTAGTTGGCTAACGCACCGGTCGTGTTGAGCCAGACCACCGAGGACGGGGAGATCGAGGTTCGAATCTCGGTCGGGTGAACTGGGGGTGGTTTTTCCTAAATGGTTTTCCACTCTCCCTCCACGCAAATGCGGGTTCACTTCCTCTAAGTTAAACCTTCCCATTTCCTAATCCATTAGTGTAATTAGTACTTAAGCGTATAACCCGAACGGGTAGTAAGACGCGGTGCTAAAAAAAAAAATTACATGGAAACGCCACCCTCAGTACGCCCGACCAAGATTCGAACCTCGATCTCCCCGTCCATGGCAGTCTAGTCTAACACGAGAGTAGCGCGTTAGACCACGCGGCCACCGAAGCGAATGCCCGTCTCTACTGAGCTAAGGATCTCCGGGTTCGATTACTGGCATAGCCGGGGGAAAAAATTTATCATCAGTGAAATGCGAGTTTCCGCTTTCACAGTGATGAATTAACGGCAGTGGGGCTGGTTGTTGTGTCTGTTCTAAATTTAAGTCAGTTTTTATGTCGTACACTGTGATAGTCACTCGGTTCAAAGTTTTTTTTTTTCAAAATGCGGGGATTCCATCACCCTTGCTCGCTGTTAATTCGAGTCCACACCAGGGTGAGTTTCCTCGCCCCCCCCCCACCCCCCTCCCCGATTGTTTTCTTCTCGCTTACCACCAACATGCGAGTGTATATCTTCGAAATTCTGTCGTCCTCACCCATACTGCTTTATTGTAAATATGTGGGATAGCCCGAATTGGCAAAAAGACCCGGAGCACACGGTAATAAAATATTCTAATAAATTTGAACACTCGCTTAAAATTGTACACTCCATTTTCCCTCAAAGGTAGTAAGCTTACCTCTTATGTTTCCACTATGGTGCAGCTTATAAGATAGGGTCATAGTGCAATACGTCAAGGTAAGACTGCTTACAAACACAAGGCTGTAATCAAGATTGTACATAAAAATATACCTCCTTGCGATGATGTAAGTCTCTATTTTTTTTTCACTATTTATTTGCGAGATATCTGTTCGCGTTTTATTTAAAAAAAATTAATAACAAAATACGCCCCTTGATTTATGTGTAGACAACAACAAAATAATATCGTGTCTTGTTGGTAGCCCTGATGATTGGTTGGCGGCCATGCCTCGGGTGCATGCCCCACATTAGGTTGCAGTGTAGGAAATTGTTGCCTAGGTCAAATTGATGATAAGAGACCGACTTGAACTATTCCTTTGACCTCTCATGAACTCTGTGGTATCAGAGTCTGAACATCGGACACTGCCAAGAGTTATACGATAACTTATTAAGGTAGGAGTGTAGGGGAAGCGAGTTAAGGTCAATCACTTTGCAGTGTTTATAGCTAAACTTTTCTTTCGACCAAAATATATTTCTCCAGTAGAAACCTAGAGCTTAATTTTCTTCACACAGTGATATCAACAGTTGTTGATTATCTGTCAAGAATGTCCTGGAATTTAATGACAACTTTTTCTCTTCATCTAATGCCGCTACGCTCTTGACAGATATTCAAGTGTTGATAACATAATGGGAAGAAAATTAAACTTTTTCCACTGAAGAACTATTTGATTTATTTAGGTAAAAAAAAATATTTCTCTATAAAAACTACAAAAACATTTACCCTTTCTCGCATTCCCTATATTTACACCTTAAGGCACCAAGTTTGCCGCGATTCGCCAGACTAACACAAAAACTACAATAAAATAGTATGTCCATTATGTTATTGTATAGCATTACAATTAAAATATAAGCTAGAATCGAACTTTGGACTCTTGGATCGGTAGAGACAAACGCAACATCGATAAATATTAAGTTTCGCACATAAAGAAATACAACTAAATTATTTTAGATGACACACCTCTAAAGTAAAAATTTGTCCTCGAAGTGTTTTATGTTACGTCTTGAAATCGCCGCGAGGTATAAGCCCGAGCTTCCCACCATACACCGACGTATTGCGGGTCAACATAACCCGCGGGGGAACTAAACTATTCACGACCTTGACATTGCGACTTACCAACGTCCTAATCACAGCGCTAGGGCACAACCCAACTCGTTATCGGAGCGTTCACATGGTCACGCATTCTTATGGCACCGGGCTCTTAATAAACCGGGGTTTGCCAATGACTGGGAGGTCGAATCTCGTCCGAGTGCATTATCACCGTTATTTCTCTTTTCCAATATGGACGCACTTCTTTATGATTAAGATTACCAGCTTCAGTGGTCGCATGGTTCAAGGCGCTGCTCTCGCAATGGACTAGATTGCCGAAAACGGGGAGATAGAGCAGTTGTGTTCAACCTTTTTTTAATTCACGTACCCCCATATTTGGTTTTTCTTCAACCTTGTGCCCCCAAAGTAGTTGTTACTTAATGCAAAATATAAATATTCTATATAAACTACCTATAAAATAAATAAACAGTTCTTCAGATCACTTACGTCCGGGTCTGATACTGCTTATTCAAGTGTCCATCATGAAATTATATATATTAAAATTTTACCTACACCTGGTTGAATACCACTTCGTGGATGGTGGTTTTCCCATATCCTTCCAAGAAAATACGAGTACATTTCCTCAAAGTTCAGCCTTCCTTATCCCTACCGCATTTGTGTAAATATGCGCATAAGCCGAATGGGTGAATTTTATTTTTCATCCACAATTTTTTTAATGTTATGTAGATGAGGAAGGCCATATTTAGAGGAAGGGAATCCGTATTTGCGTGGGGGGAGAGTGGAAAACCATTTAAGGAAAACCACCCTCAGTACACCCGATCAAGATTTGAAGCTCGATCTTCCCGTCATCGGCCGTTTAGTCTACTACGAGGGTAGCGCGTTAGATAATATGGCCACTAAAGCGATTTAAATAATAAAGCGTTTTTTCCTGCCCTCCCTCCAGGCAAATACCGTAATGATCTTTCTATCGTCGAGTCTCATACCCTCTCCCTTGTCGAGAGAGATGGGGGAATGTCCCTGACACACCTTGTCGAGAGAGATGAGAGAATGTCCCTGACGTACCTTGTCGAGTGAGATGAGGGAATGTCCCTGACACACCTTGTCGCGCGAGATGAGGGAATGTCCCTGACGCACCTTGTCGAGCAAGATGAGGGAATGTCCCTGACGCACCTTGTCGAGCAAGATGAGGGAATGCCCCTGACGCAGGTCTGTCTTGTTTTAGATCCTGCCCAGTGGACGGTGGATGACGTTAAGGCATGGCTCCTCTGGACTCTAAGACAGTACAACCTGCCCATGATATCCATGGAGTACTTTGCCCTGGACGGCGTGGCCCTGTCGTCCCTGTGCGAGGAGGAGTTTCAACGGAGGGCCCCACAGGTGAGTGTTTATTGCAGGAGACCTACCTGCCATTTTGTAAAATATAAAACCTTCATCCCCAATTTTAAAAAAAGTTTTAGTGTTAGAGGGTCAACCCCGGTGTTCTTGGGGTAAATTGCTCGCCTCAGGACCCGATGTTTGTGGATTCAAAACCCAGCCAGGGTCAACGGATTTTTATTGATCGACATAAATCCGTAACTCCTTCAGAGCGGAAGTAAAGCCGTCGGTCCCATGTCGATCGTGACATGTAAAAGAACCCTAAAAGGTATGTGAAAAATACTTATCCCGCAAAATTGGTAGGTCCTTTCAATATCGCTCATAGAAATTCTCGCGTGCTGTTATAACCAGCCAGATCATAAAGTACATGTACCTCAAATAAATGAAAATGAAATTGAGTGTTAGATTAAACAAAGATAAAAAAGCTTATCACCGATGTTTATATAATGTTTATATATTTCGTCAAAATCATCATCAATTTGTTAAAAAGACAACATTTAAAAACATTATTTAATGATTACTAAGACTCGGGGGTACATATGGCAGTTTGGGGTTAGGGAATTAAGATAAAATGATAATTTTTTTCCCTTAGCCTCCTGTTAATTTTTTTATGTGCCAGCCATTGTAACATTAAATTCCAACTAGCCCATTGCTTCCCCCAAATCATTTAAAACTGCGACTCAATTTTAAAAGACCAAACTTTCTTGGCCCACTTACCTTAAAAGTACATAAAAAAGGGGAGGCAAGAAGAGTTTTGATTTAATTTTTTTACTACCAATTTTTTTAAATTGGTATTTTTACAAATGAGGACAAGCGAGGAGATACTTGAAAAAAATAGGTAGTGTCTCCGGTCTAGAAAACTGAGATTAGCGGCAGGAAGGTTTCTTGTGCTGACCACATGACCTCTATTCACAAATGTTAGTACTATCATCGCTAACGACTGTGGGTGCTCGGTTGGTATGGCTCGATTTCGGGCTCGAGCCATGGAGTTTTTTTTCTTTCTGTTATTTCCAAATAAAAACAAAATTTTTCACATTTAAAATACTTTTCGCAACCGACCAAAAATTGTCTCGCGATACCACACACAGTTTGAAAACCACAGAACCAACCAATAAGTATATTACTTGTAAACAAGGCGCCCAGTGAGTTTGACAAGTCGTGTCCTGTTTGACTCCGTAGTGTGGCTGCACTCTGTTCGCCCAGCTGGAGATCTGGAAGGCTGCTTGTCAGGAACTGGAGTCCCGGCTGGACATGACAGAAGCCTCCAGGTGGAGCAGCCCTGGTACCTCCGCCAGCAATGACGCCAGCACCAGCAACAACTGCGCCAGTTCGAGCGGAGACGCCTCTGATGGTGAGTACTCTCGGCCACATGGCATATAGAAATAGAAACAAGGCAATATAGACATATAACACATTGGACACATTTCCTATCTTTGGTGAATAATATCTGTCAAGGGGCGTCCTGGAATTTAATGACAACTTTTTCCCTTCATTTAAAAAGTTCATAATCTGATGCTGCTATGCTCATGACAGATATTCAGCAACTGTTGATAACACCACGGGAAGAACTCTATGTTTCTACTGGAGGAATATTTTATTTATTTTGGCAAACAAAAAGTTTAGCTATTAAAAAACTACAAAAACACTTGGCCCTTTCATGCGTCCCCTAATCCTCACCTTAAACATATGATTAAGGGTTTTACTGAGGGTAAGTTGGCTTCATCTCTAAGTTTTATCAACAATGAATTTCATCTACAACTACACTTATGTTAAAAATATTAAAAAAATAGGTTCAATAGGGTTTAATGTTGAAAAAATACCCTGGCATATTTTTAAAGGATGGTGAAGGGAGATGCTTTTTTTTTTTTTTTTAGCATGGCGTATTACTTCCCGTTTGTGTTATACGCTTATGTTATGTGTTAGGGATGAGGAAGGTTGAATTGAGAGGAAATGTAACTGCATTTGCATGATGTAGAGTGGAAAACCATTTGGGGAAATCCACCCTCAGTACACCTGACCAGGATCGAACCTCGATCTCTCTGGTATCGGCAGTCTATCCTACTGTGAGGGTGACACCTTAGACCACGCGGCCACTGTAGTAGACTTTCCAACCCACTCCTCAACATTCCTGGTGCGAGTCCATCTCTAATCGTTCCTGCGTTGTACACATCACTAGGATGCTCTTCATGTTGTTTTCCTTATTTTCAGATGAAGAGGAAGAAAGGGACCCAACCCCTCCCCCTACAGCCGGGGGTAAGGTCGCAACGAGGGGTGGATCCCACATCCACCTCTGGCAGTTCCTCAAGGAGCTACTGGCATCCCCTCAGGTAAAAAAAAAACCCTTTATCAGGACAATACATCTGCAACAGCGCTACTCCTGTTAAAAAAAAACTAGAAAACAGTTTAGTATCCATCCGCCTTGACAAATATGTCAGTTTAGCGTTTCAATGCTCAACCACTGATTATATTATTGAATTACCGAGTCAAATCTCCCAGGTTCGATCCTTGTGTCATGGTTTAATTTTTCGATCATATTTAATTGAAAGATATTCTAAGATATAGCTGTAAAACTCTTTTTAGCCTCACATTCTACTAACGCTAATTACACTCATGTGTTAGGGCTAAGGAAGATGGAATTTAGAGGAAGTGTACCTGTATTTGCATGAAGGTAAAGTGGAAAACCATTTGGGGAAAAAACTACCCATTCCCGTGACCAGCAGCCAATTCTATTACAATAGCAACACGTCTGACTATACGAGCACATAATTTTTCCCCTTCGTAACAAATGTTTTATTTGTTTAGTTACACGGCTCCTGCATCCGTTGGTTGGAGCGCACCAAGGGCGTGTTCAAGATAGAGGACTCTGTACGCGTAGCGAGATTGTGGGGCAAGCGCAAGAACAGACCAGCCATGAACTACGACAAACTGTCCCGTTCAATCCGACAATACTACAAGAAGGGCATCATGAAGAAGACTGAACGCTCACAAAGACTGGTTTACCAGTTCTGCCACCCCTACTGCATGTAACTTCCCCCAACTCTACAGATAAAAACCTTTCAACTATCGACAACTTTCTGGCTATAAAAAAAATAATTCTATTCTCGGGTTGGAGTTGAGGTGTATCACTTTCTTGTTGTCTTTTACGCGCTGTTGATATCTGTTTGATCTTAACTCGTCGTATCAGCTCCTAACTTTGGTTGTTGGAATGAAGGGGTTTATTTGTTTATATATATATTAAAATTACTAACTATAAATTTCTCTCTTTCACCGTTGCAGTTAGCAAGGTTGTATTGATGAGAACTAAATTAATATTGTAATATTTTGTATATGAAATCTTTCGTATTGCATTGAGGGTGATGGACCAGTGTGAAATTTAATCACACTTTGAGTTTTTTTTTCCACGTCAGTCAATACGGAAGATAAAGTGTATCTGCCTGTGGCAAACTTATCTGTATATATTTATTTGTGTTGATCAAAGAGAAAGAGAGGCTGGTTCTTTCTTTCTTTTTGGCAATAACAGAAAATAGTGTAAAATGTTTTAAGCGTCTTAAGTAGTTTCCCAAGCCGAGTTTTCGAGTTCTCGGTCCGAGGAAGGTAATTTCCCGGCCGGAGCAACAGACCGACTTGTAGTTTACGTGTTTTTATTTTTTTACTTGTTTCCAATGATATTATTGTTAATGTCTGTTGTGTTTCTACAGTAAGTAATTTACTGGCTAGTATGCACTTTTGTCAGGGTAGCGCACGGCCCGGGAGTTTTGTCTGCCGTCGTGATTGCGTGGTTAATTTCATTGACGCACTTTTTAATTTTAATCTGATGCTCAGACTGGTTGGATTTTAATATTTTTAAATTCAGCTTTAGGTTTTTGACGCTCGATTTAAAATTTAAAGAAGCTGGAATTTAACCATTTTAATCTTTCGTCAGGCAGCGCATTAACTTCCGAAGCTCGAGCTATTCTTGACATATGTATAGTGCTGAAAGTCGGTGATTTTTGGTCCCATATATCTATGATATATTACATCCAGTACGTTCTATGAACAATTAATATAGTTAAGTGTATTTTTAATTTTTTAAGTTATAGTTTGGAACCCTTATGTGAGGGTGAGAATTATTTCTGTCATTTTTAGAAAATAAGTGTTTTTAAGATAATTGTATTGAAAATAAGATTAATAATAGTCACAATGTGTAGGATTCAAATTACATTATATAAGAAAGTATCTGGAATTATATACAGGTTTTGCAATAGTTATTAATTGTCTGACTGAAATATCCACCATTTTGTTTTTTATATTTTTTAAATCATAGCTAACTTTTGTCTTAGAGGTTTTGCAGGGGAAAGAGCTCGTCCCCTGTATTTTCTCTAAGTCTTAAATTAATTCCATCTCAAATTTTATAGTAGAAATATTTCTTTATTTTAGTAAAAGATTTTCACACCATTACAGACAAATTGAAAAAAAAAAATCATCAAACTTTAAAATGTTTTTATCGAGATGAGTTTTGTCAATAAGAATAAATCTATTTAAAATGTCACCTTTTATTTTAGAATATTAATCATGTATAAATAGTTAAGTTACTTTAAAATAAATTAGATGTTGCATGCATGCAATATCGTAATAAGCCATTAGTATATTTATGTTTTTTTTAAGTATGTCTACTTAATAAATCATAATATTTTGATATTATTTGTGAGTTCAAAATAGAATGTGTGTGTGTATTAGAGTTACTTAAGTTTATAGTAAATTATATAGAATATCACTTTCTAATATATAAAATAAAATGTCTTCTATTGCTGTTGATTTGTATAAATTACAATGTATGATATTTTAATTAAATAAAACTTGTCATTTTTTTAAAAAAAGAATATCATTTCTCTACTCCATCCTGAAATCCTAACCAAAAAATACAAACTGGCCTCATTCTATGAGAACACCCTAAACATAGTTTGAGAGTATTTCTCAATTTTGAATCTTGAGGTATAAAAATATTGGAGTCTTCATGGGCTATGAAGTTAAAAATGGAAGAGTAGCTAAGATTTTTTTTTTTTTAGCATCTCGTCTTACTACCCATTAGGGTTATACGCTTATGTACTAATTACGCTGATGGGTTAAGGAAGAAGAAGATTGAATTAAAAGGATGTGTACCCACATTTGCATGGAGTGGGAAATCATTTAGGTAAAACCACCCTCAGTACACCAGACCGGGATCGAACCACAATCTCCCTGTTATTAGCAGTCCCACTCTATTGAAAGAGAAGCACTTAGACCATGCTGCCACAAAAGCGGGTAGTTTAAAGTCCCCTTGAAGTGCCTTTCTAGGCAGAGGTTCCAATTTTTTTGGCCACGAAACCCTAATTGATCATACTTTTTTAGGCGGAACCCATTTTGATATAACAAAGTGATTGTACCTTGTAGTGTTTTGAATATTTTCATATTTGACATGAAAGAAAGTATTATAAATTAAAAATTATTATAAGTATTATAAAACATTTATCGTACAAAAAAAAGTAAACTTTTAATGTGAAGAATGAAATTTTTTCACATATTTACTTATAATAGCACTAATAGCTGTCTCAGACAGGTGCACCGTCCAGCCACCCCGTCTCCCCACGCTGTTTGATACTAGATATACTTACAGCGGACGCGCTATGTTAGATTGTTTTTTACGAACGTTTAGTTAATTCTCAGACAGAACTCGGAACCCCTTTGACCCTTCCGCGGAACACCTTTTGGGAAATGCTGTTCTAGGCAATAGTAGACCTTAGCTGCCAGAAAAATAAATATAAGAATTGATAATCTATTTTAGGGAAACAAACTTTTAAAATAACAAGATTGACTGTTATATAAATTACCAGATTGATACTTTCACAAGTCTTTTGAAATTTTACTTGTGGAGGATTCTTGGATTACAGTTGTTGTGAAAAATCCGTAAAGCTTTTTTTTCTTTTAATTTGAAAAAAATAAAATCAAAAAATCAAAATCATATTACATAAAACAAATTGGGTTTGATAAATTAATACATGCAGAGCATAGTAAAATAGTATAAATACATTTTTTTATAAATAATAATATTTGGCACAGCGTCTTACTACCCATTTGGTTTATACACTCTTTTTTTATAAAACTAAGCCCCCGCATTATTGAGTACACAGAATCAATGTCACGCTTCTAAAGTATGTTTTATAAGTGATCCGAAAGTATCAGTACAAATCCGTTTTTCCTAAACACAACTGCAGATACATATTTTCTTTTATCCTAACTTTCTAATCCCTAATCAATTCGCTAAGTTAAAATGCTGTTAGCCCATATGATAATGAGACCTGATTAAAAAAAACCAAAGAGTGTACAATTAAGCTTTTAAAGATTATAAAAATTGGTTGTGTCATTAAATAGAGCAAACATAACCTCAATGTCTTACGAAAAACAGTTTTGACTTAGTCGAGTGATAATTGAAAGAAACTTGAAGAAAGGAAGATGATGGCAATATTAGAAATCTAAGTATACTTTTATTTTAACTTTAATGTGTCAGCATAAATCTATCTCATTTTTTATAATCATATTTTGTCGCTATAAAAAATAGAAATAGTATGTAAATATGTCTATCTGACACTTTAATCAGTAACGTGTCTGCTTGAGCTAAAGTAGGGTGTCTACTCAACTTGATCAATGAAATTCCCGACTTTTTTCCTGATTTCCCCTGACATTTCCTGAAATCCGACTAAAAATTTTCAATCCTTTAAACCTCCCCCCCCCCCCCCCCCCCATTTTTTTTTATGAATAGTAATAAGTTTTAAAATTTAAATAAGCCTTTAAAAAAATTTGTGTTAACATTCTTTACTGGGAGTTATAAATTATATTACACAGGTACAAAAAAAAACAAAAAAACTGCAGTTTGAATAACATTATTATTTACTGATTTAATGATTATTATATTTCATATTTTGAGTAAAACATTTTCCCGGGTTTTTATTATAATTTACCAAATTCCCAACCACTTCAAATTCACGGCTAATTCTCGTTTTCCCTGATTTTACGCGGATGGTAGATACCTTGTAAAGGTCCCGAGTTCGATTCCTGGCATGACCGAAAAGTTTATCATTGGTGAAATATGGGTTTACCCTTTCACAGTGATGAATTAACGGCTGGGGACTGGATGTTGTGCCTGTCGTAGACTTAAGTTGAAAATATATGTCTGGAATAAAAAACTGACCAAGGCTGGAAACAGTAATGAATGTAAAAAAAAAAGTCTCGATATAATATTTAAATTTATCTATATTCAATCACAGCTCTAAAGCACATAATCAACATTCATCTAAGTGGTATATTAATGTTCTAGGGTCTGGTTGCTGAATTTGTACTACATTATATTGGGTTGAGCCACAAATAAGCAGCATACTTTTTTTTTAAAAAAGATATCAGAATCAAAATTGGGATTTAGCCAAAGCTAACACATCTGAACGATCAACGGAAAAGGCGGCATGAGAAGAGCCAGGCGAATGAACGAAATTTATGATATAACTGGAAAACTTAAGATTGAGATATTGCAAAGAATGTTAAGGGTAACTAGTAGTGTGGCCTGAGAGTCTAATCAAGACATGGCTGAGGACAACTACGAAGGAAAGCAGACATGTTAACTCGACTCTTCTGCATTGTCCACATTGACGTTTTAGACCCCCAACAAGTAATTGAACATTTGCCGAAACTAGCAAACACAAAATGGTCATGTAGCGTGTAGCCTACATTTAAGAAATATTATAAAAAATAATGAATTGTTTTATTTATGTTTTCATATTTTCTATCTTATTTCCAATTTCTATGCGTTCTGGATGATTTTAAAACAATACTTTTAAAGGATTATTTTTGAAAAAAAAAAAAAAAAAAAAAAAAAAAAAAGATGGTATAAGTCCCCAACCCCAAATTTCTCCCGAGATCCTCCCTTGATTTGAAGAAAACATGAAAATCAAAATATTTGTTTTTCTTCTATAAGATAGTAGTGTATTCTTTTTTTCCCAGACTTCATGCAAAACACTTTACGGAAACACTGTAATTAAATAAAAAACAAACAACATAATAGAGATCATGTACCAAACAAATAAAAACAAATTCTTTCAGAAGGTTTAAAATCTGTGTTGTTTTCCTTCTAGTCCGAGCAACATTCCTATCTGGCCAGATGACATGTAATCTGTGCGACGGTAGGTACTATTTGTCGGTAAGATGGAAGTGGGGGGAAAAAAAACACACACACACCCAACCCAAGCACACTCACATTGTTTTGTGGTTGGCAGTTCAGGGTCATTAGTTTGGGTGTGGTCATATGCAGAGACAACACGGGTGTGGTAATAGGCGCGCATGTGTGCGTGCAAGCATGTGAGAACGGAAACAACTTAGCTGCCCTCTTTTCTGATTACAGATCTCTGTCGGCATATCTTGAAAACATATTATTAACAATGCGGATAAGTGTCACCAAAAAATAAACAAGATAGAATTCGACATCTTAGCATGGTGGGTATCACGTCTGGCTACTAAACTAGGTGTCCTAGGTTTGATCTTGACTTAACCAAAAAATGTATCATTGGTGAAATTGGGGTTTTAGCTTTAACGGATGTTGTATCTGATAATGTTTGTCGGTTTTGAAAGAGCATGATAAATATTCCAAATTAAAATAAATTTATTTATTAGGCTGTATTCACGCCAGTCTGTTTTGAATATTAATTGACGTGATTCATATATATATTATATTTGGAAAAAGGTATAGTAAAGGTGGATAGAAACATATAAAAGGGACGAACACAAAATGGTTTTTATAATGAAAAGAAGAACACAGTTCACACTTTACACTGCTGCCACTGGACAAAGAGGTAATGGTTGCCTCTTAAAGAAAATCAATCGTCACCGCCCAATCCCCCGACCTAGGTTTCATTCTATCAGAACCCATCAGGGAGGAGTGTGAAACGCACAACGCAACTTCCTAAAAGAGGAAACAAAAAAGCACGAAAGGGAGAAAATGGAAAATTGTAAAGAATGATAGGACACATAGATAGGAACATGTAAAAGGTATAACATAAAGGACAAACACAGAAAAAGGACATTGGATGCGAATATATAATTGACATGATTCAATTTTCTTCATATTACCACAGGTCCCACACCTAAGAGCGAGGTCAGACGGTAATTCTTTCATTACAAATACAGCTAGGCTAAGGAATAAAGGAATTTAAAAAAAAGGTGATTTTTAGAGTTTTTGAAGCAAAAAATTGCTCCAGTAGAAACCTAGAGTTTAATTTTCTTCCCACGGTGATATCAACAGTTGTTGAATATCTGTCAAGGGTGTCCTGGAATTTAATGACAACTTTTTCTCTTTGTTTTAAAAGTTCCTCATCTAATGCCGCTATATTCATGACAGATATTCAACAACTGTTGATATCAACATGTGTAGAAAATTAAACTTTTGTTTCTACTGGAGCAATATTTGATTTATTTTGACCAAACAAATGTTTTGATATAAAAAACTGCAAATATACTTGTGATGCCTACACTCCCAGATTAAGAAACATACCTTTGTCGGTAGGAGTGTGCTCATTTCTTTAATGAGCTATTTCTTTACATAGGTCTATAATTTAAAGCTTTTAGTTAGCTTCTATACAGTTACCAGTTTTTCAGTATTTTTGCGGAATTATCTGCTTTTCTCTTAGTTCCTATGCAAATACAAAAATTTTCCTGCGTTTTCCTTGATTCTCCAGTTGCGAGGAAGCCCTACCAAATATTTGTTTATTTATTTATTTAGCACCGCGTCTTACCACCCGTTCGGGTTATACGCTTAAGTACTAATTACACTAATTGATTAGGAATTGGGAAGGTTGAATTTAGAGGAAGTGAACCCGCATTTGCGTGGAGGGAGAGTGGAAAACCATTTAGGAAAACCACCCCCAGTTCACCCGACCGAGATTCGAACCTCGATCTCCCCGTCCTCGCCGGTCTGGCTCAACACGACTAGCGCGTTAGCCAACTACGCCACCGAGGCGGGTAAAAATATTTGTTAAGGATCATGGCAAACGCCGCATCAGTGAATTAAAGCTCGCACCCATTTTAAAGGTGTGTCGCCGAATTCATCTAAGATAAAACGTCAAGCAAACGAGTGCTCAATGTCGTCTATGTTTAGCCCCTGTTATTCGAGTGTGTGTGTGTGAGAGAGAGAGAGAGAGAGAGAGAGAGAGAGATAGAAACCAGTTTACCTTGGATGACAAGAAACAAGTCTGCCTGAAAAATACTTCAGCTCCAAACTGGACTCAAAATATTTACCAAGGTTAGAGGATTAAACAACACACCTTACAAAACACCGAGACTTATAAATCATAACAGCAGAGTAAAGAATAACATTTGATTAAAAACAAAAAGAAGAAAATAAATGAAATAGATTAGTTCATAAATATTACATATGAAAATGTCTTGAGAGTTTCAACTTGATGTAGCAATTATAAAGAGAATGTTCGTATTCTATTATGTGTACCTTTATGTGCTTAGTCATTGACATGTTATCAATTAATGGTTAACCTCGGTGGTCTTGGGGTAAGGTGCTCGCCTCAGGACCCGATGTTAGTGGGTTCAAATCCAACCAGCATAGATGGATTTTTCTTGAGCGATAAAAATGCGTAGCACAACTTTCTTCCGAGGGGAAGTAAAGCTGTCGGCCCCATGTTGATTGTGGCATGTAAAATATGTATGTGAAAATACCTTTCCTGGCAAAATTGGTAGGCCCTTTCACTCTCGCTCATAGAAATTCTTGTGTGCTTATATACTCCGTCAATTCAGAAAGTACAAGTTAAATACCTCAAATAAGTAAATAAAAAATTAAAAGTATCTCGTATTTAGTTTTGTGAAAAGACTGCAACAAATGCAGACTATTTTATTAGAGGCTAGTAATGAACTAGATTTTGAAGTAAACACCGAAAGACTTAAGTATATATTATCACACAGCGAACACAGCTTGGGAACAATAATTTAGAGATTACCGCGAAAAACGCATCATTTGATATGGTCGATGAGTTTAAATATTTAAGAACAATTTTAACTAGCCATTACTATATTAGGGCGGAAACTAGGAAAAAGAGTATGCTCGGGCAATGTGTGCTATTACTCGGTCAGTAAGTTGTTGACAACATGCCTGTTAAGGGATGTCAAACTCAAAATATGCGAAACAAGAATTTCACCTGTTGTTATTTATGGGTGTGAATCGTGGTCTATCGACTTATATGACGAAAATAAATTTAATGTGTTCGAAAACAAGGTGCTTAGGAAGATGTTTGGTCCAAAGAGGGATGAAGATACTGGGGAGTGGAGGAGATTACATGATGATGTGTTACATAACCTGTACTCATCACAAGACATTGTTAGGATAATAAAATCTCGTGGATTACAGTGGGTAGGACAGACAGTGCAAATGGGAGGATAGCATTAGAATGGACCTGAAAGAGTTCTTAACATTATAGCATGCTTAATCGGTGGGTCTAATGTTCTAGCCACACCATAGCAAATAAAACAAATAAGGTATTAAAACTCATTTTACTTCAATTTGTTGATGGAGAGTTTTATAATTATATACAAATTATAAAAAGTAGAAAACAATTTAGCTTATCATTAATATGAATACTATTTGAAATATATTTTATTTGACATCACAAAAGTCTGGAAATAAATTCAACTTTATATACTCAAATAGCCATAGAAGAGCCGTTTAGAAAATATAAAGGAAAAATGGCGCCAAATGGCTGTATCGAATTAAACATTGGAAGGAGGATTGAAGGATCAGGCGTACACACTCACCAGAAAACTGTAGGTTCAAAGTTCACAATTAAAACACAACAAAACACATAATTATATAATTTTCTGGGTACACCAGTCTTCTTCAGCAGAAGGTAGTAAAACCCAGATTGGACTATGGCAGCACGGCTAGAGGTAGATCATGGTTTCTTGGAGAATATAAACAATTATTGTAGTAAAAAATATAATTGTAAAAAATTCCCTTTATTTACCTTACAGCTGTCAAAAAAAAAGACATCTTCCATGCGTGACAACCTAAAAAGAACCGAGTGCTTGGCCTATGAATATATTAAAACTAGTTGTGTGCGCGTAAGCATTATTCGCTTTGAGGTGGGTTCGAATGAAAAGAAAGGGGTTTCATTCGTGTTCGAGTACTATAGACCAGTATTTTATCACAAATAATTCAAGTTGAATTCCTGCAATAGATACATTAATAGATCTTAGTACACAAGTAAACATTTTTATGAATGCATTTTTTTTTTGTGAGAAAAATTATGATCACACTAATTTGGATTTCTAGCGTAAATTAAAATAGTTTTACAAACCATTAAAACAGTACAACAGGAAATATTGAGAAATCTGTTCACGACACAATTATATCAAAAATTCCAAGTAAGCAATTTTTTTTTTTTAGAGTTTTTGGAAAATTTACAAGTACTCACAAACCCCTAATTAAAATATATTTAATAATTTTCTGAACTGTCGGATGAGGTTCTTCTTAAGACCATCTCGGTGTAAGTATTATCGGCTTCGTCAAGAACATAAAAACTCCACAAACAGTTTGTGGACAGGTTTGAATAAATTAACACCGACTTTGCAACAGGTAAATAAAATGCTGGAAATGAAGTATGTAGGAAAAAGACAGCCCGTGAGGCTAAGAAAGAGATGGGTGGATTGATAACAGAAATTGCAAGTGAGAGGAGAAGAATGGAAGCAATTAATGGAAGTAGCATGGTGGAAGAATAGAGGAAGATGGAAATATTTTACTAAACCGACCCGGCCACAGACTGGAAATGATGATGATGATGATAACAGGTATCGACTTTTCATACTAAGATGCGGCTGTTAAATCTGGAGCAAGCGTCCTTATCAGACTTGGCCCAAGAAACATTTCAAGGTGACCCCTGGGAGATGTTGACACAATTCAAAGAGGGGAAAAGGTTCCCAATAGGTTCACTTCATCCCAGCGGCTAGAACTTTGTCCCGGGACACGCGCCTCACGGTGTCGATGTAGTAGTCCATCAACTCTTGCAAGGAAACGTACAGCTGAAAAAAAATAATAGAAAAAAATTCAAGGATGAAAATTTAACAGGAAAAAAAATCTTTACTTTACTGACCAAAACTTGTCTAATTACTTTTAAATTAAATTAGTTTTTAATAAACACTGCGTCTTATTTACCATTTGAGTTACACGCTTATGTACTAATTAGACTATTTATTTTAGGGATTAGGAAAGTTATATTTAGAGGAAGTGTATTCGCATTTGTGTGGAGGGAGAGTGGAAAACTATTTTAGGAAAACCACCCTCGTTACATCAGATCAAGATATGAGCCTCGATTTCCCCATCATCGGCAGTCTAGTCTACTGCGGGAGTATCGCTTGAGAGCATGCAGCCTTCGAAACGAGTTTAAAATTAGTTAAACATTTCCCCAACGCAACCATATCTACTACCACTAGGGGCCGACAGGATCATAAATGCTCAGGAAAGTGTCTGGAATTAATCAATTCTCAAAAGTCGGGCGGGATTTTCTCTTCCCCATCAAGTCAAGGAAGTAGAAGAGCATCAGTCTACTTTTTCGACCAGAAGAAGCTGTCTGTGAAAGTGAAAGCTTGTCCTTAAGTATGTGTTTGCGAGGTTTTTTTTAGTGTTACATCTAAACCATGTATATAATCTAGTATCACCGAGTTAAGTTTGCTGGCTATACCTCCTAATTTAAATAATGAATGTTGCGTAGACAAAGGAAAAATAGCACCAAACGGCTGTATTAAATTAGACATCGAAAGGAGGCTAGAAGGGCCTACACACTTACCAGGAAACTATAGACTTGAAAGTTCACAATAAAACACAACAAAACACACAATTATGTAAATTTCAGGATACATCAGTCCCCTTCCTGAGCTGAAAAGAGTAAAACTCAGACTGGACTACAGCAGCATGGTAATACCTGTATCTCTAGCCGTGCTGCTGTAGTCCAGTCTGTGTTTCACTCTTCTGCTCAAGGGACTGATGTACCCCAAAAATGACATATTTATATGTTTTGTTGTGTTTTATTTGTGAACTTTAAGGTCTACAGTTTTCTGGTAAGTGTTTAAACCTTGCCCTTCTAGCCTCCTTTCAATGTCTAATTTAATTTAAATCACGATTCAGCCTAGTTCTCTATTCCAAAAGAAATAAGACAAAATTTAAAGATTGCCAGAAACATGTGACTGCACCAATGCTAACTGTGCTGTTCCTTGTTTAAGGTCAAGTGAAGTTCCCTAACATACCTTCTGATAAAACTGATCCTCTTTGCTGGCCGACTTCAGTTCTAACAAAAGCAGGTCGATGGTATTAACGGGCAGGTAGATGGGGGGCCCCGCCGAGGTCAAGCACTCCTTAAGGCCAAAGTATTCCTTCCCGCGGCCTAGCACCGCCCATATGTAGTCCTTGGCCAGGTCGGCGGCATCGGCCACGCGCCCGCAGGCCAGCAGCACGCGGAGCAGCTCGGCAGGGTTGCGCTGCTGGTATGACGCCATCAGCCAGTGAGGGAGGAAGGCCTCAAGCTGGCAGAGTCGGCGCGTCACCGCCTTGTGGAAGAGGGTGAGCCCCGGCTCCTCTGTCGTCATCAACAGGTGCTCGAGAAGCTTCCAAGAGATGCTTACCGGGTCCTTGTCATCAAGGTTCAAGTCTGAGACCAAAAAGAGATCACCGCCAGCGTTAAGGACGTAACCTACCTATGACATCACGATAAGTCAAGAGAGTGTTTCCCATGTTTGTGTATTTACGATTTGTTCATCAAGTTTTAAAGATATATCATTGAAACCAAATCTATACATTCTTAAATAATTACTATATAAGATTTATTTTTATTTTATAGTAGTTTTATTTAGTTGTACACAGCAAAGGTTTATACACACGGAAATGTCCTGTATGAATCACCCTGCCAGGATGTTGATCATAAAGTTCAGTGGAAGTAAACATCTATCAAGAATAGTAATAAAAAAGGGTGTGTGTTGAGCTTCTTTGATTCGAAAGCAAAGTTCCGGATTCGACGATTACGAAGCTTTGCCAATTAAAATATTTCAAGTTTAAACATATGTTTATTTTCAAATTTTGTCGCAATGTTAGAACAAATTAAAGTGTACCCACATTTACGTGGCGAAAGAGAGAGTGAGAAACCATTTAGGGAAAAACACCCTCCTTACACCCGGCCTGGATTAAACGTCGATCTCCCATCATCGGCGGTCCAGGTTTTTGCGAGATTGGCGCCTTAGACCATGCAGCCATCGAAGTGGGTAACAAATAAATTACATGTTGTGATAATAACTTAATTTATCATTTTAAAACAAAATATATTAATCGTGTTTAGAATATAGTATTTTGTAAATCGAAATTTAATACCTAAATTTATATTTTTATCCAAAATTAAACATTAAAAAAAATACTTGAACTTCGAATCGGCTTCGGGAATATTTAATAATATTTGATTCAACTTCGCTTGGAATTGGAAAAGTGGACTTTATACAGTCCTGAAAGATTGTCTTAGATAGGCGCGGTTCCTAGTTAACCATCAAAAGGTTCTGATAATGTTAAATGCGCCTGACTGAACTGAAAGATTGAAGTTTGAAACCGAGAGACAATACCCGAGAAGTTGTTTGTATGTATGTTGGTCTTACATCCTTCTCCTATGCAAATGAAAGTGCAGGCTCCTTTCAGTTATCTTCCCCTGTTCCTCAACATTATTAATCATCATGAGTTTCAAACATATCACAACCTTTTTGTCGACACAAATGACAAATATACCTGATATATTATTATGGGTGAGCCACTTCCACAAAGAGTGTTCATCGCCGTCTCTGGCTGTCGCGCACGCGCTCGTCAAACCCTCGAACACAGGCTCATACCGCAGCTTGAAAAGTCGGCATATTGTCAGCGCTGTCGTGTACAGACCCACGTTGGTAAGAACGGCTACCAACTCACTGGGGGATAGGCGTGAACCTAGAGCAACAAAAAAATTTTTACAGTTCTTAATATATATATATATATATATATATATATATAGTGTCACTCCTCTCCCCTCCTCCCCCCTCTGGTACCTATAAGCGTGGCCTAGAATCTGTCAGGATGAGCTATGACCGAAGTTAAGGGGGATGTAATTGTGTGGGTTCATGATTGATGTTAAGACTTGATTTTTTTTAAAGAAGTTTATTAGTACTACCCTAGTACAAATGTGATGTTGATAGTGATAAAAGGATGAAAGAATTTAAAGAATATCCGGAAGCTTGTGACAAAACGAGGTGTTGCTAGGAATACCTAATGGCCTGCCTGACTCCTAGGTGGTCTCTACACGGTCTCCGTACACCCCCCCTCTCCCCCCGGTACCCTAAGCTCGAGCAGTGGGGCCCTCTTCTATAAATACTGATAAACCAGCGTCCTAACCCGCGTAGTAGGAATCGGGTAGAGTGACCCCTTAGCTGAGATGTTGTTTAGTCAACCACGATGGCTGGATCCCCTACATTTTATACTGCCCTCTGGCCTGGTTTCTGACTAAGGAATGCTGACAATGTTTATGTGGTCAGCTCCTCTATTATATTTGTTTACAGACTAATCACCCGCAACATTCATTTTGTCATTCGCAAACCACAACACACAATATTATACAAACACACCTTCCAAATTAGGCCGTGCAGTTACAATAATGTATATCTTGAGGTGTGCAAAGCCTTGAACACTTTTGAATATTCACCAAGCTTGACTTTGGTTTAAAAAACAAATTCCACCTCTTCAAACGACATGAAGATTCACAAGTAAATATATATTAACGATTCGACAATTATGAATCTTCATGAATAATTTGCATTCTGAGCTGTTAGGTAATGTGCTAGACAATATTCACATAGAAAAAATCTGAAGTAATTGAATTGTAAATTGTAGCTCAATTTACCAAAATATTACAAACAATTATGAAATATAACAGTTTTAAAGTAATTTGAGTGCATTAATTAATATAAGCAACCAATATATATTGTTGGACAGAGTTGTGATCGGAACACACAATATGTATAAACTACTGTTCGCACAATTTATGGAACAACCGGTACAGCGTTTGGCTGGAACATGACTAACGGTTTACTATTTGAAAAACCCTTCTAAGACTGAATTCGTAAGACATCTGTCAGCGTTACAGTGAACTACAAATGTAAACAAACATGAACGTTTTGACGGTAATAATTGAACTCCAACATATATATATTTTTTTTCAAGCATACAACAACTAACAAATCATATTAAAACTTCCATTTGACTTTGAGAACTTTACTATGGCTTGATAAATTGGATTTTGCATACCATTAAAAATAACTTGTATGTAGGTTATGTAAGTGATTTAAGAAAAACAAGTTATCCAAGTAAAAAAATGTATTACATATATTTTATTTCATTAAGAGTTGCTACAAAAAGGGTCCATACTCATTATAATTATGAATAATTATTTAGTGCAGTGTTGCTAAAATTTTCAAAAGTAGTGTACCCCTTTCTAAGAGTCTATTTCCAACCTACGTACCAAATACTTTCTATCTTGTAAAGTATAAAGGATCATTCCAAATTTTAATAATGCCCCATAAAAGTTGATGAAATCGTGTCAAAATATATGTTAATTTGTTCATCTCTTTTGCTATAAAAACATATTTTATGATTAATAAAATTTAGTGGTACACTGTGTATTCCCTGGGACCCTTCCCTTACTCCAGTTTGGTAAACAACAACAACAACAACAATATCGTCTTTATTTGGGCGAAGTTAAGGCCAGTTGTATATGAACCGACCTG
Organism: Timema podura; assembly: GCA_033556935.1. Taxonomy (NCBI): domain Eukaryota; kingdom Metazoa; phylum Arthropoda; class Insecta; order Phasmatodea; family Timematidae; genus Timema; species Timema podura. The sequence continues at coordinate 9,326,029 of JAVRXN010000014.1, read as the reverse complement.
TAGTCGCGTGCTTCGGACTGTGTTTGATGAGCTCTATACGAGCCTTGACGAGTTGATATTCTCGCCTGACGTCAGCCACCTCTAATACCTCCACCTGTCTCCGCTTACTCTCGCTGTCAGCCTTGTGCTCACCTGCGCTGTCCCTCTTGGGGCTTATCCCTGGGGCCACATAGTCCACCTGAACCAACAATTTGTGGCGCTTTTGACTTGTATTCTAATAAAAATAAATTATTAGGACATAAACGGGGGAAGCAACATTGAAGAGTGAGTAAAGCTTGATTCACACGTTGACGAAAATAGAAAACAGAATCTGCTTGAGTGGCAAAGTAGTTCACACTTATTTCAATCATGCTTTCAATTTTAATCAACCCCAACCCCCCCCCTCGGAAAATACTGGTTAAATCCAACCAAATTAAACAATCTAGACTCATATTATTGTTTAAAAATCAAATCAATCAAATTTGAGTGTCTTTTAGTTATTTTTAAAAGTGTTGATAGAATGAGTTAAGTTTCTAAAAAAAAACATGTGAAATAAACAGATTAGATCTAGTTACCTTTTGATCAACTATAATCATCATCGAAGGATTCTAATTTATTTTAATAAGAAAGCAAAAATAAAAGTACTAACATATTTAAATAAAAATAGACTAAAACAACATGCTTAACAATTAAACATATATTGGAAATAGTGAACTGAATAATGCCTAAGTATGTGTTATTATTATTTTATATCTATTATCTATCTTCGCGTAGAAAACAATATAGTCGATTTTTGCAATATAACGATTTCTGAGAATACATTCTATTTAAAACACGAACATATTTTAGACTCTTGCAATATGTTCATTCCCATTTTATTAGGCAGGAATATGTTTAAATATTTTTACCATTACTTCAATAACCAGAGACATGCAAAAGGTGGTGTTATTTTTCTCAAAAAGTGACGATATTATATGCTGAAAGTGATATTACTTATATAAATATGGGTCAAATTAGTATTCATAAAAAAAAAACAGGATATAACTGTCTATATTTTTCGTTCATATTGTGTATTTAACTATTTATTTACATATTCGGAGAAAATTCAAATATAAATACGCACAAAACATTTCACACTTGGTAATGTCAAACTCGTTATCTCAATATCATTACCTTCCAGTTTTACAAATAGCAATACCTATCGGAATAATCGATTATCAATTTATGTTTAGAACAAACAATAACAACATTAAAACATGTCGTCATAGAAGACTAAACATCTATCAAATAAGGAGAAGGGAAATTGTAAAATTCATTATTAGTGGACGAAGGTATAAGAAAAGTGGATATAAATGAATAAAAGGGAACAAACAGAATATGGTTAATACAATGAACATAAGAACACGGTACACACTTCCCCAGTGCTGCCACTGGACATATTGTAGTGCGTGTTGTTTTAATTGTAACTGCCACATTGTGTTAGTTCACTTTCATTTGTTTATACTCCTCTTTCGTATATAGCTAGGTGTACCTTAAAAAGCAAAGAGAGGTTTTCCAGAATCAATTGTACACCTTACAAGAAAAAAAGTGAGGCCTATTTATGGGTCTTTATATTATCACGGACATGGGGCTAAAGGAGTGGACTGGAGATGTGTGGCTGAGGGAAAAGTTTGGAAATATCGACAGGGACGGAAAAGGATGTGCCAGACAACTCGTATTGGCAGAAACGTCAAATGATATTATTATAAATAATAAATTCTCGGTTTGGATTATCAATTTCTTTAAGGCAGTCATATACTCTTTAACATTTTTCTAGATTAATTTTGAACTTTTGAGAAGAGATCGAGATACTTTCTCTCGTCTCAATCAAAATATTTTCTAGTCTCACATATCCCTGTGAAAATACTATTCAAAGACGGAAGGACCTTTTTACATACAAATAAAAAGCGGTGAAATAGGAGCCTACCTTGCTGTCCCCGGGCGACTCCATGACAGGTCTGACTATCCAGGCGTAGTGCTCTGGCTCGACGAGTCTCAGGCAATTGACACAGCTCATGTAGCACTTAGCCTGGCTCTCTAAGGCCATGAGGTCGCCCGAGGTCTCCTGACCCAGACGCAGACCTCGCTCGAACATGACAGCCGCGGCCTTGCGGTAGTTCTCCTTGTTCACGTGGAGGGCGTACAGGAAGTTGTAGTACTTGGTGGTGAGCACACTCTCCCTGCGAGCCCTCACTTCCACCATCTGCTCCAACTCACTCATCAGCCCCTACGCATCAAGACAGTTTCGTTACATCTTTCGGCGTTCGAAGTTTTAACTTTGCTTAGAACATTCATTCACTTCATAATGTAAAGTTACGGAATCGACAATTATAAAGCTTCGCCAAAAAAATTTTTTTTGAGTTAAACAACAACTTTTTTTTTTTGTTATTTCCATCACAAATTAGTTTACGCATGAAAAAAACTTAAAATAATTTATATACATTTTGGGATGGTAACTTAATTTATTATTTTATGATGAAATTTATTAATTATATTTGAAATATAGTCTTTTGTAAATTATATTTAATACCTAAATTTACATAGCTATGCAAAATATAATATTTTTCCCCAAACATTAACACATATTTTTTTAAATACTCTAACTTTGATTCGGCTTCGAGACTATCTCAAATTATTCGATTTGACTTCGCTCCAAATTGAAAAAGTGGACTTCTCACACCCCTAAATAAGAGGTTAAATATATGAGTGAGTATTTTCAAGAGTTGAGGTTCCGAGATGTCACAATTCCTGTTTTTTTTTTCAATTTCAATTTAACCACCTTTTCTATTCTCGGCTCCTTATTCACAAATAAATAAATAACCCCTGTCCATCTGGATTGAAACTGTTCACTTGGGGCTGACATCTTACCAGACAGTAAAATTAAGAGCATTGATGATTTTTAAGGTGTACATAGTACACTTTTGCAATTTGCACTAGGTGTACTTGATACCATCTTGCACTAAGCTATACCTTATTTTATTTAGCACCGCGTCTTACTACCCGTTCGGGTTATACGCTTAAGTACTAATTACGCTAATGGATTAGGAATTGGGAGGATTGAATTTAAAGGAAGTGAACCCGCATTTGCGTGGAGGGAGAGTGGAAAACCATTTAGGAAAAACCACCCTCAGTTCACCCGACCGAGATTCGAACCTCGATCTCCCCGTCCTCGGCGGTCTGACTCAACACGACTGGCGCGTTAGCCAACTACGCCACCGAGGCGGGTTATACCTTATTCATCTTAGCCTCTTACTCTCTTAATTTCATCAACAAAACCAGTTTACTCAGTTGATGACCTGACATTTCAATGGCCATCTTCTACGCAATACCCCCTGTGTTAGGTCCCCCCCCCCCCCCCCCATTCAGACCAACCAAATCCTCTTACCTCATTGGACAGAAGCCATCCCAACAAGCAGAAAGAATTACATATAAATATATACCTAATCACACCATTCCCTAATGAGGTAGGCAAGAAACTGTGCATATATCTCAAAAAAACTCTGTCCTTAATCCATCCTCACTAACTTTCTCTCCACACTTCCCTATCCTTGGATACTTCCTTTGCTTCAACAGAAAGAAGAGTAAACAATTGGTCAATCATCAGCAGGCACACAATGCAAGGCAAAGGAAGAACCTTTGTCAAGAAGCTCTAAGATGCAAGCCTATAAATCTTTCAGGCCCCGAGTTCTTGAGTATATATTTAAAGTAGAGATGTCAGGATACCTGTTTTTCTTAGTTCTGATTCTTTAACATTTACTTTTTCATTATTTTTCCAAGAATTATTGCATAGAAAAACTTACGTGCCTGATACCCTACTCCCCCTTCAATGCGAAACTTGGACTCAATCGTTACAAAACATGTCATTTGAAACTTTAATCTCACAATATTATATCACTAAAATTCTTCAAAACAGAAAATCAAAACCAAGAATTCAAATACTCTCAAAATTAATACAATAAATTGCGGTTTATAAACGGAAAGAGCATATTTCACACATTGCAAAAATTTTCGTAATATTAAGCTCGATTCTTTCGATGCCAGTAAGAATCGAGGGTATCGAGTTTGACAGCCCTAATTTAAAGCTCAGCTTGAAGCTCGAAGTCAAAATCGCAGAGTCCCTAGTCTATATATATTATGATAGCAAGATTAAAATTCGGTTTCTAAATTTCGAAGCTGTGCACAAGATTGAAATTTGAGGCCTACCTCATAAGAGAATTTGATGAGCACGTCGAGCTTGCAATGGATCAGCAACGTCATGACCAGCATGTTGAGGTGCACCTTGCGCCTGACAAGGTCCGGGTTGACGATCATGGCGTCGTACGCCTCCTGGTAGTGACCCAGGTGGAGGTGATGCTCGAACACCACAGAATGGAGCATGGAGAGGTTAGGGTCGTTGGCCGGCGTGGCCTTCCGGATGGCCTCGTTGGCCACAACAATGGCGCAATCTCTGTACCCCAACTGCTCAAACATGCGGATAACCTGCGCACAAGACGTGGAGCACACAATAAACGCAACAGCGAGAAATCGCAAATAAATATAAAATGTTTTAAGTGGTGTGCAATCAGCCCAGAGTTTGTGAGCTTAGAAATATTTTTAGGGTTGTCATAACTTTCAAATATTCGACGTTTAAATACACATTACAAATTTATATACAATTTTTGTCCTGTTATTTACAGCACAAATTAATGTCCACACGAAAAAAATCTAATATGATTAAAATATACATGTTGTGATTGTAATTTAATTTATTAGCTTAGGATATGCTGATCATGTTTGTTATATAACATTTTATTAGTTATATTTAATTTCTTAAGTTATTAACTAAGCAAGATATACTTTTTTCTTGCAACATTAACATTCTTTTAACCCATTCCCTGGCGCACGTGTGGTACAGCCATTTTTCTACTCGTGAACTCTTAACCGACAAATATTTTCGTTACTAATTTATTTTCTAAGTTATTGCTTTATTTGTGGTCATAGTATAGCATTGAAGTGATAGGTCAATCTATCAGATTCAATATTATGAAGTATTCAGAGTGGCTAAAAGTACACTGGTTCATTGATAGATGGCATTACAATGACTTATTTAAATCAAACGTTGATTCACACCTCACACCTGGAACAGAAAGCATTTGGGCAAACAAAGACATTGTTCAACGCAAGCACCAGGGAAAAGGTTAAATAGTCAAACTTCTTTTCTGTTTCGGGGCTATTTCATATTATTAGATTCAACTTCACTTCAGGTTGAAAAAGTGGACTTAGTACACTTTGAGGAATCAAATTTGACATCCGTAGACAAACACACAAGTCACCTTAAGGAGATAGAGCACCATGACGTCCTGGCCTTCCTGTTCGGGTCCCAGCTGTATGACCTTGCTCAGCAGGAAGTTGTCCTTGAAAGCCTGACCCGCGGCAATCAGAAGCAGGTCGCATGCCTTGTGGCGCTCACCGAGCGCCAGATATGCCGAGCCCAGAAGGAAGCTGCGGGCGCCATTGTTCCACTCACACCAACCTTGCAGCTGGCGCACGTACTCCTGGATGAGGGTGTACTGGCCTGCTACCAGCAGGAACTCAGGTAGGAGGAAGTTGGACGTGATGGGCCAGACGAGTTGGCCTGGGCGCGCATGACATCAAGATTAGTTGACCAGAGTTTGGATACAAGTCTATTGAGCGTCTAGAGATCCAAGATTTTCCCAATTTTCAAAGTGAATAAAATATTTCTTGATAAAAATGTTTCAACTCATACCCGAATTAAATATTTGTGAGATGCTATAAAAATCCAAATCAAATTCCAATTTTGAATCAAATTCCATCTGGACACATTTGAATTTGAAATCTTTCAAGATCCGGTATTTTGAATTAAATACGAATTCTAACACATTTCAAATTTGGATTTCAAACAAGTTTAAAGTTTATTACTTGAATTGCTAAAAAACAATGAAGGAAAAAATGCAATGAAAATTAGAAAAAGCCCAGTGAAAAAGCCCATCTTTACAGGGATGTGCTAGTTTTTGAAAACTTCTGCTCCTCTTTAAAGCCTAATAAGCTTCAACTTCGCTTCCAAAGACATTTTGGCTTCACTAATAAAAATACTAATAGATAAAATACAAACTCGTCCGCCTGAACAAAATCTAAAGTTAATGAATTGCTGGTTGTAATAATAATATATTTTTATCAGCTCGAAACAAGATGAGTTAAACATTTTCGTAGATTAAATATTTTTAAGCTGCAATTTAATGTCTAAAGCTTCACCCCTTAAGCTTTTAATTATTGTATTGACACGAAAATAAGATTCACCCTAAAAATACAATCACTTTGAAAGGAAAAAAAAAAAAAAATTATGCCTGAAAATGAATCCACTTTGAAAGCAGTCAAATACACCATATTTCCATTATCTTCCCTAATGTTTATAGTATTTATGTGCCGTATGAAAAGATTTTTAATTTGTGGTTATAACTGTCTTTCCTTTAGCCTTAGATACCAATCTGTACAATGATTTTTTTTCATATTATATAGTTTGTAAAATAATATTGAAAATTATATATATTTTTACAGTAAAACAAAAATAAAAATACTGGTACTTATTTTATAGATATACCCTTGAATTCTTAAGGATATTTGAGATTTGAGGATTCAATATATATATATTTAAGGATTTGATTCTTGAATAAGAAATTTTTTAGAATCCTCAAATCTCCTTAAGGATTAGAGGGTCCCTCCCTATTTCTAACATAAACTCCATCCGTCGCAATATCTCACCAAGAGACGAGATGTATTGAAGAAGAGAGTGGTCCCACATCGGCAGCTGATCATCGCTGAGGTCGAGACGAGCCAACAAACCGCGGGCATGAGTCGAACCTGGACCCTAAGGACAAAATACACATGGTTCATTGGTTTTCTTAAAAATTACAATAATTTACAATATGTATAATGTACAAGCAAGCTTAAACAAGCTAGTTTTAGGTGTCTTTGTCATCTTCATTATCAGTTTATTGTTCCAGCGAGCTGGGTACAATTTGTGAGTCTTTTCCATTTCTTTCTATCTAGATACATCCATCCATCCATCCATCCATCCATTGTCTTCTCGGTCTTCTCCCGACTTACTACCTCCTCCTCCACTTCCTTCCCTCCTACTCTTCCAATTTCGATCTTCTTCAAAGGCCTGAACCATTTCTTTCTTGATCTGGTCATTTTTTCACATGAAGGTTCTTTCATTTTAGTCTGTGCTCATATAAAATGATTCCTTGTTATTTTGTATAATATTTTATTTAACAAATGTGCTCCAAAAATTGCGATTTGCGTTGTTTTTTTTTTAAACTAGAGCCTCCGTCGAATCCTATAATTCTCGAATTCAAATCACGAATAAAAATTTGAATCTTTGAAAATTTACAAAATTATGTATTTTAGGGATAGGCCCTAGAATCCTTTAAATCCATAAGGATATTTGAGATTCGAGCATTTTTAATTTGATAGGAATATCGTAGCTTTTGATATACACGTTGTGATGTATCAATTAATGATAGATATATTGATACATTACGAAAAAATGCCATCCCTAATCTACGTATTAAACATCAATTGTTTGTTTAGAATCGATTAATATATTCAGACAATCTCACTTAGCTTATACTTTTAAAAAAAAAAGTGTGTCAAAGTTGTTAAGTTTTTACCTATTGTTACTGTCATGTCAGGTCGTATTATATTCGGGCCATTACGGTATATTTACAATTTGCCGGCATTTGAGTGAAACAGAAACTAAATTAATATGAAAGGTAATAGACTACTACCCATTTTGGATGTTACTGTTTTGTTTAGTTGCCAGTTTTATTGAAAACTAAGAATCGAGGGATGAGAGTTGTAATATTAAGATTGATTCTCGATTCTTTCGATACCAGTAAGATTCTAGGGTATCGAGGAATCAAGTTTGACAGCCCTAATTAATACAATTTTATAGTATGCAAAGTCCATTTTTTTATTTCGTACCAAAGTTCTGAAAAAAAATACTTAGTGTTGGATAAAAATATTATACTTTGCATAACTATGTGAATTTGGCTATTAATGATGATGTAAAAAATGCTATATTACAAACATTATTAATATATTTATCTTTAAAATGATAAATTTAATTATTACTAAATGTAATATTTCATATTATTTTACACAAAAACTAATTTTTTTCTAGAAAAGCCTCGTAGTTGTCGAACCCGGTATTTTACTCTCAGATCGACGTAAAAGCAAACAAATATTTAAACATAGGTCGAAGTTTTCAAACGTTCACACACCCCTACCAAATCAGAATCGAAGAAAAAACTAATCGTACTGACGTGAGAAAATTACCCCCATATGTTTATGTTTTTTCTGAGATCCAGATTCAAGATTTGTATTCGATAAAAAGACTATATGATCCATCCTCTAGTAATAACTCACCAGCAAGAACAGCTCCAAGAGTGTCTGAGTTCTGAACTGTGGCCTTCTGAACATCCCCATATCACTCAGGTTCAACAAAGAGAGCCTCTGAACACTGGGGTCCACGATGTTGTAAGTGGTCGGAGTTTCACACACCCACATGACAACGTAGTACGCCTGAAACACCGACAACAAACATACACATAGCATAGAATACAGGGATAAGCGAGTACTCGGAAATTCGAGCTCGAGTTGAGTTTTACATGGTGTCTATTCAAATTGATCAATGAAATTACCGAGTCTTCCCCCCCCTTCCCCCCCCCCTGATCATTTCCTAAAATTCCAAACACAAAAGTATGTCACATACCCTTATACTCCCCCTCCCATCCACTGCAGATTTCTTATTAATATTTTTTTATGAATAATAACATGTTTTAAGATTTTAAATAAACATGTTTTTTAATTTGTATTAACATAGTCTCCAAGGAATTAAAAAAATTATAAAATAAAAAATATATTTAACAGCTACAAACAATTATACACACTTTAAATCACATTAAAATTTACCGATTTAATGAATATTATATTTCACATTTTGAGTAAAGGGTGCCTCACACAGTGCTGGTTTATTTGCTATTCGTTAGCTATTCCCTACACCAAAGCGAATTCCCAGGTAAACAATTTGCCAGCGTTTTGGGGGACCATATTTATTATTATTATTATTATATTTGTAAGAAAGTACAGAAAAGGTGGATGATAGAAACCTATTAAATGGAACTAACACAATATGGCTCTTACAATGAAAATAAGAACACGGTTCACACTTTACACGCCGTCATCGAACAAATGGCAGCAGTGTTAAGTGTGAACTGTGTTCTTTTCATTGTAAAAGCCATATTGTGTTAGTTCCTTTTATAAGTTTTTATCCACCTCTGCTGTACCTTCTTCCAAATTTACTTTACAGGCATTCCTGCTTCCAGTATGTGGTCAGTTTTTTATTCAAGCCATATATTTTCCACCACCAGCTGGCTAGGTCTGTCGTAGCTTCATATGTCTTATTATCTAACTAAAGACTAGGACAGACACAACATCCAGTCCCCGACCATTAATTCATCACTGTGAAAGGGTAAACCCACATTTCACCAATGATACATTTTTTGGTCATGGCAGAAATCGAACCCAGGAGCCTTAACTCAGTAGGACACGCTAGCGACTGAGATAAGGTCTCGACCCGACCTTCTTCCAAATAATCGTACTAATATAATAGTGCTTCATGTGTTTACAATTATATCATATTTATTTAATAACATCATACCTGAGTAAGAATGACAATTCTTGGCATTAGAATAGCTTTGACAGCATTGACGACTGACTGACGGTTATGGACGGTGGCCAGCAGATTTTCTCTGGTATCTATAGTCTCAATCAACCACAGCAGTAGATGTAAGGTGGCCAATAAGTTGCGACAGATGTTGAACCTGTAAACGACAACATCTTGTCATTGCTTCGGCAACAAGAGGATCAGAAAATAGCAATGTAAAATAGTCTAACAAATTGAAATAAAATAATAACAAGCTTTCAACAAATGCTTGGAAGAGACTGAAGTATATGGTTAGCAAAACTCAAAAATCACCTTAGTTCTATTAAAACTAGGTTAGAATTTTTTTTCTTTTGCAAAGCAAAGTGCCACAGAATTTTTTTTTTAGTACATTGCCTCACTACATGGTTAAATATGAGCCAAATTCAAGATCTACTATCTCATGTACGCCAACATTCTCAATACATGTCCATACCATCTCACCCTTGCTTCCTCTACTATCTCATGTACTCCAACATCCTCATTACATGTCCATACCATCTCACCCTTGCTTCCTCTACTATCTCATGTACTCCAACATCCTCATTACATGTCCATACCATCTCAGTCTTGCTTCCTCTAATATCTCATGTACGCCAACATTCTCATTACATGTCCATACCATCTCACCCTTGCTTCCTCTATCATATCATGGTCCCCAATTTTTTACTGAACGTATTCATTTCTAATCATGTATCTCCTGGTGACATTTATTGGATGATCCAAAAATAAATATAATTTATCTTACTTTTAAATTTGGTTTAAAACCTTTTTACTCGACAATCTTCGATTCGGATTACATTCATAGTTTAAAATCTCCGATTCTACAAGCTTACTTTATAGCCAAGTGACGAGTCAGTTGAACGCATACCTCACTACTGCCATCTGGTAGAGGGATTGCGCGACAGTGCTGATCCCCAGACTACTGCTATAGAGATGGCTGACCCTCAAAAGGAGTCTCGAGGTCTGGCTGCTATTCTCCTCCTCCTCCATCCTACCTGGACGGTTCAGGTCCAGCGTGAGGGCCTCCACCAGCTTCATCATCCCGCTGTGTAGGTCTTGTAAACCGAGAAGAGACTCTTCGAACTGATCCAAAAACTCTGTCTCCAAAGACTAAAAAACAGAAGAGAGAGAAATACTTGAGACATATTAAGTCTGACTATTAAACTGTGCCATTCCATTCTGGTCTAGGTAGGTGTCATCCTGTATTTAGTATAGCACCATACTTGAGACGTACTAGGTCCAACTATTACATTTTGGTCTAAGTAAGTGTAGTCTTGGATTTGTTACATCGCCGCACTTGAGGCGTATCGAGTTCAACCATAAAACTGGCTCTTCGTGGCAGTGACAAATGCTATTTTGTTTGTCATTTCTACTATGCAACACATGTCCATCACAGACCCAGTATTCAAATATGAGTGAAGAATTACCCTGAGCACAGGACGAATCATGACAAGATCAATGGCAGAACATTGGTGTGTTAGGCCAAAGGTTTTGGGTTCAATTCTCGTGTCCAGGTGTCATTTTTCAACTAGTTTAAGTTAAATAAACAACAAAGAGAACACTTTTTGAGTAATTGAATACTATTAGTATAATTTTGCCTCTTTTTTTTCATAATTGTATTAGCCTACAAAATACACAAGTCTACATAATTCCTTTCAACAATCGCTTAAAATTGTAATCAAATCAAGGTCTTCATAATTGAATCAGAAATACTTTTTTTCTCGAGAGTTTTTAATTTCTCGATTCGAGTGTCCTAGCGTAAGTAAAATGCTATCACATTGACCACAAAAGAGAACATTTATATTTTCTTACAGGTCTTTTCTATAAAAAAAAATTGGATTGAAAACGTGAAGTATTTTTTAAGCACCGTGTCTTACTACCCATTCGAGTTATACGCCTATCTACTAATTACACTAATGGTTTAGGAATTATGAAGGTTTAATTGATAGGAAGTGCACCCACTTCTGCGTGGAAGGAGAGTGGACAACAATTTAGGGAAAACCACCCTCAGTACACCCGACCGGGATCGAACCCCAATCTCCCTGTCCTCGGTAGTCTAGTCTGACACGAGAGTAGCGCGTTAGACCACACGGCCACCAGAGCGGGTTTGGTGTTGTTCTATTCTAATTTTGAGCCCCTGTTTGATAAACGCTTTTCACCTGTGAGTTGACCATCTCCTTGACGCAGTCTCTCATGGCCTCGTCGGGGTTACTAAGATGGAAAAGCTCCTTGTTGAAGGCCAGTTTGGTTTCCTCGGGTAACCTCTCTTCCAGGTCTACCAACACGCCCATGATCTTGATCAGGTCCGCACATACATCCGGGTCGTCGCCCAGCAGCAATGTCTGACCAAACTGCTCTGGGTACACTTTGGCGGGATCCGTAAAGAACAAGTGCTCCAAGGCATCCATCGGCCTGTGAAGTGGAACAAATAACGGATGTGTTCATGGTAGGGGGTGTGCAAAGCCCATTTTTTACAAAGCAAATATATGAAATCTTCTTGAATTTTGAATATTTGTTGGTTAATTTGTCAGTGAAAGAATATTAAATTGTGCTTATTTAAAATTTATTTAACTATATACAACTAAAAATAGTTCGCAAATGTTTAATTACACAATTGTTTGTATTATTTATTTCTAAACTGATATAATAATTTATTATCGCAACATGTAAATCAATTAGTTTAGTTATTTTTAAGGAAAGAACCCTCGAATCATTCGAATCCTTAATGATAATTCGAGAACATTTTGTATTCAAGACTCAAATCACCCCCCATCGCTCCCCCAATAATTATAGACTGAACTCAACAACCCAGCCCCAGACCAGTAATTTAACACTTAACTGAATGTATGAATGAAAAGATTATAAGAAAGAATGTTAACATTAGTTACATTTGTATTTTATATTATATTATATTATATTTATGTTTGCTCTTAAGATCTGATTTTTTTCCACGATTGAGATTCGAGATTTGAAGGTAAATTGTATATTCAAATTCATAAAAAAGTGGATTCGACCCATCTATAATAATTATAAGAGAATCGTAGATAAATGAAGCACTTTTTCGAGATACTGTTTGGGTCATACAGATAGTTATTAATGATTATTAACTATTACGCTTATGTGTTAGGGATGAAGAAGGTTAAATCTAGAGCAAGTGTTCCCACATTTGTATGGAGAGAGTGGAAAACTATTCTAAGAATAACAATCCTCATTACACCTGATCAAGATTCGAAACCTGACCTCCCAATCCTAATATATTGCGAGAGTGACGCCTCAAATCAGTTACCGGCAATTGGTAGAACTTGCAGCTATTTAGAGCACCGATCCCGTAAGAAAAGTGTTTTGTCATTAAAAGTTGATAGTTGAGTCTTTTAAACTCGGAAATATATCAAGTACCTTCAAATAAGTGTTTGAGTGCTACCAAAATAAACTTTATTGGTCATGATCTGCAATGTTATATATATTTTTAAATAGTTTGGTCTGAAAATATACCAAGGTGTCTACTGAGTTGGAGAAACAAAAATTAGTGAATTTTTGGTGAGATTTTTTGACCACAAAATTCCTTCAGTAAACAGTCAAACATTATATAATGCATATAAAGGCCTAATGAACTCACACCGCAACATTAAACTTTTCCTTGGTATCACGGTAAAAATAATCGGGCAACTAGCGCATGGCATCATGGGTAGCGGGTCACCCCCCCACATACAAACACTTTAATATTCACTACCACACCGTAACTGAAATAATCTAATAATACCACAGAATCTACTAGTAACAGGTACATTACATCCCCTCCTCCTTGTCACCAATTACCTGATCAGAGAAAAGTGGTGTTTCTTGACGAGAACCAGCCCAGTCTGGCGCAGTAGCACCAAACCGACAGGCTTGCTGGCCGCCCGGTGGTAATGAACGCAGCAGGCGTAGAACTTTGCCCAGCAGCTCTCGGCCAGGTCCAGGTACTCGTCGTCTGAAAGTTCGCACTCTTTCGCCTCTTTCCTTATCTCCGTCTCCACGGCCACGCACACCTGGTCCTTCAAGACCGAGAGGGACAGGTTCACGTCGCTCAGCGTGGTTGAGCGGCAGAAGAGCTGTGCAAAAACAACACGACACTAAGTAGCGCAATTGAAGGACGCTTTCTGAACATCAAGATGAGCCACAAATAATAGAATTTAGAGGCGTAGTAAATCAATTTGGAGGCAAAATATGTCATTGTAGGCATACTAAATCAATTTGGAGGCATACTAAGTCAATTTGGAGGTGTGTTAAATCAATCTGGAGGTGTATTAAATCAATTTGGAGGCATACTAAGTCAATTTGTAGGTGTACTAAGTCAATTTGTAGGCATACTAAGTCAATTTGTAGGCATACTAAGTCAATTTGTAGGTGTACTAAATCAATTTGGAGGCGTATTAAATCAATTTGGAGGCATACTAAGTCAATCTGGAGGTGTACTAAATCTATTTGGAGGCATACTAAGTCAATCTGTAGGTGTACTAAGTCAATTTGTAGGCATACTAAATCAATTTGTAGGCGTACTAAATCAATTTGTAGGCGTACTAAGTCAATTTGGGGGCGTACTAAGTCAATTTGGGGGCGTACTAAATCAATTTGGAGGCATACTAAATCAATTTGGAGGCACACTAAATCAATTTGGAGGCATACTAAATCAATTTGGAGGCATACTAAATCAATTTGGAAGCGTACTAAATAAATTTTTTCAATATGAAGCAAAGTTGAATCAAATACTGTATTGAAATATTATCATAGTCTAATCACCAAAGATTAGATATTAAAAAAAACAACTATTATATGTTGAAAAACTGTATGAATTTAAGTATATATAATTTACAAAGTGTTTTACTGCAGACAATATAAACATATTTCCCCCTAACCTGATAAATTGTTTTGATCACAAAATGTAATTTAATTATTTTAGATTTTCGTCGCGTGAATATTTCTTTGTGATAATCATAACAGTAAGAAATGACAAAAATCTGTATTTTAAAATAACAAAAATGTAAAAAAAGGCTGTATTAAATTAAATATTGGAAGGAGGGCAAAGCCTACACACTTATCAGAAAACTGTAGGTCAAAATTTTTTTTTATAATTTATTGGCGAATTTTCACAAATTATCAAATCCAATTTTAAATAGAAACCGAAGAATTTTTGAATATCACTATATTCATTATTCAAATTTCAAATATATATATTTCAGGAATATGTAGTTAAACATGTATGTGTGAATGAAGCTTAGAATATTTGCCAGATTTGACTTCACTTCGAAAATTGTTTTTGACTTCAAATACGAAGCTTTGCTAGTAAAAAATATTGAAAGATAAGATACAAAGTTGAGTTCAGTTTTTGTCATTTTGTGCTCTGATATTAATTACGAATTATTATTTACATGCTAATACTTGGATTTGAAATTTGCATAAAAATGAAAATTAAAGATTTGGAATCCTTAATTAAAGAGGCATATATGTAGAAAAAAGAACTCAAGTGAGACCAAGAAAGAGATGGGAGGAACAGATAACAGAAAGTGTGCAAGTAAGAGGAGAAGAATGGTGAAAGTATGGAGGAAGACAAATAGACTCACACTAAGAGCCTTGGTAATGATAATGATGGGGAACTGCCCCGGGTGAAAGATGTAGTTAGTGTAGGCCCTCCAGGGGTTCAGACAAGGGTCTGTGATCTCCAGTTTGTTCTCCATGGGCTGCTCGAGGATTACAGGATGCCAACTGTCTCCTTCTCCGTCTTCTTTGGTGATGCATGCGCGGGAGACCACGGTCTCCATCTGAGCGGATATCCAAACCGCCCACACCTCGGTGGGGGACAAGCAGAAATCCACGAGGTCCGCCTGAAACAACCACCGATGACTTGTCTTACATTTTCTCCTAGAAACGAAAAACTGAGAATTTTGAGCAATAAATGTATTTACTTCCCAGGAAGCTTCTCATATGTTTTTCCTAGTGATGGGACTCTCAAATCCTTTAATCCCTCGAGTCCTTAAGGATATTCGATATTCAAGGATTCCAGATGCAAATCCTTAAAAAATATATTTTTTCAACCTTTCAAGTGAAATTTGTTAGAACGCTAATATTTCCTATTGGTTGTTCAGAGCCAATTATAATTATAGGATGAACTTAACAACCAGGCCCAGACCAGTAATTTAACACTTAACTGAAGGTAAAAATGTTATGAATTACAAGAAAGAATGTTAATATTTAGTTACTATTTGTATTTTATACTATTCTATTATGTATATAATTTGTTTCAAGATTCGGATTCAGGATTCAGAGGTAGATTGGAGATTCCGATGCGTAAAATTGTGGATTCAAACCAACTGTAGTTTTTCCAGCCATTTGTAAGTGCTACTTGGTTCCTCAATCTTTTTATTTTTATCTTTGTATCTTAGTACCCATTCGGGTCGCACGCTTACGTACTAATTATGCTAATGTGTTAAGGATGAGGAGGATTGAAATTAGAGAAAGTACACCCGCATGTTTGTGGTGGAGTGGAGAACCGTTAAAGAAAAACCTCACCCTCATTACACCTGACCGGTATTTGGTCCTCGATGTCCCCGTCATCGAAAGTTCCAGCCTATTGCTAGAGTAAAGGTTTCTATTTTCAAAAAATAACAAAAGTTTTTAAATTTTATTAAAAAAAATAATTCACAAACCATGAAAAATCATCTTGTAAGCCCACAGTTTGGGAACCAATGAATTAAAAGAGAGTGAGTTGGGGGTGGGGGAAAAGGAGGGGGTGAGGGAGGGAATTTTACTATAATTATTATTATTATTATTATTTTTTTTTTTTATTTAGCACCGCGTCTTACTACCCGTTCGGGTTATACGCTTAAGTACTAATTACGCTAATGGATTAGGAATTGGGAAGGTTGAATAGAGGAAGTGAACCCGCATTTGCGTGGGGGAGAGTGGAAAACCATTTAGGAAAAACCACCCCCAGTTCACCCGAGCGAGATTCGAACCTCGATCTCCCCGTCCTCGGCAGTCGGGCTCAACACGACTAGCGCGTTAGCCAACTACGCCACCGAGGCGGGTATTTTTATTATTATTATTATTGGCACCATGTCTTACTACCCATTCGGGTTATACGCACTTACACTAATGTGTAATGGTAGGGTGATTGTGATATGAAATGGAGGACCTACAGTTTAACGTGGGATCCGAACCACGGTGGAGGCCTGGCATTCCTCACGAATTTTACTAGGGTGGGAAAGTTAAAACACCTATTATTATCACGTTTGATAAGATTTGTGTTTGTATATTATACTGGATATCATCTGTGAATGAACTGTATGGTTACTAGTGAGGGAACAGCGTTGTCATTCTCTTGTTTTAGTCTGGTCAATCCTTCTCTTAAATACAGGACAAATTTCGCAACGCTGGTTCGTCACTGTTACCAGTAGCTCCTTCTTACCCCAGCACACCACCTTCAGACATAACTGAGAGCGAGGAGATTTGGCAACAGTTAATCGAAAGAGAAGATAAAGTTTTTCTCCTTAAAACTTGCAGTTCCCTCAAAGGTGGTAATGGGTGTCAGCAGATTCAAGCCCATCTCTACAGTATGAGCCTTACCTTGTCAGCGTTAATGGTGTAGATAAACTGAAAATGGTGGGTGCCGGACTCGTTCACCGGCTTCACGATGCAGAACTCTGATTGGCTTTCATAGCAGAGAAACACCCCAAGCAGAAGTTCGCTTGTCTTGGGACAGATGGCCTTACGTATTACATGGTGTTGAGCTGTAGCAAGGATGTGAGAATTAACAAAGTGTCCAGATAAAAATTTATTTTTTAATTCTCTCATTTCTTTCAAGTTTTCCGGAGCCAATATACTTTTTTACAAACCAATATCTATCAATATTAGGTACCGTATATTACTAGCTACATCCTTTTATTCTACATCCAGTTATTAAGATTATAGCTAAATATTAAAGTTGTGATGAATTCTCTATTTTACAGGTTGCTCAACACCCTGCTTAAATTGCTGATATGAGATAGTTAAGCTTCGACTTCACTTTGAATATTCTTCAGCTTTTGAACTTCGCTTAGATTTTTTTTATTGTTATTTAATGTGCACTTTCTGAACCGAATGATTAAGTCAGCACACTACCCATAAACAATAAATGAGAGATGAGGTATGTAAGAAAAATACAGCAAGGGAGACCAAAAAACAGATGGGAGGAACAGATAACAGAATATTTTCAAGTGAGAGGAGAAGAATTGAAGTGATAAAGAAAGAATGGTGGAAGGAAGATGGAGGAAATTTACTAAACTGACCTGGCCACGGGCTGGAAACAGTTGTTGTGGGGACCTCAAATCCTTGAGGATATTTGAGATACGAGGATTCAAGAAAGAGTTCATGACTCTAATCCTTAAATTTTTTTGTTAATATATCAAGTGAAATTTGTTTTGGAGTTTACTGCTAGTTCAGAACTAATTAAAATAGAGGATTAATTTAACAAAGATGCCCCAAACCAGTAACTTAACACTTTATTGAATGTATTTTTTTTATACATTCATTAATGTTTCCAGCCTGTGGTCTGTTTTTTATTAAAGACATATATTTTCTACTACCGGCTTGCTAGGCCTGTCGTAGCTTCATATATCTTATAATCTAACTTAAGACTAGGACAGACACAACATTCAGTCCCAGCTGTTAATTCATCAATATGAAAGGGTAAACCCACAATTCACCAATGACAAATTTTTCGGCCATGTCGGGAATCGAACCCGGACCCTTAGCTCAGTATACAGACATGCTACCAACTGCGCTAAGGTGTCGAATTCAACAGAATACATGAATGTTATAACGAATGGATGAGTTAGAATGTTAAAATTTACTTAAGATTTGTAGTTTAAATCATGTTTTTTTTAACACTGTAGATTACTACCGTTCAGGTTATATGCATTAGAATCTATCACCTATACTATTAAATTATAATTCCTCTTATGTTCGTCATTTTTCCAAAGATTCAGGATTCAAAGGTGAAGTGAAGATTGGATTTGAGATTAAGATTAGTAAAATAGTGGATTTGTCCCAACACAACCTCCAACCCCCCTAGCCGCAATTTATCACTATGAAAGGGCAACCCACATTTCACCAATGATGGACAATTCTATGATTTATATCTTGATGAAATTTTATAGATATTCTTAGCACATTTTATTTCATATATATTATTCTAAAGTGTATACACATATATGTAAGCCACAGACCTCCCTGTGTGCTGCCATGTTCTGTCCCGTCGCTCAGGAGACTGGTGTAAGCGACCAACTGCGCGCGACTACACGACCACATCCTTAGGTAGCCGTCTTGACACACTGCGAACAGGTAAGTCTCCAGACCTATCTCGTGTAGTACCATACTCACCGCTACAAGATCGTCACTAGCCTTGCCTCTGGAAGAAGAGAAGCTCCCGATTTTTTTTAAGTATATCAAGAAAAATAAAATAATAAAATACATTGATTTTTTCGTTTTAAGATATTTACCTAATTGTGAATAATTTAAGGAATTTATAATATAAAATACTGACCCGATATGGCTTAATTGCGGGCGCACACCATAGAGTTTTTTTTATGTATTAAGATATAAAATTAAGTATGAAAAAACAAATAATTAGCTTTAAAAACTTCCGAATCCTGATCCGAAAGAATAATTCTGGATTTGACAACCACAAAGCTTCGCCAATAAAAATATTTAAAGTTTTTTTTGCACTGCGTCTTACTATCGTTTAGGTTATACACACAGTATCAATTATTATGCTAATGTGTTAGAGATGAGTAAATTAGATTTAGAGAAATGTACCTACATTTATGTGGAGGGAGAGTGGAAAACCCTTTAGTATTCAGAGTTAAAATCACCTCTAATGTTTTAAATTTGTGTTACCATATTTATTTATCTGAGGTACTTACATGTACTTTCTGAAAAGAATGATTATATCAGCAAATGAAATTTCTATGAGAGATAGAGAAAGGGTCTACCAATTTTGGCAGGAAAGGTATTGTCTCAAATCTTCCGAGGGTTCTTTTACATGCCACAATCGAAGTTGTGCTAAGAATATTTATTGCTAAAAAATAAGTCTGTAGATCAGTGGTAAGAGCAATTTGGCATACTGAGTCAAAGGTTCCAAGGTTCAATTTCTGTGTCCAGGTTCATTTTTCAATTTAAAGAAATAGGTTCATTGTGTTTGTTCCTTTTATGTTTCTATTCACCTTTCCTGTACCCTCTTCCAAACTTAAACAGAACATACAAGTATTTCAATTTTTTCGGGCTTGTTCTGTATGATTAAGTTTTGATGGTTTGGGTTCCATTCAACTCGAACAATATCGTTCCTAAATTTGTATGTTAGTGTTTATAGTAAATGTATAATAAGTAAGTGTAGAAACACTGTACATGATGTAAAGTAAGTGATAGTCAAGGAAGCCAAACTGAAAGAGATTTAGGTTAGGCCTAGATTAGGAATAATAATATTACAATAGTATTTACATTCTTAGTCAGTTTAGTTAATAACGAGAGAAAAAATATATAGTTTATCCACAAGGAATTAATTATTGGAAGCCTTTGATACATTTTTGGATAAACATTTTAATTAATAAATCAAACAAGACATATTTCTAGAATAAAAATTTTAGTGACTTTCAATCATTGTTATTATTATTATTTAGAGCCACGTCTTACTACCCGTTCGGGCTATACGCTTAAGTACTAATTACGTTAATGGATTAGGAATGGGGAAGGTTGAATTTAGGGGAAGTGAACCCGCATTTGCGTGGAGGGAGCAGTGGAGAATCCTTTAGGAAAAACCACCCCCAGTTCACCCGGCCGATGATTCAACCTCGATCTCACCGTCCTCGGCAGTCGAGCTCAACACGACTAGCGCGTTAGCTAACTACGCCACCGAGGCGGGTTCAATCATTATGGTGGTAAAAGTTGTTCTTAAAATCGGGGTTAGCAAACGACAACGAAAGACGCAATTTGAACTAACCTCAGAGCTCCGGCTATCCCAGAGAGAAACCGCGGCATGAGTGTGTCCTGTTTGAGCTCCTGGGTGACTGCCACGCCAGACACGGGGTCCAGCCTTATCAGAAGAATTAGGCCGGTATTGTAAGCCAGGGCAAAGAGAGCCTCTTCTTTCATGGCCAGCCACGTCACACACGTATGAGGAAGACACGTGTCTGCCAAGCGGACAGATAGTTGCGTAAAGAAGAGTGTTAACAAGTCAGAACTAGGGAGGGAACACTAGAATCCTTAGGGATATTTGACTAAAACTTCGGAATATAGATACAAACAATAGTTTTGTTTCTTCGAATTTTGAGTTGAACAACTTTAGAGAACTATAATAAATGCTGTTTATTCCAACATAATTATAAATAATCACCAACAACCTGTTTCCTAGTCAATAATTAACCACTTAATATGAACATAATCAAAAATGAAGGGGTAAAAAATATACCAACATGGGAAATTTAAACCAACATGCTTTTATCTGATTACCAAGATTCGAAATCAAAAAAAAGGGGATTCAACACATCTATATTTTTAATAGGTACCCGTTTAGGTTACATGCAATGGACAAATTACACAAATGTGTTGTGGGTGAGAAGGTTGAATTCAGAGGAAGCGTTAAGGCATTTGGATGGAGTGAGAGTGGAAAAACATTTAGCAAAAAAATCCCAATTTAGTATATCCAGACAGGATTCAAACCCTGGTGTCGTCATGGGCGGCTCAGTCTATTGTGAGGGAGGCTCAGACCATTTGACCACCAAACAGGTCCATTTCTTATTAATTATAATTGTAGGAACTTAAAATCTATTGGACACCTTTAGAGGTTGGGTGGTTAGGAATTCCCGCAGTCATTACAGATGCATTAATAGCCTCAGATAGTTTTTATTTGCACCCTGTCTTACTACTCATTTGTTTATACGCTTATGTAATATTACGCTAATGGTTTTAGGATTAGAAGGCTATATTTAGAAGAAATGTACTTGCATTTGTGTGGAGGGAGAGTGGAAAACCATTTTGTACATCAGTACACCTGACAGAGATACGAACCCTGATACCCCCATCATCGGTAGTTTGGTCTAACATGAGAGTAGCAGGTTAGGCCACACGGCCAATGAAAGCGGGGCCTTACAGTCCTTTCATGTGAATTTTAAATATATTCATTCTAAAAAGAGTATGCTAAGGTTATATATTTTTTAAATTCTTTATCAAACATGGACAATGAATGTAAGAGACTAGAAAAGCGGAGGTAGTGGGAATGAAGTTTTTGAGGAGAGTTTTAGCTGTCATGAGGAGAAAGAGGATTAGGAATGACAATTTTTTGGACAAGTGTTGGGGGTACAAGAGATAGTAGAGGAAGCAAGGGTGAGATGGATGGGTGGATGAAATGATGGAAAAGGAGAGGATACTAACAATAATGATGGAGATGAAGTATGCTGAAAAAAATATCGCAAGCGAGACCAAGAAAGGATGGAAGGACCAGGTAATAACAGAAGTGTGCAAGTAAGATAAGAATAGACGCAGATGTAGGAGGAAGAATGGCGGAGGGACAGGAGAAGGACTAAAAGTGATCTAGCCCCAGTCTGGTTCAATATGTTTATCACTACGCTAGTTTCTAAAAGTGCTCACTTGTGACCGGGTGGTTGATGACATGAAACGTGGAAGAGTTCTGAGCGGCATCTAATGTCACCCCGGCAAAGATTGACTGGGTGCCGAGGTCAGGGTACAGCGTGAACGTGTGGTCCTGAAACACACGACTATTACTAGAAGGATTTAGGACACAATCATGGTATAGTTTTTGTGTGAATATATTTTTTAAAAGTTGACAACGGATTTGGAACCAACCGTGCCACTTTATCTTCCGACCTATCTACCGAATGAGCTATATGGTATCATGTCAGTTTGTCATTTATAGTTTTATTTTCACCGCATATGTACTAATTATACTAAAGAATTAGGAATGAGGAGGATTTAACTTATAGGAGGTGTGCCCAAATTTGAGTGGAGGGATAGTGGAAAGCTATTAAGAAAAAACCACCCTCAGTACACAAAACCGTGGATTCGAACCTCGATCTCCCCGCCATCGGCGAGCGAGCTAAACCGACCGAGCGACTTCTGCCGCTAAGATATCAAAGTGGCAATTATTTGCAAATGGAGGGTGTCATGTGGCCATAGCTCCTCATTTGTCCTCAGGAGGCTGAGTTTGACCTCATTTCAAACTCATTGTTTCACAAATAAATTTTGGAAGCACCAAAGATTGGACCTGGGACCTCTGGATCTGTAATCAGGAACTCTGGCCCCTAAACCACAAAGGCGGTCACTATTTTATTACCAAGTATTATTTTATAGTTATTGAAAATATCTAACAAAATTGACAACTTCAAATCACATGTCTTGACATATGAATATGTGAAAGAAGGTTTAACAGCTCTTTTAGATGTCCTATGAAAATTGGACTTTAGTTTGTTGCCAAAGCTTTTCAAAAATATTTTGGGAGCAGCTCAGTTAACTTTGGGCTGTATATTCACCCCTGGTAAGACTAAAAGAAGGGGTGGACTGTTTCAACCTCTTTATGAATCCTGTTAGGATGCGGGAGCAAGAGACGGTGAACGCTGGAAACGGTGGCTATCAATATGACGACGTTATTGAACGTCTCGTGAATGGTGATCCCTTCTAAGATGTGCGTGTCCTGGAATTTGTAGCGGACAGTGTTGCCAGACAGGTTCAGGTCCAAGCTGTGTTCGACCAACTCGAGCACATCCTGACTGATCCGCCTGTAACAGAATTAGTAATAGTCACCCCTTAAGCATCCCTGTACGACGGTTGATTATGTTAAAACACCTTTCCACTCTTTTTTTAGCACCGTGTCTTACTACCCATACAGGTTATACATGTATTAATTATGCTAACAGTTTTAGGGATTACAAAGGTTATATTTAAAGGAAGTGTGCCCACATTTTCATGGAGGAAGAGTGGAAACCCATTTTGGAAAAACCAGCCACCTCCGACAGAGATTCGAACCTCGATAACCCCGTCGTCGACAGTCTAGTTTACTGCGTGAGTAGCGCGTTAGACCATGCGGCCATCGAAGCGGGCAATTGTACACTTAATGAAGGCGATGGTGTGTTAGAATAACATTAAAATCATGGTTCTTATTACTCATCTCCTGTTTGTAGGGTGAATCGAAATTATTTTTTTTTCCTTAATGGTGTTACATCTAAGCTCAGTCCATAGCGTGTCTACCTACTGATGTAAGGGTCCCGGATTTGATTCCCGGCATGGCCAGAAAATGTATTAAATTAGTTTAAACGTGGGTTACCACTTCCAAAGTGATGAATTGATAGCTGGGTGTTGTGTCCACTTTAGATTTAAGTTACCGTAGTTTATAAGTCGTGTTCTGATAACTTGTAATTAATTGGTTCAAAGAGTACACATTAAATACCTTAAATAAAAAAAATATGTTTTTAATATGCTAAGGACTGGTTTTAACAATTGAGTTTCCAAGGGGTCAATTTCACTACATATTTTTTCAGTACTATAATGTCGAACATAGAACATGAACCAGGCCTTACAACTTAGGCTGAGTAGAGAGTATTTGGAAGAGGGAACATTTATTTATCACAAAACGTGTACTGTATGGTAAATGTTACAATATCTAAGAAGAGTCGTACCAATAAATGAATCTATTTCTGGTGTGATATTTAGATGAATCCTTGTAACAGTAGCCTCCAGATTTTTCAAGCACTTTGATGTCTTGTAATGTGCTTTGAGTGCCTCCTGTAAAATAAAATTATCAAATGTGTACAAAATCCTAATATCACCAATTGAAAACAAATTTAAGCAGAAAAAAAAAAAGGGGAGGAATAATACGCAATAAGGGCAGAATTCAATTAAGCCTACACTTTTTCTATGTCATATTAAAATGAATTAAATATGTTTACCATCTCACACAATAATAATAGTTAGATTTATAATAACAACAAAATTAATATTGTAATAATAATAATATTTAGCACCGCGTCTTACTACCCGTTCGGGTTATACGCTTAAGTACTAATTATGCTAATGGATTAAGATTTGGGAGGGTTGAATTTAGAGGAAGTGAACCCACATTTGCGTGGAGGGAGAGTGGAAAACCATTTAGGAAAAACCTCCCCCAGTTCACCCGACCAAGATTCTAACCTCGATCTCCCAGTCCTCTCGGCAGTCAAGCTCAACACGACTAGCGCGTTAGCCAACTACGCCACCGAGACGAGTAAAGTCATATTAAAGTTTTCAAACACGAGTTAAATATAATCAAATCATTATATGAAAAAGTTTGTAAAAATATTACTCTTATTAGGTAATTTAAAATGCAATACCTTTTACTATTATATTTTCACAAGTTTTTATACTTAACCAAATAACTAATTGCTTTAGTTTAATACAGTAGTATTACTGTATTTGTTTCTAATTGGCTGAACGCAAGCCAACGCAATTACATAAAAACAAGAGATGACAATTTTCAGTTCCTTCGAACGAGCGGGTCCGACGATTCCAACAAACGATGCACTTGCGACGTGCTATTGTGAACAGAAAATACTACGAGTGTGAATCTGACAAGCGGGTGCGACCGGTCGTAGACAAGCCGTTATGAACAAGAAAATGTGGATCCAGTAAAATTTATACTTTAAAAAAAAAAATGCTACATACAATTAGCTTAGAAAGCCTAGGCCACAGGCAAGGAAAAAACATATAGGCCCCTATTCAGCAATACGGGAGTTTCTCTGCGTTCCTTGAGCCTGGTTGAGTCGTTAGCCTATGGGGAGTGCTAGTTGCACTTCTAAGTGATAACAGCACAGCACTTGCAAATAAAACAACTCAATTTTGAATTGTTTGTTGTAAAGGTACTTAGCTGGAGAGCAAGTTTTCAAGGGTGTCAGTTTGAGCACGATATTTTAGGTACCAGCGTTAACAACCCCCCCCCCCCCCCCCCCCCCCCCCCAACCACACACACACACAAATCACCTTCTTACCCTCTTCAATGAGCAAACCTTTTCGGACAAATAGCTACCCAGACAGTATTATAAGATTGTTCGCGACCAGAAAATTTGCAAACAATAGCTCGAACAAATAAAGGATGGTTGTGTTGTATGTTTTCTAAGTAATTTGCAGTACGAGTACACTCGTTTGGGAATTAGTTTATGGGAAAGAGGGTGGGGATGCCCTAGCTTTTTGAAAACCGGTTTATCGACACTAGAAGGCAATTTTTGGCTTTTCTCTAGTAAAACCACCTTTAAAGTGAACTGATTTTAAAAATGCCTGCCCGATAACAATGTTGTCAATTTGGACTGCATGTTGCGATCCTCGTGTTGAAGGACTCAAGCACTTGAAGGCTGTAGGTCTGGAGTATATATATATATATTTTTTTTTTTTTGCACCGCGTCTTACTAACCGTTCGGATTATTCTCTTGGAGTGTATTTTTCTGTAGTCTAAGTCAGTTATAAATAATTTTAATAATATTCATCGTTAATTGTAGTTAGGAGAAATTTGATTTTACAAATATAAAGAAAGAAACTTATGTTCTTGGCATTGGTTTTGCTCAATTTAACTTTAGCATTAAGATAGTTAAAAGTATTTGCCTGCTTTCTTATATTTGTAATACTAAGTATAAATAAGTTTAAAATAGCACCAGACATAATAATAGTTGGCAAAACAAACCCGGCCCTTGTCATGAATAAGTAACCTTTCCTTTTTTTTTTTTAGAATAATAGGGCTTGAAGAGGTTATAGCAGCTATTATGAATTATAAATTTACCTGTATTTAGATGGATTTCTTTCCACTTCTCCGGTAGCGTTTGATCTGGTATTACTTCCCTAAATCCTAAAGAAAATTCACCCATATTTCTTAGATCCTTTATTCTGTAACTAGAAACAGATATTATAAAATAATAATTGAGGAACTTTCCCACGCCAGAAAAGTTAAATAAATTTAAAATTCAGGTTGACAATTCCCTTTAACAGCAAGAAAATTTAGTAGGTAAACATGAACACAATTTATTTGGTCACTAAATGCGCTAGCAAACAAGTGATTGCTACAAATAAACGCCACTAGGTAGCACTAGCTACTACAAATATCCAAGGTGCGTCTATAAAGCTATGGTACGTTGAGACTATCTAACGATTCAAGAAAGAATTTTTTTGTCCCATTTAAATTCATTAATAGTTAATTATTATTTGAGTGTATTTTGTAACTAAGATAGACTATACACAAGATTATTTATGAAAGGTGAACGTTTTATATTGTTTTAGTGTCATGTTAGCTGATTCCAAAGATACAGCCAAAATCAAAACCTATTTACTCATGGGTATAATGATTAAAAATGAGTTTAATAGTTTAACGTAATTAACACTGATATAGGCTTTACATTTAACATAAATAGTACATAGATAAGTTATGGAAATTATTGTGAATTTTAAACAATTTGCTCTTTGCCTCATTGTAGGTGGCAAACAATCATTTGAGCGTGCTCAACCATGTCAATACTTATAATACTAATTGTTCTCCTAAAAACTATACTCGAACGCCTCAAAGTTCCTAAGTACACTTAATCCAAAATATAAATTTATTGGCAAGGTTGTTGTACTGGTTTACACGCCTGACTGCTCTGGAGGAGCAGAGTTCAATTCCAACAGTGTGTATTGGAGTGTTTTTTCCCCATTGTTTTATAAATTAATACCGGTGCTTTCATTTATAACTCATCATTCTAATCCTGTATAATCTACGGGTAGCCAGAAAGGTCATTTAAACGTGCAGCGCTAAAAACAGCAACCTTAATTATTGTTAGTACTGGAGACCGTTACGAGCTTAGGAGTATAATATGCTATTAGTTAACTTTTAAAGAACTTCATCAAAGATATAGATTTTTTTTTACTGGTTTTGATTAAATCATGTGTCCCTCCCTCCCACCCCCCACCCCCCCCCCCCATTTTCAGGTTAAATAAAGTTGCTATTTCTAATGACTGTAATGTTTGTATAGCCTACTATCCATCTTTTTGAATGTTATCCCAGCCTTGCATTAAACGTAATAAGCCAACAGATCACTCTAGCTTGGCTAGCTAACAGTCGGAGTGGTTGGAGTCAAACATAGATGATCAATGTTCGATCCCGGGTACAGGTGATATTTACTATTTGTCTACGAGTTCTACATGCATATTATAGTAAATATCCTTAGGGTTGGGCGTTTAGAAGCGTATTTTCTTAGGTTTGGCTGAACTTAGTTTGTAAGTTGTGTGTTGATAACAGCAAACCGTTGAGAATATGCGTGTTAATTATTACTATAGTAAAACAATCTACCATAGACGTTGCCCAAGCTATGGTAAAAACATTTTTTAACATTTATACTATTGCAGCGTTGACCACGCTGTTTAAGGCGTAACATACTTATGAAAATAATATAATTAGCTTTAAAAATGGTACTGAAGATAATAAATAATTAATTTTTTGTCATTTACTAAAATGAAACAATAAATTTTCAAAGTTTTATTAAAAAATAAGTCTGGTTTCTTAATAATTTTTTTCAATCCATTATTGAAATTTAATTTAACATTTCTCTTATTTTATGGCTATTAAATATACCTGTAGAGTAAGAAAGGTTACCAGTAAAAAAACTAATCCATTCCAATTTAGTTTTACATCAAATCACTAAGAATAAAACGTTATTAATTTATTATAAAAGCACATATTTTTCTTTTAGCATAATACAATCAAAACTAGTTTTATTACTAAACCGAACTAAACATTGATTAATATTATGTAACCTACATGTTATTAAAGAGACCTGCCCATAAAGATCAGGGGTAAACATAGTTGAAAGCCTGAAAGCCCCAACTTTTTTTACTAATTTTGAAACTAGTTTATCATCTTTGTTGAAGTTCTCTTCAGGATCGTGACTTGATAATAAAAACACGGCTGAAAAGTCATCAAGTTTTAATCAAGTCGTGATATAGTTTACATCGCAAACAAGAAACAATCAAAAATAAGTTATTTGGTTGCCATCCTTATCGGTGGCCACGCAGGTTATGTCGTCAAACTTGTTTGGTCTGCTTTGATGGCAACGGGGAAGTTAGTGTTCGGAACCCAACATAGTGTCATGAGGGTAATTTTTGAAAAATTATTTGTCGCTCCCCGCTACACGCAATGGCCGGTACATTGTGTTATATAAATATATACTCGGTGCTAATTTTTTCTTAGCACCGCGTCTTACTACCCGTTTGGTTTATACGCAATCATACTAATTACGCTAATGTGTTAGGGATAAGGAAGGTTGAATGTAGAGGAAATATACCCGCATTTGTGTGAGGTGAGAGTGAAAATTTTTTTAGGTAAAAATCACCCTCAGCACACCCGACCTGCATTCAAACCCTGATCTCCCCATCATCGGCAGAATAGTCTATTGATCATGTCAAACGCTCATAAACAAAGGAACACAGTGGAGGGGTGAGGGGAAAAAAAACATGTCCCAGTTACAGTCTAGACAATATCTGTCTACCCTGGCAACATTCCACGACACGCCACTGGTATTTGAATAAGTTGAAGTTAAAAACCACAATTTTTTAAATTTTTTATTCTACAGTCTTAGTTTTATGTTTTGAGGAAATTTCAAATCAACATTTTTTTTTAAGTTTTAGGGGGGGTGCTGCCCCCTCCCAAACCCCTTTTTGTGCGTACGTCAGACAGTGAGTTCAAATTATTTCGGAACCTGCGGTTCAGTCAAGAGGAAACTTTGTCTGTGATTATCACTGAAAAAAAAAAGTTATCAAAACGAACACGAAAATAAGACACTGGTAAATTGTTACGTTCCACAAAAGAAAAAAGTATGGGGTGGGTTTGTTAAGGAATTGGGGGGTGATGTGATTGGCCGGCCATCAGTGAGGTCTACCTCCCGCGATTGGTTCCAGAGCGTGGAATCGATCCGTGTTAGAGAGCGTGTGGGCGGAAGAAATGGAGGGGAGGCTGTGTCAGTAGTAGTGCGCGCAACGTCCGCTAGGTGGTGACACGGTCAAACAAGGGAGAGCAGTGTCTTTTTCTCGCGAGACCTCGCCGTCGTTTCGAACAAAACCGCGGCGCGGGGATCATCGAATCATGGACAGTTCGGACGCGTCATAACGTATTTTTGAATGAGACCGGTTGAGAATCTGGGGAACTGTGCTTTAAGCACTAAAAAAGAAAATAGTCAAAACATTTTATGTAATTTTTTTATAGTAGCTACATTATCGTGAGTAGCATATTATAATTTAATTATGGTTAATATAAAAACAACAAATTTGTGAATATTGTTAATTAATTTTACAATATTGTTTCAATTTTAATTTTTAAATTGTATTATAGTAATGTCAAAGACTAAGATTTATCATTAGAGATAAATAAATAAAAAAATACCTACCTTTGCTTTAGTTTGGTCAAGGTGTTTTAAAGGAAAATTAAATTAGAAAATTAGTTTAACAACTTAAAACTAAATATAAATGGCCTTTCCAAGACGTTAAGCAAAATTTGTAACTATTTTTTGAAAACCAGCTCCTTGCAAACCTTATTCGTGATTTAAACAAAAAACCCAACATAATAGTGATCGAATTGGAACCAAAGACAGACCGGTTAAAAGAACGAATCGGACGATAATATGGGCGTTTATTTCCTTCCTAGTGAGACGATTTTATGTCCGATTGTGCGATTGACTCGACGGGTGAGTTCGTGTGACAGGCCAGTGGGCCGAATAACGAGTATTGGCCACTAATGATGACGTCCGATGCTCACCATTGACCATGAGCAGTGAAGAAAAGAAACATGAAGGCGTCCTCACCATCGACAGGGCGGCCTTTCTTCTACTCAGGGTCAAAAAGGCGTTCAAGAAGAAGAAACAACAGCGCAAAGATAAAAGGTAAAGGAACATATTTTTGCATTTAAAAAAAACAAAACTTTTTTTTAAAGTTGCTATTTATTTTTTAAACCGTCAAGTCTTGATGCACGTTCGAGCTATACGCATTTTTACTATCACGTGTTTATGTATTTTAACAGGTCCGTTGCCTTGTACAAATTGAGTCACTCAGCATATGCTATCAGTAGCTTTATTTTAGATCCGGAAACTTCATCTTCGTTCCTTGTTTGAGGTCATCCGTCAATTTAATTCATTTCCTTTCTTGTCCTCTTCCTCTTACTTTTCATGCACCGCTCCATAAAACATCTATTATCATCATGTGACTAATCCAGTTGATCTTTCTTCGTAGAATCATCTGAAAAATGGTTCTGTTTTTCTTGACACTTGTTAAAAATGATTAATTATATAACCAACTTATCCTCTATACTCTCCTCCAACATCACACCTCAAAGCTTTCCAAATATTTCTTCTTCATCGTCTTCCATCAACTGTTTCCAGCCTGTAACAAACCGGTCTGTTTAGTAAAATGCCTCCATCGTCCTCTATCATTCCATCATGCTTACTACTTTAATTGCTTCCATTCTTCTCCTCTCACTCACACAATTTTGGTAGTCTGTTCCTCCCATCTCTTTAGTGGCCTCCTTGCGGTGTTTTTCCTACGTATTTCATTTCCATAATTTTCTTTAGCATCCTCTCCTTTTCCATATTCATTACATGTTCATACCATCTCAGTCTTGCTTCCTCTACTGTCTCATGTACTCCCTGTAACCCCAATATTTACCAGAAAAATTCACTCCTTATCCTGTTTCACCACGTGACAGCTAATATGCTCCTCACAAACTTTATTCCCATGTCCTCCACTTTCCTAGTCTCTCTTACATTCAATGTCCTTATTTCTGCTGCATATGTGACAATGGGTACAAAGTTCGCCCTGTAAAGCACTTCCTTACACTTCAAGGCACTTCTCTTCTTAAAAGAAGGTATCTTACACACCTGTAGAACAACTCTCCATAGCAGGTCTCTTACACACCTAGAGAACAACTTTTCATATCAGGTATCTTACACACCTAGAGAACAACTCCCCATAGCAGGTCTCTTATACACCTAGAGAACAACTTTTCATAGCAGGTATCTTACACACCTAGAGAACAACTCCCCATAGCAGGTCTCTTATACACCTAGAGAACAACTTTTCATAGCAGGTATCTTACACACCTAGAGAACAACTCCCCATAGCAGGTCTCTTATACACCTAGAGAACAACTTTTCATAGCAGGTATCTTACACACCTAGAGAACAACATCCCCATAGCAGGTCTCTTATACACCTAGAGAACAACTTTTCATAGCAGGTATCTTACACACCTAGAGAACAACTCCCCATAGCAGGTCTCTTATACACCTAGAGAACAACTTTTCATAGCAGGTATCTTACACACCTAGAGAACAACTCCCCATAGCAGGTCTCTTATACACCTAGAGAACAACTTTTCATAGCAGGTATCTTACACACCTAGAGAACAACTCCCCATAGCAGGTCTCTTATACACCTAGAGAACAACTTTTCATAGCAGGTATCTTACACACCTAGAGAACAACTCCCCATAGCAGGTCTCTTATACACCTAGAGAACAACTTTTCATAGCAGGTATCTTATACACCTATAGAACAACTCTCCATAGAGGTCTCTTACACACCTGTAGAACAACTCTCCATAGCAGGTCTCTTACACACCTGTAGAACAACTCTCCATAGCAGGTCTCTTACACACCTATAGAACAACTCTCCATAGCAGGTCTCTTACACACCTATAGAACAACTCTCCATAGCAGGTCTCTTACACACCTATAGAACAACTTTCCATATCAGGTCTCTTACACACCTGTAGAACAACTCTCCATAGCAGGTCTCTTACACACCTATAGAACAACTCTCCATAGCAGGTCTCTTACACACCTATAGAACAACTCTCCATAGCAGGTCTCTTACACACCTATAGCAGGTCTTTACTCACTATATAATAATATATGTGGGCTATGTAGTTATTTGCGAATAGCTTTTTCCACTCGGTAGCTATTCATCAAGTCGTTCAACATTTGTTTGTTTAAATTATTCATTAATGTTGATTTGAAATCCTCTTATTATTATTATTATTATTATTATTATTATTTAGCACCGCGTCTTACTACCCGTTCGGGTTATACGCTTAAGTACTAATTACACTAATGGATTAGGAATTGGAAAGGTTGAATATAGAGGAAGTGAACCCGCATTTGCGTGGAGGGAGAGTGGAAAACCATTTAGGAAAAACCACCCCCAGTTCACCCGACCGAGATTCGAACCTCGATCTCCCCGTCCTCAGTGGTCTGACTCAACACGACTGGCGCGTTAGCCAACTACGCCACGAAATCCTCTTAAAAAAGTCTTTTAAAGCATTTGATAAAAGATGCCCGTAAAAAGAATATTTTTTTCTCTTGTAATTTTTTTTTGATGTTCCGTGATAATGACGTAATTGTGTTTTTTTTATTCAAGTGGTCTATAAATCACACATACTCTTTCCTCATACCCTCACGTACTCTGCTTACATACCCTCACGTACCCTGTTTAGTTGGTTATTTAAAAAAAGTTAATTAGTGCAGTTGGGTGATTATGATTGTTAATGAGGAAACAAACGTAGCATTTCTTTTATGGCAATTCACACAGCTTTTTGACGCGCAACCAGAAAAAGAATATCGGGTTCACCAAATAAAAAAATAAAAATACATTAACAGCTTTGTGGTAGAACTCAGTTTTTAAAAACAATTTAAATAATAATAATAATAATAATAATAATAATATAACTTAGCACCGCGTCTTACTACCTGTTCGGGTTATACGCCTAAGTACTAATTACACTAATGGGTTAGGAATTGGGAAGGTTGAACATAAAGGACAGGGACCCGCATTTACGTGGAAGGAGAGTGGAAAACCACCCCAGTTCACCCGAGTGAGATTCGAACCTCGATCTCCCCGTCCTCGGAAGTCTAGCCCAACATGAAACTAGCGCGTTAGCTAACTACGCCACTGAGGTGGATTTTAAATAATAACATGCTGAAAATTCACATGTTATTCAGGGCCTGGCGCATGCGCGGTTCAAAATTATTTTTCATGTTTTGTCGCGAGACCTAAATGAAAGGAGCATCATCGCCTTTTGTCGCGAGTGGTCTGGCGACAATGTCGCAAACAGTGTGTGACGCTTCATTGGATGTGATGGCGGTCTGAAACACGTTGCGACAAAATGTCTTGTCGCGAAACAAAATGTTGTTTTTGTTGTGTGGCCAGCCTGTAGCTCACAAAGACAGGGTAGTAAACTAACATCACCTCCCCCTGTTGCAGCTACAAAATAAACACCGATATTATTTTTAGGAAACCTACTTTCAACCACCAATATATTTTATTGAAAGTCGCTAAAATTTGAAATTCTAGAAATATGTATTATTTGATTTATTAATCATGATGTTCATCTAAAACGTTCTTCAAAAGTTTTCAATAATTCTTTCTCATGGATTAACGTATAATTTATCTTTACAATATTAACTAAACAAGCTACTAATTTAAACATAATTGTTTCTTTTTTCTGTTGTTATGGCAATATGAGTGGTCTAGTTTTCTTTGAAAATTAGACTCTATATTTTAATTCACTCAGAACAGTTTTAGCTTAACCAGATAAGTTCTCTCTTCCATCTTTCACCTATTTCTTTATAAAATTCCACCCATGGTCATAGAAATTGTGGTATAGGGGGGCATGGGGAGTTTAACCCCCCTTGTGAATTGATAGACCACACTTGGGAATTGGTGGAATCATCAAAGTGGGGTCCAGCCGGAGATTTATATCGACAACAAATTCTTCTGGAGAGTTAACTCTCGGCATTTATAAACCGGTGGAGATTTAGCTCGCAGCATATAAACTGAGGAGATTTAATTGCAAAACTTATAAACTGCGGGAGATTTAACTGAACACATACAAACTGACGGAGATTTAATTTGCAAAACTTAAACTGCAGGAGATTTAATTTGCAAAACTATAAACTGCAGGAGATTTAATTTGCAAAACTTATAAACTGCAGGAGATTTAACTGAAACACATACAAACTGACGGAGATTAATTTGCAAACTATAAACGCAGGAGATTTAATTTGCAAAACTTATAAACTGCAGGAGATTTAACTGAAACACATACAAACTGACGGAGATTTAGCTCGCAACGCTTACAAACTGACGGAGATTTATCTCGCAGCTCTTATAAACTGACGGAGATTTAGCTTGCAACAGTTACAGACTGACGAAGATTTAATTCGCAACACTTACAAACTGACGGAGATTTAGCTCGCAGCTCTTATAAACTGACGGAGATTTAGCTTGCAACAGTTACAGACTGACGGAGATTTAATTCGCAGCACTAATAAAATACTACAAGATATTTAACTCACAACATTTTACAAAATGTCACTCGTAATACTCTTAGATAGCCAACTGCTAAGGTTTTCTATTTTCTTTATCAGCTCTTTGTTCTTACAATGAGAGACTTCTAGTACACTATGTTGGTTGGTCCATTCAATAGAAAGACAGCCATAATCTAATTATCTACCTACTCAAGTAATTGCAATGACCTACTTTAGATGTATCTTGATTCAACTCAGTCTATTATTTTACTAACTTATTAAAGTGCATACAAAATAAAAATAAATTTTTTTCTCAGGTGTAGAATCCTTATTAAGGTGCAAACCAATATAACATATTTGACTTGAGTAAACTTTTAAAGTGGTTTTGAAATAGTTTTCCGTTCCTAGAGTAACCTTGTTACG
The DNA here is from genome assembly GCA_033556935.1 of Timema podura. NCBI lineage: Eukaryota > Metazoa > Arthropoda > Insecta > Phasmatodea > Timematidae > Timema > Timema podura. Next base: position 9,290,460 of record JAVRXN010000014.1, on the reverse strand, counting down.
TTGTTGATGAACCTTGACAAGTTTCCAAGTCAAATTTATATTCTCCATTAAAAAAAAAAAACTTTTCACGACAAACTTGTGGAATCGGGCTGCTTCTTATGTGGATAACAGCGCGATGACAGTAGTACCAACCCTGATCACTCAAGTGGAAACCGAGAGATATTCAACTAATAGAACGGACAAACTTTGGAGCGTTCGTAGCCATTTAACAATCAAAACCGATAAACAACAGACAACAGAAATTAAATCAGATTATTATTTATGGAAAAAAAGAAAGAAAGAAAGTAGAGGTGTGTACAACTTAAACCAGTATTTCTCAAACTGTTTAAAATAACGGACTACCTTAAAAGTGTTCGATGCTCAACACGGACCCCCACCTTAATATACCACCCACCTGTCACTTGTCGAAGCAGAAAATCTTCTAGTGAAAATGTTTATTAAGCAGTAAAGACAGCTTATTTATATATAACTGGTGACCTGGCGGTCTAGGCGTAAGGTGTCAGACTTCTGTGCTTGGGGGGATCCGGGGTTCAATCCTCGGTCCTGGCACAGATTTATCTGATTGCCAAACCCTTCCTTCACCTCTGACAAGACGTGTATTAATCACAACTTGTGAATGTGTAGAATGCCAGGCCTCCACCGTGGTTCGGATTCCACGTTAAACTGTAGGTCCTCCATTTCATCTCACAATCACCCTACCATTACACATTAGCGTAAGTGCGTATAACTCGAACGGGTAGTAAGACGCGGTGCTAATAATAGTAATAGTAATAATAATAATAATAATAATAATAATAATAATAATAATAATAATAATAATAATAATAATATATAACTTTGTTTCATGAACACATTTTACAGTTCAATTTTCACAGGAAGAGTTTTATCTGACAGATAGAAACGATGTTAATCCTACTTTCAAATCAAGTCACGTGATCTGTTACTTTATTTATATATATATTATTAATAAAATAACACAAATAATCAACCTGCTTCGGTGGGCGCATGGTCTAACGCACTACTCTCGCAATAGACCAGACTGCCAATGACGGGGAGATCAAGGTTCGAGTCTAGGTCGGGTGTACTGAGGGTGGTTTTTAAAAATAAAAGTTTTTCCATTCTCTCTCAAAGAATATGTGGACACACTTCCTTTTTCCCTAAATCCATTCGCGTAATTAGTACAAAGGCGTATAACCCGAACGGGTAGTAAGATGCGGTGCTAAAAAAAACCACTAGTGATCTAGTAAATATTTTTATGAATGTCGACCCTTCATATGAAAGTTGGACTATACTTGTGGAGCAAAGTTTGGTTGACTTAGCGGAGTTGACCTGTCAATATTGCATTTTTTGATCTATTTCACTCTTTACTTTATAATAAAGAGAAACAAATATTTTAAACGTGAACATTTTCGGCCTCGAGCTTATGATGAATCTGTACGTTTTATGTGCCCCATAATAAAAAAAAAATCTGTCTGTCCTCGGGGTGTTTTTTTTTTTAATATTTCGATTGAAGCCCTCGAATAAATAATAGTTTAATGTTGGGTAATTTTTCGAAAATTGACATAACGATTCTGTTTCAAATGGATGTCTGAGAAGTCTTTACATGATAGCATAATAAATATAATTTAAGGTTAGATTAGTGATTACTTATTTTTGAAAACTTAGGTCTCAAACTATAATGGACTATTTTAGAAAGCAAATACAATTGTGTCCATACCATTTGTTTTGTGCGGACCACCTGTCACACCCACCCGAACCACAATTTGAGAACCACTGCGTTAGAACATTCCTGACAATAATCCAGGGATGAGGGTAAGGGGAACTGGGGTTGTGGTGTCGAAGGGGGGAAGCAATCACATATAAATATAAAAAGATGGTGGCAATTTTTTTTTTTGTTTACAGTTATGTTGTCCCATCCCCTCGATACGGTTGGGGGATCGATATAAACAACTCGTATGTGTTTGAGGGTGAAAAGGGGGGTGACCAAACAAACCCCAGAATCCCTCGGGTCAGCAATCACGATTCCAAATAGAATATAAAAGTTTTATTCTCGGCAGCGATTTATATAGTCGAGCGACAGACCTGTAATGTCGGTTCCCTAGAGTGAATACTTAGAGGGAGGGAAACTGAATTCTTGGAGGGAGGAGAAACTGAATACTTGGAGGGGGGAACTGAATACTTGGAGGGAGGGGAACTGATTACTTGAAGGGGGGAAATTGTAGCACTTGGAGGGAGGGAAACTGAATACTTGGAGGGAGGGGAACTGATTACTTGAAGGGGGGGAAATTGTAGCACTTGGAGGGAGGGAGACTGAATACTTGGAGGGAGGGGAACTGATTACTTGAAGGGGGGGAAATTGTAGCACTTGGAGGGAGGGAAACTGAATACCTGGAGGGAGGGAAACTGATTACTTGAAGGGAGGGGAAACTGAATACTTGGAGGGAGGGGAACTGATTACTTGAAGGGGGGGAAACTGAATACTTGGAGGGAGAGAAACTGGAACACTTGGAGGGAAACTAGATACTTGGAGGGAAACTGAGTACTTGGAGGAAATGGTATGAAAAATTAGAACACGCTGTGATTGGAAACTTATAGTTAAAGTTAGAGTCTAGTTGAATTCACGTCCTATCGAGTCCTAATCTTTAATCTATCAATGAATCCGAATCTTAGAGAACTCGATACACAAAATAGGTTGATTTTTCCCCTTTTCGTTCTGCTTTTGTTCATATTAAGTGTTAAATTTAATGGCCTTGGGTCTAGCTGTTAGGTGTATCCTATAATTATGTTGACCAAAACGAGTAGATCTAAACATATAACTAGGATTCAAAGTTTTACTATTTTTTTCGAATCTGAAATCTGATATATATATATATATATTTTTTTTTTAATTTCGAATAACCTTAATGGATTCAAGGAATTTGAATATTTGAATGTTCGAAGATTTGAATGGCTCATCCCTAGTTAAAACACAACAAAATACGACGTCAGGTTGCTCGGAAACAATGCTCGACGGCTCAACCTAAGCAACTACGAAGAAAGTTATAACGAAGCATTCTAGTCAATCCAAACTTAACTCTGTTGATTAACACAAGAGGCATTCTGAGAAACGCAGATTCCCCTTGCTCTCGTTAAACCCCCTTTGCCCCCCGACTCCCTACCCTACACCCCTTAGGAAGAAGCCGTGGGTGGGCTTATCAAACCAACAGTTTGAGATCCCGGGGATAATTCTCCAACGAGCGGGTGTTTTTGATGACATAGCGCGCGCGAATTTCTTCTAGTATTTGGTTTCTCAGAAGGGGGGGGGGGGGTGCGAAGAAGGAGGAAGGGTTGAGAGGAGAGGGGGTAGGGGACGATATTTGCATACGATTTCAGTGAGGAAATTTCAATCTCAACGAGGCCGGTTTAAAACAAATAAATTTTTTTTTTTTAAATCATCGCGTTTTACAACCAGTTCATGTTATACGCGTTATGTATTAGCTACGATAGTGTGTAAGGGATGAAGGTGATTGAATTTAGAGGAAGTTAACCCACATTTGCTTGTAAAGGGAAAGTGGGAAAACCGTTTAAGGGAAAAAAAATCACCCGTAGTACACCCGGCCGGGTTTCGAACCTCGATCTCCCCTTCATAGGCAGTCCAGTCAATGGCGAGAGTGACGGCTTGGACAGTTTTACAACTGAAGTTTTTTTTAATGTGTTGCATCTTCATAACTAATTTTACCGTCCTATTCCCGGCAGTTTATTCTTTGGGAGAAGATTTCTAGGGGATCCCCTAAATATACCTGAGACGGTGGTAGAAATGGTCTACGGTGTTAAGGTGGGAGGGTAGGAAAGGCGAGTTAAAGGCAGTATCTTTTTCAGTTTTTATATCAAACGATTATTTTTCGCAAAATAAATAAAACGTTGCTCCAGTAGAAACCTAGAGTTTAATTTCCTCCACATGATGATATCAACAGTTGTTGAATATCTGTCAAGGGTGTCCTGGAATTTAATGACAACTTTTTATCTTCATTTAAAAAGTTTCTCATCTAATGCCAACATGCTCGTGACAGATATTCAACAATTGTTGATATCACCGTGTGGAGGAAATTAAACTCTAGGTTTCTACTGAAGCAATATTGGAAATTTTTGATCAAAATAATTCTTTGATATAAAAACTGCAAAAATACTTCCCTTAAATTCCCTACACTCATAACATGAGAATCTGCCATTGCGTATTGGTTGAAGTTTTTTAGCACCACATCTTACAACCTGCTATACGATTATACACTAATTAAGCAAGTGAGCTAAGGATGAGGAAGGTTTAATTCAGAGTAAGTGTACCCGCATTTGAGAGGGAACATTATTTTGAAAAAACCACCATCAGTACATCCGAATGGGATTCGAACCCCAATCTCCCTGTCATCGGTAATCTAGACCAACACGAGAGTGACGCTTTAGACCAAGAGGCGACCGAAGTGGATTTGGTTTAAGTTGACGCGGGGAGTTCGAGGATTGAACCCTGGACCGATAATCTGAGGGGTGTTCCCTCTCCCGCCCCTCCACGAGATGTTCTCTTCCTTGTCTCTAAGTCAATGCACAGCTAATGCGAGATTAGTGGGAATTTTGTTTTTTATAGTTGGTAACCTTTACGTGGATGTGGGCATCCTGACGAAACAAACACTATCTGGTTCGATGTTTGGTCAGTACCTTTTACTATTATTATTTATCAGGAGTGTTTGAGGCTTCGAAATGCTGAAGTCCAAGGTCAAATCACCTTCGCTTCAACTTCGACAATCACATTAACCTTCGCATCTTAGAAACATGCCGGAAAAAGAATTTTATTTTAAATATCTCATTAAATAATATAACCAGGGCTATGTGTGAGCTGGCTATCTTTAGTCTGAAGAGTCTGGAGTTTGGTTCCCGGACAGGTGTGTTTTTTCTACACTAGCCGCCTTAAAACAATTATGTTAACGGGACTTTAAAATTGCTTATAAAAATATAAAAAAGGCCTAGAGGCCTATTAATTAAAATCAAGCTAATCTATCATAAAAAAACCTGTATTTCCACAGCTTTTCAGCTATAATAGATTATGGTAGGAAGGACCTTCTAGAAAATACAAACATATTTATTTTGCAGTCAGTATTGATAACACTTTAATATATTATTATTGTTATTCTATATGTAGACTTATTGATAGTATTTATCAAATGTGACAACTGAGATCACATTAATTGACGTATGAATATCTTGAAAATGTTACAGTAGCTTTTATAACTGTCTAAAAATACCTTGGTATATAAATTTGACCGTAAATACCTGGTTCGGGTGAAGATGAAGCTGCATGGTTATTAGAAAACTCATTATTTCTATAGCCATATAAAATATAAAATTTAAAACAAAAAACTTAATTCACATTGTTTTCGTTAGTAAGCTCTTGTGCATAGTTTTATTTAATAGGACGCTGTGATCCACCATATCAAATGCTTTTTCTAAAATCAATAAACATTCACGTTTTATAGATAAGTAGAGTCACGTGTGAATTAATAAAAGTTATGAACCTAGCAATAAGCCTTTTCGCTAAAAAAAAAAAGTCCTTGCAGAAGAAAAACTTTTGTGACTCCAGCATCTGTGGTGCAAATTTCAACTTGGGGGAGGGGGAGAAGGGATAAGTTGACACTTGAAGCAACCCTCCCTCCTTCCTTCCTTCACCCGCCCCTCTTCCGCCTACTACGGACGCTAAAAAAAACTAGGAGTCTTTGAAGAGGCCGCGCGCGCCTCTCCTCGTGAATGCCAAACAAGAAATTATTCTTATCGCACGCCAAGGAGGTCTGTATAAATATGGACCAGAACTCGTGACTCGTTTGTTTTTACAACGAGGTTAGAAAGCTGGGGAAACCATGAAATAGATGGTTGATTAGATTTAGATACCACAAAATAGTATGAGAATATCTCTAAGGGATAACAAAATATCAAGGTTCGATTATGTATCTAAGGGTAGGACACGCACAAGAGACTTCCTTGGCAGCCATTCTGGTTTTATTCACATATTGATGCTTTATGACGGAACATCTTTTAACGACACCTTTGCGAGTAATCTTTGCGATGCTGCGGAAAAAACCAGCGATAAGTTTTATCTTTTATGTCGCTTAATGTTTTATAAATTCTCTCGCTGGTTCGTTCTACAAAATACTCTCAACTATTAGGGTTGGTCTGATTTGAGAGATCTGGGTTCATTCCCAGATCTGATAAACTGAAACTATATTTTTAGTCAAATTTTCTTTATTTAATTTAATACCATGGTTGGTGAAGACTTGCTCTATTGGTATGGATAAGGAAGATGGAAATAAAGTGCACCTGCTTTCGTTTGAAAAGGAGTTTGGAAAACCACAATGATGAATGACCGTTTTAATTCCCCATCAGTGTACACAGCCCAGCTTCGAACCTCGACATACCCGTGACCATTAAGCCATTTAATGAGAGTCTGGCGCTCTGTACCATGTTACCACCAGCGTGGGTATCCTGCTAAATTGTTTTTCATTTTATATTATTTTAAAATTTCACCCCCTCATCCCGTGCCCTTAGGGCAGTCAGTGTGAGTTGTAGGTATCATTAATGGGCAGCAATACTCGTAGTACTTAAGGCAGCTCGTAAATCACGCGAAATAGAAAGGTAAATCTTTAGATAGCATCGCTAAATATAATTTATAAATATACAAAGTTTTAACAATTCAGAGATTTTTTTATTTTATTAATGGTTCGTACTTTTTTTTTTAAATTTCTGTACGGCACCAATTCGTGCTGAACGCTCAAGCCGTCTCCTTTATCATAACGGTTTACGTTGGTGACTTTTCCACTTTTGTGGCAAACTTTTTAAAAAACAGTCTCACTTTGAGGACTCGGAACTAAACTAAGTACGTTCTTTAAGCTGTGTGTGAGGGTGTCACAGTGGTGGGATAAGGTGGGTGGACAGGGAATGGGAAGTAAGTTAACGTTAACATGTTTGCAGTCTTTATATCAATTTTATTTAGGCAAAATAAATAAAATATGGCTCAAGTTTACTCCATTTCACGGTAGAATTACTCTCTGAAAGGTCTTTTTTTCCTACCCATATCCTACTATATAATAGATTTCTGGTAGGGAAATAGGCCTTTCAAAAAACAATTCCTACGCTGAACAGATTTTATATAAGTTTAGTTTAATTTTATACATCTAGCAATCGCGATACTTGTATTTTTAGCGCCGGGTCTTTATATCCGTTTGGGTTTTACGCTTGTGTATTAATTACGCTAATGGTTTTAGGGATTACGTAGGTTTTATTTATAGGAGGTGTACCTGGATTTTCTTGGTAGGAGAGTGGAAAACCAGTTTGGAAAAATCATCCTCAGTATACCCGACAGAGATTCGAACCTCGATCTCCCCGTCATCGGTAGTTTAGTCTACTGCGAGAGTAGCGCGTTAGACCACGCGGCCACCGAAGCGGATAACAGTTTGTTAAATATCTGGTACGGACATTGTGGTATCTGAACAGAAAGTTACCCACTTCGGTGGCCGCGTGGTCTAACGCGCTACTCTCGCAGTAGACTAGACTACCGATGACGGGGATATCGAGATTCGAATCTCTGTCGGGTGTACTGAGGATGATTTTCCAAACTGTTTTCCACTCTCTCTCTCCACGCAATTGCGGGTATATTTCCTCTAAATATAGCCATACGATTCCCTAAAACCATCAGTGTAATTAGTACATAAGGATATAAACCGAACGGGTAGTAAGACGTGGTGCTAAAAAACCAGAAAGTTTTAAAATGAAGAAAAAAGTTTGGTTAAAATGCCACTATGTCATGTCAAATATTAAAAAACTGTTGATATTACTACGTGTTGAAAATTAAACCAAACGGATTTACTGAAGCAATATTTGATTTATTTTAGCCAAATTATATTTTTGTTAAGAATACAGATCTTACACACCTTATATTCCATATAATGTTAAGGGTGTTACCTAATTGAAGTGAGATATCCTCTCAGAGTTGTATTTATTATGGGAATTACAGTTCTGAAGCTTCAAAACCACTAAACTAATTTTCAATTATCTTAGAACGTTCTGTTGTGACGGTGTAAAAACATAATTATATTTGTTTTAGGAAGGCTAGATTCTTGTTTTTTACCGTTTACTTTGAACTAAGAACAGATAAATTGGGTACACTTAATCTAAATTTAACTATCCTCATCCTTAACACATTAGTGTAATTAGTGCACAGGCGTATAAACCAACATGTCGTGAGAACAGTTAGAAGAAAAAAGAATCGGGTCATCTATTTTAGCTGAGTAATTACTTTTACAAACTTCCCATGTCACTTTGGTTAAATTTATTTGCCGCTCAGACATGAGTGAGAACACGAAATTCATATTCAAATTAAAATAAATAAACATATTATTGATCAACACATTTTTTTCTTTTAGTATTAGGTTCCATTTAGGTTAACTTGAGGCAGAAAAAAAAAGGGGCCACCATCGCTATATTAATTTTCACGTACCACAGGTTGCGAACCATTGGTCTAGGTCAAAACGTCCATTCTTCACTCCCCTTCCCCCTAATTTAATAATCTGGGGTGATGACATTTCCACCAACGGTAAAAGGGAAGGGGGTGTTTCCCTTTTATCTCAAGATGATTTTTGATTCCAACCGGTGGAGGGGTGGAATAAAGTTCATCATGAGTGCCTTGACATACAGATTTATCTTCCCCCTCCTCCTCTATCACAGCACACCTCCACAAGCACACCCCCCCCTCCCTCAACACCCCTTTCCCTCGAGGAAAGCACATAGCACGACGACCTTTCAATAAATCTCCTGGAGTGTAACAAAACAACGACGAACTCTGACGGCGGAACACTCAGTTAAATTAGCCATTTGTCACCCGATATAAACCTCCCTCTTATGGTCGAGCGTCAGAAGTTCAACACAATCCCGGGTTCGATTTAGTGCTGGTTTCAAATTTACCAGGGGATAGAAAACTAAGTTCAATTAGCAAATATTAACTTTATATATATATATGCTCTCATGTCATGTTTTTGTTAAGTTTTAAATACAATATGCTATAATTTTTTTTTTTTACTCTTTATTAATGATACGTTTGAACACAAAGCTTCTATTTTTTTAATCATATTATTATTTGGATTTTAAGACTCGTTGACACAAACGTGTCATCAACACAAATAAAAACTTTAAAACTATTTAAATAAAATAGAACAGGAAAGCTACAGTCCAATAATTTTAGTTGAAAAGTTGCCAGATAACGTTTCACGTATTAATGTTATGTAAAGGGTTATAAAAGCTGATCGCAAAAAAAAGTTTGTATTTTTTCTAAAAGCTCCTTTTTATGAACATTTGGATTGAACGTAATAAATAATAATGCTAGACGTTGATGTTTGCGACAAAACGCCCATCTTAGGTCTGTGTATACTTTCCCGCATTACACAAGTGTATGACATCTTGCTTCTTTATCTATCTCACGGCGTTTAACGACGGAACCGAAATGTCTTGATTTCAGTCACATTTACGACAGTGGTTTTCGATATTTTATTGTTTTTGAAATGATGGTTGCTCTTCTTGTAATATTGTGAAAGTTTAGGGTTTAGAAGCATTGAGACTGCTTAATATAATATACAGTATATTTCATATAATAAAATATATATACATATATTATTAAGGCTCTGTCGAGTAAAAGTCTAAAACCTATTTTGTGGGATGGTGGGCGAGAGGGTGAAAGGCGTGGCGTGGCATCACAACCGACCAAAGTATCCTTCCACGTCAACAAGAACAGATGGATCACGGAAACCGTAGATGGCGCTAGCTACCGGACAGGTCTTGCGGAAAAATCATATGTTTGGAAATGTAAGTTTTCACGAGAAAGAGTGAAATTTTCATGTTAATATTTTCAACACGCCTTCTAAGATAATATATCGATGTTTATTAATTGTTACATTTTCTTATTTTTTTGTTATGAAGCCGGTAGCTTCCTATTGAAAAATGTCAGTTTTATCGATAATTGATCACTGTTAAAACTATAGAGGAGGTATGTATATAAAAAGTATAACTTAATCAACATGCTTCTACTCTTAAACAAACCGTTTCCAAAAAGAAAATTGCAAAACAATAAAAATTCTTGAAGATAACCGTTTGTTCCCATGGACCTGCATTTCCACGCCAAATGAAAAGGGCCAATCACCTTAAGTCAACCAACATGAAGGTTGGTTTGATGTGATTTCTCTCCATCCGGAGCCGTGCATACACTCAACCCTTCGGTTGGTTAGTGCCACCTGCACCATCTGGTAGATATCCCATGTACTAGAGGAGCTCAGGAAGTGTGGTTGTTTCCACGCTGAATTTCTATGGGCGAGAGTAAAAGAGCCTACCAATTTGGTCGGGAAAAATATTTTGAATTACCTTCCAGGGTTCTTTTACACGCCACAAACGACATAGAACCGACGGGTTTAATTCCCATCCGAAGGAGGTTATTTTATGGAAGTCTCTTCAAAATCTCAGTTTAATATTACCAGTGACGGGTGGTCAAGGTTCGAATCTAGGCTTTGTGCACCAGGAATGTGTTTACTTAATAATATCCATCTCTGTGATTTTACCAACCACTTTCTACGCAAACACGGGTACACTTCCCTTCCAAAAAACATTTCCTCATTACTTCCTGATATATTAAGCAGGTAATACAATGTTTACTGTACGTGATATCTATATTTAAATTATACTTAATATACGGGCTAAGGATTATGTAAGAGATCTTGGAGAAAAGGTGATAAAACTATATATTTATAAGATAAGGATTTAGACGTAAACCTTTTAATGCTTTATTAAAGTTGTTTGAATTGTGGACGGGTTTCAACAACCCTTTTCACTTTTTAATTTTAAAGATATACTTAATTTCACTCTCTCTACACTCCTCAAAATTAATTTAAATGATTAAAATAGCAAAATATTATTTTATTTTGATTGGAACACCGTATTTTGTTATTATTTCTCAAGAACAATTTCTAAACTAAAATACTCTTCTATATAGTGGAATATTTGTTGAAAACCTAAATGTACAATTAAATAAATCAAAACCTAGGTACTTTAAGTTTTATTAAGTTTGACTATACATAGTAAAAAGTTTGTCAACTGTTAATCATATTACGGGCGTTTGTTGAACTAGAGTAAACGCTGTTCCTTGTTTGTTAACACACAAAACCACATGAAGGATAAACAAAAGTTAAAATTATTCCCCGAAACTAAAAAAAAAAGTCACTTTCCATAATTTGTAACAGGTTTACTCTCTTTCCTTCCTCGACATTCCCCTGATTCACGGGTTAAGTTTCACAGTTGGCAACATTGTTTACCGGGCACAACGAGGTACGGTTGGTAATGTTTAATGTTTTTGTTTGTCCCCTGGTTGCGCCCGAAATGCCATTTGTAAATTGCTGGTAGTGAAGAAGTATTTACCCAGTCCTCCGCATTTCTGTACAGGCTCCCCTCACACAATACACATACATACGGCCACCGCTTTGGAAACACTTGCCAAGAGATGTACACTGCAACCTGAAAACATGTGTCTAGCAGTATGACAGGATATCCTACCTAGAGGAGAGAGATAAATGTTATATACTGCAACCTGAAAACATGTGTCTAGCAGTGTGACAGGATACCATACCTAGAGACAGAGATAACAGTGTTATATACTGCAACCTGAAAACATGTGTCTAGCAGTATGACAGGATACCCTACCTAGAGGAGAGATAATATGTTATATACTGCAACCTGAAAACATGTGTCTAGCAGTGTGACAGGATACCATACCTAGAGACAGAGATAACAGTGTTATATACTGCAACCTGAAAACATGTGTCTAGCAGTGTGACAGGATACCATACCTAGAGACAGAAGATAACAGTGTTATATACTGCAACCTGAAAACATGTGTCTAGCAGTATGACAGGAAAACCCTACTAGAGAGATAGAGATATACTGTTATATACTGCACCTGAAAAATGGTCTAGCAGTATGAAAAGGATACCTACCCAGAGGACAGAGATAACAGTGTTATATACTGCAACCTGGAAAACATGTGTCTAGCAGTTATGACAGGATACCCTACCTAGAGACAGAGATAATACTGTTATATACTGCAACCTGAAAACATGTGTCTAGCAGTATGATAGGACCAAACACTAATCAGTCAAGCGGGTTGAGTGGAGATACGAGATTGTTGCACCGGGACTTCTCCTACCCAACCCCCACCTCAATCTCACCCCTTACAAGATTGTCTTGAGGACTGAGGTAATTGTGTGGGGAAATGCGATATTCAAGATTCGGACAAAGACGAGAAGGGGGCGTACAGTCGGTTCCGATACAGTTGACGACCGTGGATATCAGGGATCGTATCCCGTCAAGGTGTACTGGCGGGTAGTTTTCCACGTGATATTCTTGCCGTGGTTTCTCCCCACCTCTCTCCACGCCCATACAGGTGTTTCCACTATTGTATAATCTAGCTTAGATTAAGTTAGTAATAATTTTTGCTGACTATATTTTAAAAATAACCTTTTGGTACAGTCTAAGTGTTATTCACAAGTACTTTTCAAATAAATGTTTTATAAAAATAACACCTGAATAGGGAATCAAACTTGGGACCTTAGAATCAGCGCAATGATGCTCAAGTTATCCCCCTGCCTCAAGTCATAGGTGACTGGCACGAGCTGAGATCGACAACTTCTTTTTATAGCATAAGAAGGCGATCATGGGTCACCATGGCTGTGTTTCTGATAGACATAAAGTAGCTGACGATCGCACATGTCCATAATAGACTCGTCCTTAAAATCCTGATACTAATATGGTATTTATTTGGGTTAAATCAAGGCCATTGGTATTTATTGCACTTAAACATTTAGATATAATATGTAGATATACTATTGTACCATTTAAACAATAATTAAAAACCAATTAAATGCTCGCACAAATTTTTTTATCTACATAATAAAGACATACATCTATACATAATTGAGTACAACTATGGACATATTAAAATATAAATAAATAAAGATAGCAAAACTAAATAAAAGTAGACTCGCGATTATCCGAGGCTCCGTGTTAACCGAGGCACTTATTCTGCCAAAGTGTCCAATTTTAACACAATATTTATACAATAGTTAAATATATTTTACACAATAGTTTTTTACTTTAATGTATATATAAAATATACTGTATTACTATAACAAGTACAAGTTATTGTTTACAATAATTTTATACAATACTGTGGTTGAATGCATGATAAGTGACGTGAGAACCAATTACGAACAGCAGCCATAACACTGCGCTGCACACTATAGATCCTACAAGCTCCGTATAATCCGAGTTTTTTTGGTGTCCAAGGTAGGTGCGGTCCCAATTACCTCGGTTAATCGCGAGTCTACTGTGGAGGAGAAAAATTTGTAAACAAACATATTGTTTTTAGCAGTGGGTCTTACACTACTTTGGGTTATTGCTTATTTACTAGCCATGCTAATTTGTTAGAGACGAGGAAAGCTGTATTTAGGGGAAGAGTAACCACATTTGCGTGAAAAAAGAGAGAGAGAGAGGGAAACCGTTTAGGGAAAACCACCCACAATACACCAACCACGATTCGAACCCGTCATTGACAGTCCAATATATTGCGAGAATGACGTCTTAAAACCAGCTCCGGAAAAATTATGGCCTGCGGGCCGCATGTGGTCCATCAAGTATTTTTATGTGACCCCTCGCGAGCTTTAAATATTTATCTAAAAAAAAAAAAGGAGCTACAAATAGTAGAAATTTAAAAAATATATTATTAATAAAGGGAAATACAATTTCTCTTCACCTTTTAACCACACATATGAACATTTATTAAGTATCTTTAACTACACAATTAACACCGGATATTAAAAAAATGTTAAAGAAATGTAAAAAAAAAATTGCATTCATATTATTAAGTTCTGTTTTATTTGAGCATAACCTACTCATTTTTTTTAACGTATTGTCATTACAAAAAAAATTGTGTCCTCCAAAAAATTGAATTTTATATGATGGCCCATTCTTATATTTAAATTCTCAATAAGGCCCCTTATTCAAAATATCTACCCGGGCCTGCCTTACACCACGTGACAATCAAAGCGGTTATTTTACTAATTAGAATAAAATGTGATTAATTATTAGATTGGTTGAACGGTATTTGAATATCAGAGAGCTTAATGTTTAAAGAACAAAAATAGAATTCTAGGTTGGTTTGTTTTTTTATCTGAGAATATTGCACCACTAGTAATTTAGTATTGAGGACCTTGTTTGTTCAAGAAACGGATCATCTGCATCGTCGAATAAAGAATAATTGAGTTTTGACTCTGGTCGCAGTCGGATGTTTTCGGATGGGTCCCCTCCCCACCCCCTCCCTCGGATCAATTATCGACCGGATGGATTCAAGACGGATCAGGATTATGTCACGTGACTTAAACTGATTGGGTTTTTTTTTAAATTTATCTTGTTTAGCCGTCCAAGGAAGAATTCATCCGATTTCTTTAAGAGGATAAAGTGGATTGGAAGTTGGATAATAATTTTTGTCTGTATTTTCTCTTATATTAAAAATGTACTGTATTCGTGGACATTTTAAGGCTCAAGTTTATGATGGATTTTGACGTATTATTTATCCTCAACTCAAAAAAGTGGGTTTTATTGTTTTGATTTTTTTTATCACCGCGTCTTAATACCCGTTTAGTTTATACGCTTATGTAATAATTAGGCTAATGGTTTTAAGTATTAGGAAGGTTACATTTATAGGAAGTGTGCTCACATTTGCGTGGAGGAAGAGTGTAAGACAATTTAAAAACTCAGGACATCCTTTCCGTGGAGGTTCTTTCCGTGTCCCGATGAGATGAGGATGAGAGAGATTGTGAGTATGAGGGGAGGCAGATTGTGAGTATGAGGGTGTGGAACCAGTGGAGACACTTAAACTTATCTTAAGCCTAATGAACCAAACCCTAGAAATCTTTGGGATTATTCCCCTTTCAAGAAAAATATCTAAGGTACCAACCGGAAACCAAAACCGGTACCCTTAGGCTCATAGCCAGGTGTACTGACTACTACACCACGGGGCCGGTTACTCATCAACTCATATACAGTAAATCATTTGGTTCAGAAATTTCTCTTCGGACCCCACTTGATAAAAAAAAATACTCCCCCTTACATAGTGGATTAAAAAAGAAAAAAATCGTTCAAAAAATATTACTTCCGACTTTTTGTAGAAGCGACGGTCGTCCTTATATTGATAAAAAAAAGTCGGTAATTTATGGCCTGCGATCTATCGAACCGGTAGACGCCCTTGAAGCGCAGAGGTTAGGTAAGATTAGGTCAGGTCGGGATGAATTATGACAGAGGTGGCTTGGTGTAGTGTCAAGTGAGGAAAAATGTCAAGAGAAGGGGGAAAAGTCACAGGGGAGGGGGTTGATTAATGCCCCTATGAAGGGGTGAAAGTAGAAATATATGATGGTAGAATCTACCGATGGGTAAGTTTGACTTCAATTAATTTCTAGTGATATATACATATAACCACATGTATACTAATCGGACTAAGGATGATAAAGGTATAATTAAGAAGAAATGTATCCACATTTTAAGTGGAAAGTAATAGCGGAGAGTCATACAATTAAAATAATACCTTAGCGAGCTTAGACAATATTCGAAACCGCGACATTCACCTCTGACGAAAAATAAAGACCAGGCGATACTGAAGCTTTGGTTCCTATGTCCATAAATGTGGTTAGGGTGGTAAATAAAGTTCCACAAGTTGTAACCAGTTAGGCTTGAAGCTCGGCCTCCCAAGTTTGGAGTCAGTCAACGTGACCTTATTGCTCGCCCAGACATGTGTTTCTCTCTCTATCTTTATATATCACACACACACACACACACACACACACACACACACACACACACACACCACACACACACACACACACACACACACGCACACACACACTCAGGCAAGCAGGCCCCTGGATGATAATTACCGCCTGGAAAAAGTTTCTCCCTTGTTACAGGGGTAGTTAAGTATTTTTCCTCCCCCACTTGATCCTTCTTTTTTTAGAAGCATTAGGCCCTAGCTACACTTCACACCATAATAATAATAATAATAATAATAATAATAATAATAATAATAATAATAACTAGCCGTATCCAGGCGAGAAACCCCCTAATTCAACTTACTCGCTGACCCTCTTAAGTGGACGAATGGTTTTTAAGGGTCCATTCCCTCTCGTGTTAAGACTGGCCTGCTGCCGAGGGCGAACAGATCGGTGTTCGAATCCCAATCGGATCTATCGAGGGTAGTTTCCCCCCCGCCGCTCCAAATGGTTTCCCACTCTCCTTCTAAGAACATGCGGGTAGTTCACTTCTAAAATGTTCCCTTCCTAATTGATATCATCTGTCTTCTCGTGCTTCTCGAAATTCTCAAATATTTTCTACCAGTAACAGTTACCAGCTCAACCCTCTCGGCCGCTATATGAGC
Source organism: Timema podura (assembly GCA_033556935.1). Taxonomy (NCBI): domain Eukaryota; kingdom Metazoa; phylum Arthropoda; class Insecta; order Phasmatodea; family Timematidae; genus Timema; species Timema podura. The sequence continues at coordinate 9,273,929 of JAVRXN010000014.1, read as the reverse complement.
AGAGTTTACTCTAGCTTTCCAGAATTTTTATTTTTATCATGAAAGAATAATTATAATTAGAGAGTGATTTAAGGAACACCCTCGTCGTTAACCTTCTTCGGTGGCCGCAAGGTCCAACGCGCTACTCACGCTAGTAGACTAGACTTCCAATTAAGGAGGAGATCAAGGTTCGAATCTCGATCGGGTGTACCGAGGTTTATTTTTCTAAAATGGTTTTCTACTCTCCCTCCACGCAAATTTGGGTACACTTCTTATATATAACCTTATTTTTTGGCATCTTGTCTTACTAAACGTTCGGGTTACGCACTTATGTACTTATTACGCTAATGGTTTAAGGGATTGGGAAGGTTATTTTTAAAGGAAGTGTACCCGCATTTGCGAGGAGGCATAATAGAAAACCATTACGAGGGAAAAAACTCAGTATACCCAACCGAGATTCGAACCTCGATCTCCCCGTCATCGGCAGTCTAGTCTATTGCGAGAGTAGCGTGTTAGAGCGCGCGGGTACCGAAGCGGGTTATATTACCTCTCTAATTCCCAAAACTATAAGCGTAATTTGTGCGTATAACCCGAATGGGTAGTAAGACGCGGTGCTAATAATAATAATATAAGCGTAATTAGTAGATAAGAGTGTAACCCGAACAAGTAGTAAGACGTGGTGCTAAAACAAAAACCTGATCATTTATTACTATAAGTTTGTTTATTGTGAACTGTTTCCAAAAAAAATTACAGTACTGAGTCTACCTCTGTAAGGTCAGTGTGTATAAAAACAGCAATTAAAAGAAGTATCTGTTGTGAAACTTCAAAACCGAGGTTAGTCCGTTTTTCTCCTGAGAAGAAGCGCTATATAAAAAAAAGTTACACTCAGGGCCCGAGTAGCTCCTTGTACCATTAACAGAACTTCTAACTTAAAGAACAATCATGGGTCTGGTGCAACACTCGACTATGACACGGTCTTGTTCAATAAGATAGAGTCATAGCGTAATCTGTCAAGGTAAGACTAATATCTTGCTTGGTTTCACTATGGTGTAGCTTATAAGATAGGATCATAGTGTAATCTGTCGAGGTAGGACTGCTACCTTGCTTGGTTTCACTATGGTGTAGCTTATAAGATAGGGTCATAGTGTAATCTGTCAAGGTAAGACTGCTACCTTGCTTGGTTCCACTATGGTGTAGCTATAAGATAGGGTCATAGTGTAATCAGTCAAGGTAAGACTGCTACCTTGCTTGGTTCCACTGTGGTGTATCTTATAAGATAGGGTCATAGTGTAATCAGTCAAGGTAAGACTGCTACCTTTCTTGGTTCCACTATGGTGTAGCTTATAAGATAGGGTCATAGCGTAATCAGTCAAGGTAAGACTGCTACCTTGCTTGGTTCAACTATGATGCAGTTTATAAGATAGGGCCATAGTGTAATCTGTCAAGGTAAGACTGCTACCTTGCTTGGTTCAACTATGATGCAGTTTATAAGATAAGGCCATAGTGTAATTAGTCAAGGTAAGACTGCTACCTTGCTTGGTTCCACTATGTTGCAGTTTATAAGATAGGATCATAGTGTAATCTGTCAAGGTAAGACTAATACCTTGCTTTGTTCAACTATGATGCAGCCTGTGAGATAAGATCATAATGTAATCAGTCAAGGTAAGACTGCTGTTACCTTTCAGGATAAAAAAGTGTACATTTTATATATTTTATATAAAGACAGGGACTTAAGTATTGCAAGGAATATGGAATTTAATGAATAAATACAAGATGTATATAAAATAATAGTAACTAAAAGTAAGATGGAGAAACTAAACGTGATGATAAATGTAAAAGTCGATCGGGCCCCAAAAAGGTTGCCGATCCCTGATTTATAAGGGGTCATCCATAAATTACATGACGCTGTTGAGAAGGGGAGAGGGGTCAAGCTAAATGTCTTTTTGGTGTTACATGGGGTGAAGGAGGGGGGAGGGGGAGGAGAAGTAAAAAATAAGAAAAAAAGCTTTTTGTGGTTAACGTGGTTATGAATCCATAGGGAAAATATCGCATTCGCGATTTTGATATAAAGAGAGTGGAATTTAATAATCTAATAAGATATGAATTATGTTTGTTCTTGTTTCGGGTGAATTTTTTTAAACTATATATTTGTTTACATTTTATATATAAATATGAATCAGGTCATCTATTTTAACTTAGTAATTAATTTTACAAACTTCATATGTCACTTTGGTTAAATTTATTTACAGCTCAGACATAGGTGAGAACACAAAATTCATATTAAAATTAAAATAAATAAAACATATTACTGATAATAATTTTCAGGCTTGTTTAAAAAACACATTTTTTCTTTTAGTATTAGGTTCCATTTAGGTTAACTTGAGGCAGAAAAAAAAGGGGCCACCATCGCTAAATTAAATTTCACGTACCACTGGTTGAGAACTATTGGTATAGGTCAAAACGTCCTTCTTCACTCCCCTTCCCCTTAATTTAATAATCTGGGGTGATGACATTTCCACCAACGGTAAAAGGTAAGGGGATGTTCCCCTTTTATCTCAAGATGATTTTTTATTCCAACCGTTGCAGGGGTGGAATAAAGTTCTTCATGAGTGCCTTGACATCCAGATTTATCTTCCCCCCCCTTCCTCTCTCATAGCACACCTCCACACACACACACACACACTCTCTCTCTCTCTCTCTCTCTCTCTCTCTCTCTATATATATATATATATATATATATATATATATATATATATATATATATTAGCGCCACGTCTTACTAACCGTTCGGGTTGTACTCTTATGTACTAATGGTCAGGGATAAGGAAGGCTATATTTAGAAGAATTGTACCCGCATTTATGTGGAGGTAAAGTGGAAAACCATTTTGGAAAAACCACCCTCAGTACACCCGACAGAGATTCGAACCCCGATCTCCCCGTCATCGGCAGTAAAGTCTACTGCGAGAGTAGCGCGTTAGACTATACGGCCAATGAAGCAGGAATTTTAAGCTAAAAGAAAAACATATCCATCCTACCCTCAACCCAACATCAAGTAGAATTTCTTTTATTCCCTTGCTTTGAGTATTACCCTTTGCGAAGTCCCCTTAAATCAAATCAAAATGCACTACTAGCCCTTTTCTTTCACAGAGTTTCCCCTTAAGGCGACGTCCTTAGTCTTTTTTTGAGTGTTCATGGCATTTGCCGATAGAGATCTCCAGAGTCGCTCTGGAAACGACGTCAAAGGGAGAAGTAGAAATACAAGAGCCTTCTTAGAAGCGCTACATCTTGCGAATAGGATTCGTCCGTGACCATCGAAAGTAGTTAGGAGGGGAAGAGGGTAGAGGAGTGGGGGGAATAACGCTGGTAAGTGAGTGGAGGGGTAGAAGAAAAAAAAGACGTGTGAAGCCCGCCTCTGGGTAAGACACATTGTTCGTAAAGATCGAGTAAATAAAAAAAAAAAAGAGGAAGGAAAGTAAAGAAGACTCGGTTCATTCCTCTCGGGATAACGTATCGCGGCTGAGAATAAGAAGGCACTAAGTCGACAATTTTTTTTTTTTTACTTTCTCGCGATCCCTCGGAGAAAGAAAGTATTGTGACCGCCAAAACATCGATATTTTGATGGCTCCCTAACCAAAAAAGTGTTTTTTTTAATGACGTCTGTCTGTCTGTGTGTCTGTTATAAAGTCGAAACCATTTTACCGATCGGGCTAAAGCTTGGTATTTATGATTTTCATAAAGTTCCCTAGATCTAGGAGGATTTTTTGAACTATCTATCCAACCTTAAAATTAAGGTTAGTTTACTTTAAGAGTGAAAAAAAGAAAAAAAACATTTTCTCAAAATTTAGATGAAGTAGCGAGATTTTTTTTTCTAAGCGGTATATTTTGTGTGAGGTGGATTTTAGATAAGACTATTCGCGCGGGTTGCCTATCAAGCCATACGGTATCTCAATCCTTCCATCGGGGATCCCTTCCTTTCCTATTACGGTTAGCAGGGAGGGTTGGGGTTCAATTCCTGGCTACTGAATGGAGGATGTATGTTTCCATGCTGTTTTCTCAAAGCTTTACTCCGATAGAAAAACTGGTAACATTTAATTAAATATTAATTACTGTACGTAAACATTGTTTAAAGTAAGGGACGTGAGTTATTGTAACTATTTTTGCAGTTTTTTTATAACAAGAATGGTTTTTTGGCTAAAATAAATAAAACAAACTGCTCCATTAGATACGTTTAATAGAATTTTCTACATGTGGTATTTAGGTATTTAGCGTACACTTTCTGAACCTATCGATTATATCAACACACGACTTATAAATTAACTTGATTCTATAACAGACACAACATCCAGCCCCCCGGCCGTTAAATCATCAATGTAAAAGGGTACACCAGCATTTCACAAATGATAAGAATTTGACCATGCCAGGAATTGAACCCGGGACCTTTTTCTTAATAGACAGACACGGTACCGACTGAGCTAAGCTGTAGGTCCACACATAATAATAGCAATAGTTATTCAATATCTGTCAAAGACGTTGCGGAATTTGTATAAGACTTTTTATATGTAGGTAAAAAAAAACTGGTCAAATTCCACTATAAATTTTTCTAGGTGGGGGGTTGAGGGAATCAGCTAAAAAATGTTACAAAACGGTTTGCTAGTAAAAGTTTTTAGACGTATGTGTGGTTTAGGAAGAAGGATTCAAATATTGTATGACTTAAAGGGAATAATAAAATTCTGAGAGCTGAAGGAGGCAGAGGACAGGGTGCATTGGAGGTCTAAATTCACTGACAAAAAGAATAGACCTGTCGTATGACATAATACCTAATAATAATAATATCCCCCCCACCCCCATAGGGGTACATAAATTCAAGTTTTTTACGAACTTGTATATATTAAATTGGGCAGCGTATTTGATTAACCATTTCGAAACAAACTTTTTAATGTTTTATTGTCAGATTTTTTCCCCCCTGCTCTTCTGATCCAATCTTACATCATAAAGAGAAATTCTACTCTTGTTTATCCTCGAGTGGAGTTTTTCTTTCATTAAATATATCTACAGGCCGTGGAGTCTTGCTCCCTCATAAAATCTAATTAGAAAGTTTCGTATTTTAGTTAAAACAAACCTGCCCTTAACGAGGTACCGTATTTATTAGTCCAAGTTTTCACTTGAATTTACAACCCTCCTCTCCACTCCCCTGATTTATTTTGGAGAGTATCTTAGTAGTAGAGTGGTTTGGGAGGTCGATGTTTTCAGTCTTATGGTTCTTGTTTAATCCCAGGTGTTGGTTATAAATTAATAATTATATGTATTTAATTTTGCCTTATCACCCTGATATTTAAATCCTTTTTACTATGGGTTGAGTCTTTGGTATTAGGGTTGATGTCCTAGGTTAAGTAAGTTGATGAGTCGAGGTGGAATCCTGTGTTTAGGAAATCTCGCTAAAACCACAAATGACTATATGTATCTCACAATCACCCTACAATTACACATTAGCGTTAAGTGCGTATAACCCGAACGGGTAGTAAGACGTGGTGCTAATAATAATAATAATAATTTTAGAAAACACTCCAACAAAGATAATAAATGAAATAATATATACTGTTACAGAAACACACTGAGGGGAAAGGTAACATCTCTTTCCACAAAGGAGCATAATAATCACTTACCCGAACCTCGATCTAAATATTAATTTGACAATATCTCAGAAATTATTGGTTCTATACAAATATATTTTGGATAAAAGTTTTTATTTTGAATACCATTACAGCTTTACGATGATAAGTTTTTTCATGTCTCAAATAGTTGTAAAGATGTGACCAAGATTGGAAATACCTGCTTATGTAAAGTGCCCTTAAAGTCATTTTCAGGGGAAAAATAGAGTTGATATTTTGTTTTTTATGTTTAACAGTGACAAAATACGAGATTTAATCAAAATCGTTACCATAGATTTTGGGAAAATTGATTTTTCCCCCCTCTATTTACATCCTAAGTGAACGACCTTTAATTTTACGGTTGGATCAATAATTCCAAAAATCCTTCCGACGAACCCTATGAAAACCCTTGATACCAAGTCTTATCCCGGTCGTTAAAATTGTTTCAGCTCTAGACCCAGTAACATACTGACAGACAGACAGTATTGAAAAAAATATTTTTTCAACTTCAAAAGGTTCATGAAACGTGTACATCTAACAAAATCTCACATTTGATTAATTATTTTTAAGATCACAATACTTCCTATAACCGAGGGTTGCGAGAAAGTAAAAATTGTGTGATATATTTTTGTCTCGTCTCTATTCGACATCATAATAATTATGTAATTAGCGACGTAATCAAACTGCCCGACTTAAGCCGATGGTTGTTGAAGCGTCTAATTAAGGTTGATAAATATGACTAAGCTCTTTACAGAAGGGATATTTGGTACGGCTAGTCCGTGTTTTTGATACATAGTATTATACACGCTAAAACTAAAAAAAAAACTTCCAATAAAGTAAAACTTTTTTATTTATTCATGCTAACGAGCCATGTCAACGTATAATTACTATTATTATAAATAAGAAAGATAACTGGGTATGAGGGCAAAATAAAACGTAATGTTTTCAAATGCATGAATACAGAAACTTTTATGAATCCACTTTAATTTTCTTTCAGAATGAATAAAAAAAAGTATTTTCGGAAACTTTTTTAATAATAAATTTAAAAAAAAATAAGTTCCATAATAAATTCCAATTTTATTCGGGCTTAATTTTAAAGTTTATTTTTTTCTAATTTCATGTTTGTATGATATTTACAAACAAACTAGATCCAACAGTAATAGCTTTTAATAATAAAAAAGGGGTGTGTGTGTGACATGATGAATATATCTAAATATATATTAAATACTTCTAGGTTTCCCCTAGAATGAAACTAGGGTTCTGTAAACAAGCAGACAATCTCCTGATAAACCAGAATATGCGAAAATCAATTAGCCAATGTTTAGCACTAAACAAAATGGCGTATCTAATTTTTCCATGAAAATTACTTTGAAAGTAATCTTTACAAAAGTGGAAATTTCCAATTTTGGTGACATTTCCACAAACTATTTGAGATATAAATTAACTTATTATTGAAAAGTTGTAGTACTAATAGATATTAAAAAAACTTTTATTTGAAATCTATTGGTACAAAACCAATAGTTTCTAAGCTATTGGCAATTATATATTTTTTAATTGAGGTCCGGGAAATTAATTATATTCTTTAATGAACAGAGAAGTTACTTATTTTTCCTCGATATTTTTTTTAACAGTGTATATTAGTTCATTAATATCCGGCCCCTAGCTACGAATCCAAGGGTCCCGAGTTCTATTCACGGCTGGTACCTTGGGTAGTATTTATCTTAAGGGGAATAATCCCAATGGTCTCCAGGGTTTGGTTAGTTATCTTAAGTTATGTTTAAGCCTCCCACTGGTCCAAACCTCCATATTTACTCTCATCTCATTCGGGTACGAGTAAATAAACCTCCTATGTTGTACCCTGGGTAACGTGAGGGGCTAAGTAGTCTACATACAGGGGACCAAACTATAGGTTTTGTTCCTCCCAGTCAAATGTTCCATACGATAAAAAAAATCATTTAAACTCTTTGGTGAAATGTTTATGCAACATTGTCTATTATTTAGTTTCATATACAGTATCTTAGATGTTTTGAGTAAATATCTCCATTTTTAGGTAAAATAACGAGAAGGCATGTATGGTGCACCGTACCAATAATTTTAAACGGTCGGTCACTGGTTTATTTTTGGTCCACATATCTTTCTTACGTAACAAAACAAGTTAAAAAGTCCTTTCTTCTTTCTTTTAGACCAATTTTTCTTTGGATTCCTTGGAATCCTGTAAGAAAAGTCACACAGTAGAAAGGATATATATATAGAGCCGACCTTATATATATATATATATATATATATATATATTGTGCTGTCCTCTAAGATGTTTTTTTCTCTGGATTTACTTGATCCTTCCTGTAACAGGACCTCTCAGAAAGGATTACATTATCATTTTATGAAACATGAAACAAAGGGGGGCGGGGGGGGGGGGGAAATAAAAATGTCGAGAGTGACCAAAGCTTCGTTCGAAAGTTTTCTTCTTGAGACAGTTGAGCACTTCCGGGCTGCCTCCTTAAGGACAACATGACCTTAAGAGGAAATCTGGTCCTCAGGACTTGAGAGGAAAAGAAGGACCTTTATATATATGTATAAAAAAATTTGTGGGAGATGGCGAGACGGATAATAAAGGAAGATTGTTTGGGAAAACGTTGAAGAGTTAACATTTTTCAACCTTATCTTGAGCTGATTTAAAAAAGAAAAGAAAAAAGAGAGATCTATAATGAGTAGCCACACAGTCAAAGGTGTCAGTCACACAATAATATGGATTGCTGGTGACAGGGAGGTCAAAGTTCAAATCTCTACCAGGTGGTCAGAGTGGATTTCCCACATTTGATTTATAAATGTTACACGTGTCGGTGGCCGAATGGTCTAAGGCGTTACTCTCGCAGTAGTCTGGGACTGCTGATGGTGGGAAGATCGAGGTTCGAATCGTGGTCAAGTGTACCGTGGGAGTTTTTTCCTGAGTATTTTCTCACTCTCTTGTTCCAAGAAAATGCGGGTATATTTATTCTTAATTCTTTTTTCTCCAGCCCTATCCGAGTAGTGTAAAAAAGGCGGATAGACCGGACGAGTAATAAAACGCGGTGTACAGAATGGATGATAATTTGATGTGATTTTTTTACTCTCACCTACATAAGCTAATGCGGGTACACTCGTTTAAAACTACCCTTCTTAAAGCCATATTATTTTGTTGGCATCAATACCCGTTTGGACTAAACGCACCTATATTAATTTCGTTATGTGTTATGGATGAGAATGGTTGAATTTATTGGAAGTGTACCCACATTTGCGTGGTGGAATATTGGAAAAACCTCTTTAAGAAAAGCCACCCTTACTACACCCATCGGGATTCGAGCCCCAATCTCCCCATATCAGCGAGAGTGACGCGTCATGCTGCCACCGAAGCGGGTCATATCGATGTTTATTTGTCTACTAGTCATTGGTTTTCCGTAGCCGTCCATAATGACAGTCCGTAAGAAAGTTAAAGTCGATTATACTTCTACGGAGTAATACGGATAGAGATTTTGTGGAAAAAGCACTCTGTTAAGTTGGGTTTAGACGCTCAAACATTTTGCTCAAACAGGTTGGTGCAAATCAGTTTGTGCCAACCTTCACGTTTATAAGTTCAATTAGATTTGCTCAAACATTTTTACTTGTAAATTCCAAGTTTTCTCAAGACAAATGGAGAATAGTTAATTTTGTAAGTTGTCGGTTTGATTTGTGTAAAGCAGTTAAAACAACCTAAGAAACGTCTAAGGTGGACCCCAAATATTGGCTGCTAAAAAGAGAAGAACCTTCACATCATGAATTGCAGGATGATTCTCGGAACTATTTGCGTATGGATGAAGAAACCTATCTACATCCAAAGGTCCTGGGTTCTATTCCCGTGTCCAGGTGTCATTTTTAAATTTTCATAATATGATATCTAGATGGAGTAGTCCTCACTAAAAGCATAAATAATAGCTTTGGATATTTAATTATATAGTTTTAAAGACACAAACATTTGCACATAGCACTAGTTTTGTGGTGCTAATTAATTGAGCGTGTAAGCCCAGCCCTACTGTGAAGTAAGTCTATTCTTAAAGTCTACGGACCTCCTAGATACGGAGTATGTATACGGACCTTAAAGGACCGGCTACACGGAGCCGCAACCGCACCGCACCGACGCGGACGAATCTTAGAGAGAGCATTGCTCCGCGGTGCGGACCGTGTAGCCAACTACCACCGGAAATAAAATGTTCGGGAACTTCCGAACTTTATTTTCATGGTAAAACTAGGCATTTCTTTCACAGCCGTGTCACGTGTGACGCTGTAGTCATTGTTTCCAACATTACGTACAAGATAAACAATATTATCAGCTAACTTAAAACTTTATTCTTCGTAATTAATAGCTAACTTAATTTTATGAAAATAGGTGAAAACCTATGCAAGTAAAAATAAAAATACAAAACTATTTTGTAATAGAACTCAGTCTATAAAGAATATAAAAATGGTTAGAAAATGCGGTGCGGCTCGTGTAGCCATACCTTTAGAGGCGGTAGACAACGCATAAAAAAAAGGCCCATATTTCAGGAACGGCTTTGACCGCAATACGGAGAAGAACCGGACAACAATAAACAGTTGAAGGAGAAAGAGGAAAAAAGAAAGAAATAATTAAAAAAAAGAAGGAAAGAACCGGCTCCACTCGCAATTCCTTCAAGGCAAGCTTCTCTCAGGAAGGTCGGAATGAAGAATAGGCCCATTCCAGACAATTATTACCTCGATGTTTGGTGAAGAAGCAGGGTTAGAGGGTAATAAAGGGAGAGGGATGTACAAGGGGTTCCTTAGAAGGATCTTTTAATTTTGAAACTCATATAAGGGGACAGGGGAGGGAGTATCTCCTTACAGTTCACCATCTCAAGGGGAGTAGTAAAGAACGAAATGAATGTCCAATTGTCCTGGGGACAGTTGACTGTGTCAGTGGTTTTAAATTGGGTGCATGTTGCCTTTAGAAACATGGTTGCTAAAATAAATTCCCTTGTTGGATTAACTAGCCTCGCTATTATAGTTAGATTTATTCAAGCATCATATCTTACTACCCGCTCGGGTTATACTATTATGTACTAATTACGCTAATGGTTTTAGGGATTAAGATGGTTAGATTTGAAGGAAGTGTACACGCATTTGCATGGAGAGAGAGAGAGAGACTGGAAAACAATTTAAAAAAAACCTTAATACACCCTACTGGGATTCAAACCTCGATCTCCCCGTAATCCGCAGTCTAGTCTATTGCTAAAGTAACACCTTAGACAATGCGGCCACCGAAGTGGGTCAGTTATTATTAAATCATAAAAATTAAAATTCCCACAATCAAGTATAATAATTAGTTATATAGCACAGTTTAAAATAGTTATAAGTTATTATGCACACATTAAAATTTAACTTCTATTTTTTGTGTGGATATATGGCAGATCCAGAGGTCTTGGGTTTGATCGCCGGTCAGCCTCGTGAGGACAAATGAGCAGATACATGAATGAAAAAGGAGAGGTTACCGGTATAGAAAACTGAGATTGACGTCCCGAAGGATTTGTTGTTATGAACACATGACATCCTGTATCCGCAGAGGTTGGCACCACCTTCGCCGACAGACGGCTCGATTGCGGGCTGACGCCAAGCAGGGGTATATGACTGCAGGCCGGGTAGTAATATTAAAAGTATCGCAGAAAAGCGGTCCGGATGCGACCCACGGGCCGTGAGTTTGCGAAGTCTGTATTATAACCTTGAGAAACATCACCGCAAGGTTGATCGACGTACCAAGAACCTGGTTGATATATCGCTACAGGCACCAGAACCTCTCTGACCCCCCTCCCCACACTTCCATCCCTTTCACCCCTATCACAATCAAATATAAAGATCCAATCAGTTACCGATGACCCGCCTCGGTGACGTAGTTGGCTAACGCGCTAGTCGTGTTGAGCTCGACCGCCGAGGACGGGGAGATCGAGGTTCGAATCTAGGTCGGGTGAACTGGGAGGGGTTTTTCCTAAATGGTTTTCCACTTTCCCTCCACGCAAATACGGGTTCACTTCCTCTATATTCAACCTTCCCAATTCCTAACACATTAGTGTAAATAGTACTTAAGCGTATAGCCCGAACGGGTAGTAAGACGCGGTGCTAAAAAAAAAGTTACCGATGATTGTACTCCGGGCTGGAAGTATGCTCCTTCTTTCCGTCGAGCGGGACAGGTGTTTCGACTGACTGTCGATTGTTAAGGAGGCCGAGTTTGAAAACTGTCGGGGTGGGTTAGTGGGGAAGGGGGAGGATTAATATGTCAAACGACAAAACGCAACTCGATCACGTGAACTACAGAGTGGAAACAAATCGCATTACAAAATTTGTTTGCAATTATTCATTTCTGTTATCGCGTTAGCCCAAAATGTCACAGCTCCAAATCTAATAGGACCAATGAAAATGTGACATTGGCTCATTTACAACGACTTTTTAACCATAATTTATTCGGGGAGCTTTGAGACCAGGCTTGATGAAAATGGGCTCTACATTTACCCTTTCTCTAACAAATATAATACATTCGCGAATTTAGTTTACTTGTATGACAGCTCAAAAAGTCCCTAGAAATAATCAGTAATTTATCCCTACGCCAACATCCGTCACGTTGGATAACTGTAATGAAAACGTATGATTATGATAGTTAACCACAGTAATTTAGGCCAATATTTTTTATATATTTATTTGAGGTCGGTCACAAAGATTATTTATCGTTTTATTTCACTTAAAAAAAATTATTATTCACAGCACTTTCACAAAAAATTCTAACGAAAATGGCTTCAAAATGTCGACCGACGAATTTAAACTATGGTCGAACATGACGGAAACAAGTTCTTTACAATGATGTACCCACGCAGTGGATAATAATATTTTATTCAGTTAAATATTTCGAAATACGATAAAATAATTATAAAATAATTTATTATATAAAAAAGACAAGTATTTTCTCTTTTCCAAGTAAATACGATGCCTGTTTAAAAGGTATTGATGTATGTACCATATTACAAATCATAGATAACATTCAAAAAAGGAGAATAAGTACTTTTAATTATGTTTAAAGTATTGTTTCGGGTTGGGTAAAAAGAAATTACTAAAATCTATTAAACAGTTTAAGAAAACTTAAGTTTAAGTTATTTTAAATATAAAATGTAACTAAAAAACTTAACATTTATAACTAAAAAATGATCCTTTACGAGTGTTGGCAGCCCAAAATCTGAACACATGATTTTTGAACTGTCATCCAGGTAAAAAACCTATCGTGAACAGACTCTACATTGATTTGTTAACAAGCTAACAACAGAATATTTTAACATATATTTTGAGAACTAGCAGCGAGCTTTCCTCTTTACCTTATGATAAGAAGTTTCGTAGTTTTCTTTCCCCTCTTACCTACCGATATGACAAAAGGTGGTTGTATGTGAAGAGCGAAAGAGAGTATACGCTTATACCTAATAGAGAAGTAGTTCCAGAAAACGATACATACCATTGTATTTTATGCCGTGGTAGCCTGACAGCTATTGATACGTTCTCGCTGACCGAGGCGGTGTAATTGTAGAGAATACGAGCTAAGGGCAGTATTTTTATAATTTTTACAGATAGAAAAAGAATCGGCGAATTATATCAAATCTTGTTAAAGTAGAAACCTAAAGTTTAATTTTCTTCACTAGGTGATATCAACAGTTGTTGAATATCTGTCAAGGGTGTCCTGGAATTTAATGACAACTTTATCTCTTCATTTAAAATATTTCTCAGCTAATGCCTCTATGCTCATGACAGATCAACAACTGTTGATATCACCTTGTGAAGAAAATTAAACTCTAGGTTTCTACTTTAACAAGATTTGATTTGTTTTGAACAAATAAATGTTTTGCCATAGAAACAGCAAAAACACTGACCATTTCTCTAGAAAAACCCTCTCGTCACACCCAGCTGGGATTCGAACCCAAATCTTCTCCATCACTGGCAAACCAAACTAACTTAACTTGTCGTCTAGACCACGCGCCCACCGATGCGTGTTCATAAGACCTAGTACGTAAAAACAAAGCCGTCATAAAATCCGGTAATTTGTAGAAGAAAGTAAAATTGCCAGGGTTTGGTTGGCTTACCTTCGGCTTTATGACTTGTTTAAAGTGCGCGGAGGGTAATAGTAGGGTTGTAGAGGAGGGGTTAATTGGGAGGAGGGGAAGGGGTGATAGGGTAGTTTACCCTGCCTGTGACTGCCACTTTATCTGAACCTGACAATCACAGGTTCTGGTAAGGTCCTAAATCTATAGTCCCTATTGCTGCCAAACCCCCGGGAGGTTAGGCTTACCCGCCCAGCAGACCTTGAAGTAATGACGTCAGCACTTTGAAGAGGAATGCTTTGTTCCAGCCTCGACCGTGTGTGAGATCGTTTTAAGTTTAGCTGCCTTTTTTTTTTTAATCCCTGTGTCTTACATTACTAACCATACAAATTGTACACACACGTACTAATTACGGTAATGCGTTAAGAATGAATAAGGTTGAATTTTAGATTATTTGTACCAGCATTTGCGTGGATAGAAAGTGAAAAACCATTTAGTTAAAAAAACTCAATATTCCCTATCAGTATTTGAACCCCTATATCGACGTCATCGGCATTCCATTCTATTGCATGAGTGACGCCTTGTACCATTTGACCACCGAAGTGGGTTTTTGTTTTCTTCAAACGTTGTCTGGTTTTATCTGAAGAGGCTAGTTCGAATCCCGCTGATGTCTAAGTTTTATTGTGCTGCGACTCATTATATACTAATGGATAGGGAAGATAAAGATATGATTTATTTTAAATGTCACCACATTTGCTTGGAGAGAAAATAAGAAATCACGGTCTACCTTCGGTACGTCCTACTGGGATTTGAACCCCGACCTGACCAACACTGGAAAACGAGACTAAAAGTGACAGACGCCTTTGTCTACGTAGCCACCAGTGCGGGTTAAGTGCTTTTTACCTTCTCAATTAAAGATAAAGTATTCTAGTCATGAAATATTTTTACCTCGAGATTATGATGATTCTTTACGTGACCGAGAACAAAAAAATTTTTATTTTACAATTTATTTTCATCTTGAAATTTAAATAAGCACCGCGTCTTACTACCCGTTCGGTTTATACGCTTATGTACGAGTTACACTGATGGTTTTAGGGGTTAAGAAGGTATATTTATAAGTATTATCACATTTGCATGGAGAGAGAGTGGAAAATCATGTTGGAAAAACCACCCTCATTACACCCGATCGAGATTCGAACCTCAACCTCTCCGTCATCGACAGTCTAGTCTACTGCGAGAGAAGCGCCTTAGACCATGCAGCCACCGAGGTGGGTTTCTTTATGTCCCAATCCCATGTTTCTCTGTTACTGTATCTGAAACGGTTTAGTGGATTTTGGTCAAACTTGATATTTAGATCTTATAACTTGGGACTTAAAAAAAATAAAATTGAACCTATATCTTAAATTAGGGAGAGTGTATTGATGAGTGATTTTTCAAAATTCAAAATTTCTCTAAAATGGCTCTAATGATTTTGTATATCTCAAGGCAGTGTTTGTCTTGACAAATAAACAACCTTGGATACTTGTTTTATGGTGGAAAATTGGTTTAGTGCTATTTTACTAATGAATGATTTTGAATAAACTGGAAATATTTTAAAAAAATGGCTTTAACGATTTGTTTCTAATTGGTTATCTGGTAGTTTTTTTATAAATATTCTATTGTATACGAGTATTTTATTTTCTTAAAAAAATTATTACTATTCTATTTGAAATTTTGTGAAATTAGCACAAATGATTTTGTTCAAATTTGGTATTTGAGGACTATTTTAAATGTTAAATAATAATATAGTTAATTAATTTAGGCGTAACATACTTATTAAAAATTTAGGAAAATTCGAGATTTTCTGAAATGGCATCTAGGATTTAATTCAAAATGGGTACCTACATGAGAAATGTTATTAATGATAACTATGACTGTATTTTATTTTTTATAATAATTAATTGGAGGGTAGTTCTCGAATAACTTATTTTTGATTTTTTTTAAAGTCTCTGAACAACTTTGTTTAAAATGTATGTACCAATAGTGTTTAATGTGCTTCACAAAATGATACCTGCTTCACTGGCCACATAGTCTAAGGCATCACTCCCGTCAATAGACTGGACTGCCGCTGACAGGATGATCGGTGTTCGATTCCCGGTTGGGTGAATTGGGGTGGTTTCCCACACTCCTTCCACGCAAACGTGGGTAGATTTATTCCTAATCCTTCCTTGCTCATCCTTATCGCATTATAATAATTATCATATATGCGCATAACCTGAACAGATAGTAAGACGTGGTGATAAAAATAAATAATAATTATATGATAATTTGTTTTTTTTCTGACGAAAACTTATCAAAGAGGGTAGTTTACTGAAAACCAATTTTTGAAAATTTTATTACAAAATAAATAATATACTACACAATAAAGTCTGTACGACTGTGTTGTAATTTCCCCCCCCCCCCCTTTCTTGCTATTCCGGGAGCTGATTTAAAATGCGTAGAGGGTAGAATGCGAATGAGGGGTTGGAAGGGTGAGGGGGCGATAGAAATGTTCAGAAGTAGGAAATATAAAAAAATAATAACTTCTAAAAAAAAAAAAAAGGCGATCTCATTCCAACTTGAAAATATGATTTATTCTGTTGGGTGAGATTGAACACGAGCGGAACTGTAATTATAAATCTATTCACCCCCCCTTTTTTTCTACCTCTCTTTCATACCCTTATCTACTTTTAGACTGTTCATTAGAAGTTGTGTACAAGTGTTGGCTAATTGATGAAGTTTTCTGATGGAAGGCCCAACCCATTCGACGCCAGACGTCGTTAACAATGAGTTTCTATTGGTCCACCCGTGGATTCCGAATCAAGCCACCAGATGATAAATTATAAATTTTAGGTTAGCTGTACTGTTTCGACAACTTTATGACGTGGCCTGATTTTTTTATTTTGTTGCCAGTTAAATGGGGTAAAAATTAAAAATACATACATATACAAAAGCGAGCTTTATAAATACGTGAAACATATTCTGCTTATGATTAGTTAATTTAATTTTTTTTAGCACCGCGTCTTACTATAAATTTGGACTACGGATTAGGAAGGTTATGTTTATAGGAAGTGTACCAGAATTTGCGTGGAGGGAGAGTAGAAAACTGTTTTGGAAAAACTACCCTCAGTACACCACGACCGAGATTCGAACCTCAATCTCCCCGTTATCGGTAGTCTAATCTAGTGTGAAAGTAGCGTCTTAGACCATGCGGTCAACGAAGCGGGTTGGTTTAATTCATTAAATTAGTTTACAGCATATAATTTTAATAAAATACCTAATTACAAAGACGTTAAAATACAGTAGCAAGGATATAAATTATGTTTATTATATAAAAAGAATAACTTTTTTTTATCACCGCGTCCCGTTTGGGTTGTACGCAAATCTACTAATTATTACTCTATATGTGTTGAGGAGGAAGTTATAATTCAAAGAATTTGTTCCCTCATTTGAATGGGGAAAGAGTAAAAAACAATGTAGGAAAAAACCCGCAATACACTCGATCAGGATTCGAACCCTGATCGCGTCATACAACTTATTAATTATTATGTTAAACGGGAGAGTTATTTTTTGACGCATCTTACTACCCGTCTGGATTATCCAGCATTAGCTATACAAATGGGGTGGGGATGAATACATTGTAATCTAAAGTTAATGCGCCCACATTTGAATTTAGGAAGATAGGGAAAACGAATTTGAAAACACCCAACCTTCCCGTGAGCCTGACGTTTATTCCGCGTACACACAGATGCGGGTAATATGAACGTTACTAACGGCTCAATATATTAAGTAGCAAGGCTGAAGAAGGGTTTTAAAGAAATTTCGCCAATGAAGAGGAACATAGAAACCCCAGTATTAAATCAAATTTTGAAAACCAACCCTATTCCACCCAGTCAAAATGCAAACCTCGACCTCCTTGTCAGGGAAAATCCAATTCTTCGTGAGTCTGACTCCTTAAACCACATGACTACCGCTGTGGGTTTGAAACAATACTAGGGTTATATATGAATAAGTGCATAAAACAATTAATAGGTGTTGACCTCGGTGGTCGTGGGTTTAAACCCAGCCGGGTTCAACGGGTTTTTCTTGAGCGATAAAAATCCGTAGCACAACTTCCTTAGGAGTGGAAGTAAAGCCGTTGGTCCCCCCATGTCGATTGTGGCTTGTAAGAGAACCCTGAAAGGTATGTGAAATTACCTTTCCCGGCAAAATTGGTAGGAACTTTCTCTCACGCTCGTAGAAATTCTCGTGTACTGATATAAATCAGTTTAGAATTCAATGTTAAATACCTCAAATAAATACATAATTAATAGGTAATCAAGATGTAATTGCCGGTTTGGGTGATCTAAAAGCGGCGCTCTCGCAATATTTTGGACTGCCAATGACGAGGAGGTCGGGGTTTGAATCCCGGTCGGATGTACTGAGGGTGTTGGTTATCTGAAAGGTTTCACCTTCTCCCCCACTTAAATGTGGGTACGTTTACTTTAAATTCACACTCTCTCAGCCCTAACATATGAGAGTGGATATGCAGATAAGCCCGAACGGATTAGTGAAACTCTTGAACACAAAAATAAATAAATAAATCTTTATCTTTGAATTACTCTCTAAGTTTGTTATCCATACCTAGACTTGGCAGTTAAAACACACCAAGCTAGAGGGCGTAATTAGGTCGAGTCTAAGTTCAAGAGCAACAGCTTTGCTAGAGGCGGCAGGGCGGTTATAGATGTCTAGACGCAGAGCGGAATTTCAACTAATGCTGTTGTTGAATACATCTTAAGGGAATGGATTTCAAAAATTAATCTAATGATCCCATAATTTCCATAAGCATAACTATGTTGTTTGGATTCTATCGTAGCGAATAATATCTACAGCACAATTTCCCATAGTAAAGGACTTTTAGAAAATATAAACACAATTATTTTGTGGCCATCATTGATAAAATTTTAATATATTATTATTGTTATTTTATAGGTATTGATAATATCTATCAAAAGTGACAGCTGTAGATCACATGAATTGTTGTATTAATATATTATAGTAGATTTGGTACCTTTTCTAAAGATGGCTAAGGCCCTTCCTATGAAAATTGGACTCATCCAAACTTAGCCGAAACCCTAAGTTAATAATTAAATCGGGGTGACCTGGTGGTCTAGGGGTAAGGTGTCGGACTTCTGTACTGAGGGTCCGGGGTTCAATCCTTGGTCCCGGCACAGATTTATCTGATTGCCAAACCCTTCCTTCACCTCTGACAAGACGTGTATTAATCACAACTTGTGAATGTGTGGAATGCCAGGCCTCCACCGTGGTTCGGATCCCACGTTAAACTGTAGGTCCTCCATTTCATCTCACAAACACCCTACCATTGCACATTAGTGTAAGTGCCTATAAACCGAACGGGTAGTAAGACGAGGTGCTAGTAATAATAACTATTATTATTGTTAATCTGTCGATTATATTTCAATTTAATGTTTTAATATTTACACAATTAGTTATAAAATACATATAGATACGACTTTGGAACCAAAGGTCCGATTTATTAAATCATTTGCTGAACTCGTACCGAATATAAGGTTTTGGGAAACAATTATTTACTCTCATAAAGTTATTTTTTAAATAAAATTGTAAAAAAAAAACCTCTGGTATAGCTTCAAATGCTTACTATATGGCGGTGTGATTTTTTTTTTAGGTTTGAAAAAATTAATTAAAAATAAATAATATCCCTTTGGTCTGTACGATTTTAGCAACTTTTCCCCTATATAGAAGCGGTTTGTTCCTCCAAGAACCCGTTAGACGATTACAGGAAAGTCCTGCCTCCTCCATGATACTTTGTTATGGCTCTCTGATGAGTGGTGTAGTCTATTTGCTCGACGTACTCTTTGGACGTAACTTAGAAGAGATGAGGGGAAGGGGGGGGAAGGAGGCTCGGTTTGGCTTCTGAGAGACGGGTGATGGTGAGTCTAAATAATTGCTACTAACGAACCTACTCTCCCTCCACCACCGTCCTCTTAAAGTTGCGATCAATTCCCAGGGAGGACGTCCTCGTAATTACTAAAACTTTAACTGAATTGCGACTTTAAATTTGTGGTAGACGACACACAACTAGCCACCATTGTGGTTTTATTATTATTATTACTCTCACCCGTTCCGTGGTGGTCGAATGGTTTTAAAGGAGTTATTCTTACACACACACAAAAAAAAAGAAGACTCGACTACAGATTATGGGGAGAATCCCGGGCCTGGTAGAATTAAGGTTGGGTTATTCCACAATGTGATTTTCCCACTCTGCTTCTATGTAAATGTGGGTGCATTTTATTCTGTTGTGTCTCAGTCACAGATTAAATTGTTATTTTTTAAGCTCGTGCTTATTTCGTCGTCAGATTCATACCGAGGGGCGTGTTTCTGAGCGCAGGAGTGTTTTATGTAAATCTGACAAGAATATTAAATAAACAAACAGATTTTATATAAACAAACAAAAAATTTTGATTGCAACTACACACTGGGAACAGAGCGTGGCTTTATTCACGGAGCCAGTGGCGTAGGAAGGTTCACTAAAAAGGGAGTACAAATATTATTATTATTAGTACCGCGTCTTACTACCGTTCGGGTTATACGCACTTAAGCTAATGTGTAATGGTAGGGTGATTGTGAGATGAAATGAGGACCTACAGTTTAACTGGAATCCGAACCACGGTGGTAGGCCTGGCATTCCTCACATTCACGTTGTGATTAATACAAGTCTTGTCAGAGGTGAAGGAAGGGTTTGTAATCAGATAAATCTGTGCCGGACGAGGATTGAACTCCGACCTCAGCACAGAAGTCTGACACCTTACCCCTAGAGCATCAGGTCACCCTGGGAGTACAAATAGATAAAATATTATATTTTAATGGATCACAATGAGTGGCGTATTGATAAAACAAGAGGGGTTTTTCTTTGTCTACTTCACGTATGTACAACATTAGGAGTAGAAATGATGAAGATATACTTTAAAGAAAATGTAGCAGCATTTGCATGGAAAGAGAATGGGGAGCCTTTTATGGAAACACCACCTTGAGTACACCCGCCGGGATTCAAACCCCTATCTACTTATCACCAACCATTCAGTATATCGTGAGAGTGATTCCTCAGACAGTGCGATTATAGATGTGGCTGGGGCAGTGTCGTGGCTTGTTGCCAGAGTAAGCAGAGTTAATTTAAACGGTTCCTGTGATTTGAGTTGTTTTAGTCACCCAAGTCTCATACTCATCCAAACTATACACATACACATTGGCTAGGTATGGGTAAGGTTGGGTTTAAAGGAAGTATACCAGCAATTGCGTGAATGTTGAGTGGAAAACCATTTTTTTAAAACACGCCCTTATGACATCTGGTCTGGATTTGAATCTTGCTCTCACGCCACCTGCAGTTCAGTCTATTGCGAGAGTGACGCCTTAAACATCACGGCCATCGAAGTGGGTAACATTTTGTTTCAAGCGTGTCCGATCACGTTCTATCATTGTGTTTGTTTTGGATCGCTCCCTGCACGGCTTAACCATACTAGAAGCAATACAGTATTGTAATACATATTGCCTAACGCAATATATTCAGGCGGTTTCCCTGCCACGCACAAATTGCTTGGACGTTTTAATTTACCGAAGACCCTCTTTGGTGGCTGCATGGTCTAACGCGCTACTCTCGCAGTGGATTACACTGCCAATCATGAGAGGTTGGGGTTTGAACCCAATCGGGAGCACTGAAGGGTTTTTTTATTAAATGGTTTTTCCACTCTGTCACCACGCAAATCGGGGAACATTTTCTCTAAATGGAACCTTCCTAATATCTAACCCATTAGCATAATTATTACATAGACGTATAGACGTGGTGATAAAAAATACTCGCATACTCAAATAAATTACATTTCAGCTCAATACTAAACAAATAAATATTTTATATTTTTTTATCGTAAATATATTTGACAGTAGAGCCAGGTTTTATAATCACAAGATTTGTATTTAAAAAATTAATTTTATTGAATTATTGAGATATTTAAAAGTTAAATAAGGTTAAAGCTGTCTGAATAGTATTTTAATAATATATTTGAGATATTAAAAAAAAAGTATTGAACTAAAAATGCATGATTATATAAATATGATGTTAATTTCGTGTGCTGCGAAAATAGGTGTGTGAAAACTTTGCAAGGGAAATATCAAACAACAATTAACCTTGGCTATATGGCATACCATTTTGAGGGTCCTTTAATATTAAATTTTAGTCATCACGACTAGCGTACAATAAGCACCGAATCCTCCCTTAGATTCAAATAACTTCTCTTCTATTTTTCCCGACTATAATATTTAAAATTCAATAACACTTATTTTTCAAAAGAATGTTTAACATTATTTTACGAAATAATAATTATTTAAGCATTAAAATAAATTTTAATCTTTATTATTCCCTTCTTTTACCATAACTCTCGTAATTTTGTTTTAGCACCAAGTTTTACTACCCCTGAGGGTTATACGCCTAAGTACAAATTACGCTAATGGGTTATGGATGAGTAAAGGTTAAATTTAGAGGAATTGTTCCCGGATTTGATTGGAGGAAGAATGGAAAACAATCTAGGGAAAACCACCCTCAGTACACCCTACTGGAATTGAACCCCGATATGCCCGTCATCGACAGTCTAGTCTTTGTGGGTGTGACGCCTTAGACCATACGATCACTGAAGTGAGTAGTTAATGTTCATCTATTGCAATTATAAGTCATGAATTCGATCCCCGAAACTATATATATATTGGCAAAATTGGGGATTGATGAATTAACGGCCATGGTACTGGATGCTGTGTCTAATAAATTTAGCTTGTAAGTTGTGTTTTGATATAACCAGTCTATTCAGAAAGAACACGTTAAATACCAAAAAAATAAATTTGTAAAGCAAAATTATCTTTATTTAGTTATATTTATTTTTTTAGAATAGTATACATACAATTAAATTGATTTGAATATATTTTTGAAAAATTTAAACGTGAGAATTTGGGAAGTTTCCTATCAACCTCTGCCCTCCCCTTAATCCCAGCTTTACCCACCCTACTTACTTCCCTCCTCCCCCCCAATTTGTCTAAGGTGGACTCTCCTGTCTGATTCCTATCAGCCACTGGACCTGGTCGCGTCGCCACACTGCTGACACATTGACCGGACGCCCGGCGTCACTCCTGCTTTCTGACAAGCGTCACCCTGCGGTCACACCGGCGTTGCGACGACGACGACGACGACGTGGCGTCCCTCACCCCTCCCTCCCTCCCATCTGCTATTAGATCACGTCGCTTCCACTCAATAGGTTTTTAAATTGTCTTTCTCGTTCGTCGGAATCGTTTGATTGAATATTGATCTCAGGTGCTTTATCTTGTGATATTCACGCTCGCTCTCTGGACACAAAGAGAGACCAGAATGTGGCTTATTAACCTAAAACAACATTTACGACTGACTTTTAGCTGCATCTATGTTCTCACAGACTAAACGCCAATCTCCTTTGGTTTGATTTGCCGATGATAAGAATATCGGGGCTAAAAACCCGGCCGAGTGTAATAATAATAATAATTGGATTTCCATTCTCTCTCCAAGCGAATGGGGGTACATTTACTATTAATTATAGCTTACTCACCTCCTCTATCAGTTTTTTTTAGCACCAAACCGTTCGGGTTGCACGCCTATGTATTAATTTATTTATTATTTATTTTTTATTTAGCACCGCGTCTTACTACCCGTTCGGGTTATACGCTTAAGTACTAATTACGCTAATGGATTAGGAATTGGGAAGGTTGAATAGAGGAAGTGAACCCGCATTTGCGTGGAGGGAGAGTGGAAAACCATTTAGGAAAAACCACCCCCAGTTCACCCGACCGAGATTCGAACCTCGATCTCCCCGTCCTCGGCAGTCGGGCTCAACACGACTAGCGCGTTAGCCAACTACGCCACAGAGGCGGGTTATGTATTAATTACTTTAGTATGTTAGGGATGAGGAAGGTCAAATTTGAATGAAATGTAGTTACATTTTCGTAGGGGTTTGGGTGGAAAAACCACCCTCAGTACACCCAGCAGGGGTTTCAATTCCCAATCTCTCCATCATCGTTAGTCCAGTCTATTGCTATAGTGACGCCTTAAACCACGCGGCCACCAAAGAGGGCACATTAAAAAAAATTGATAATAATCTAAGGGTGATTTGCGTCAAAAATCTTCTCCAGATATTTTTACTGTACGGCAGATAATTTTAAAGATAGTATATGTTTGTATTTTTATGTAGACTTTTTTTTTTGTGTCGATTGGCTCACAAATAAAAAGGAGGTATTTCTCTCTGAGCTAAGAATTCTACATAAATATATAATAGTTTTATATAATTCTTAGTTTTGTAGTAAAAAAAAGCACCCAAAAGGGTGTGTGTGGATAAACCTTTGTTTTCGACAAGTATTTAGTTGTGGGTCATATTAGGGAGATAAAAAAAGACGGATTGAAACTGACAGGGCTCTCTCTAGCCTCTCAGAGATAAATAATACCTCTTTTAGAACCAACATGTTATATTCTCCTGGTAGTGATGTTGAAACAGATGGTTCGCGGTCTGCCATCATCAGCACGTGCGCGCGTGTAGGGGCGGGCAGTCAAGCCTCAAGGGGGGATAAGGACAACGGAGAAAGAAGGAGAGACAGGAATTAAGATAAACACACATAAAGAGAAGTGAACGATAAAGAGAACGAAGAAGGAAAAGAGGTGGGAGATAGAGTTGGCGTCGACTACCCACATGTTGACACAGCGGCTTTTAGGCATTAGCAAACCCACAGAGGTATTATCCGCTTGGAAAAACTAAACTGGGATCACGTTCATATATAGGGATTTACACAACGTGGAGTAGAAAGAGGAGTTGTAATGAAAGAGTCGGGGGGTACATGGAGTACCTGATAGTAGAGGAAGCAAGAATGATATGGTATGGACATGTAGTGAGGATGTTGGACTACATGAAATAGTAGAGGAAGCTAGTATGAGATGCTATGGTCATGTAATGAGGATGGGTAAGAAGAGCATATAAAAGAGAATGATGGAAATGAAGTATGTAAGGAAAATACTGAAAAGGAGACCAAGAGAGAGATTGGAGGAGCAGATAACAGAAAATGTGCAAGTGAGAGGAAAAGAATGGAAACAATTAAAGGAGGAGGTATGGTGAAAGGATAGAGGAAGATGGAGGCATTTTAGTGAACTGACCCAGCCGCAGGCTGGAAACAGTTGATGATAATTATGATGATGACGACATGAACACATATTACCTCTTACACTGTCATACATACGGCTTTACTCAGCCACAATCCTCTGTAGTGCAATTGTACATTTATAGCATTAATTTTAATCAACATAATAGTAATTTTGTGAACAGTAGACCTACCCTCCTCCATTCAAAAAATGCTAAGTACAGTACATCATGTTAAGTATCACGTCATTATCTTATAGTTACTACAGTCTTAAGATTTCTCTTTGTATTTCAAACTAAGATATCCCCTTTAATTCCTCCTTGGATTTGAAGTTGATATATATCCTTGGTGATCAAGTTAGATAGAAAATAAATTCATATTATATTCACGCGATTTAAGACGGTTCAAGTCTCAAAATAGGTTCAATTTTATATGCTCAAGCTACTCAATTAAATGTTTGGAATTACATAATAACTATCAGCTATTGTACGAAACACCTTCTGAGCAGCCACCATATTGAAACGGATAATCAGATATAAAAGCCTTGTACTGTTATTTATCTCAGTTTCAGAAAATCTCTCTGCCAAATTTCGTTAAAATTGGTTCACACATTTGAAAGTTATCTTGGAACAAAATTCCCAACAGAAGGATAGACAGACAAAACGCCAAATAGTCACTTTTAAAACAGAGCCCTGCTACGACGCTTGGTCAATTACATAGTCCTAATATTGGCAGTTGTGAATTTTATAAAACATAAAACACGCGCACAACATATTTAATTATATGAACATCTCCTTTAAACCATTGTAAATTCTAATGTTTTGCATAATTCATTCTATATCTTCATTTACAGCCACTAGGTAGGAATGTTGCTTTATTATTTATCTGTGTTTACATCTAATTAAGACTTGCTTCAGCAATGCCTTTTATGTTGGCGTTACAAGCTTCTACCTCTACCAGCGCTGTATGCATTAAATATTGGGATGTATAGTTTATATTCTTATTACACCTAGACTACGCATTTTAGCCACGCCCCCTGCATCGGACCAAACGTAGTTGGAAGCCCTGTAGTGGCGCAAACTTATTACTACTAGACAGCGCATGGGTACTCACACCTCTTGCCCTTAACACCCATCTATGTGGTCAAGACGTCATTTAAGCTACAACTGCTTCGTGCTCTTATTATTACTAGACTGTGCATCTGTAATCTCTCCCATTGCGCCGGATGATAATATTCATATATGTGGCCGTGATGTAATTCTATTTTACTATCCACCCCTGCTGCGTGCTCTTATTACTAATAGACTGAGCATCCATACTCACTCTCCTGTTGCGTGCTATTATTATTATTACTAGACTGCGCATGTGCATTCCATCACCTTGCGGTGGACGAGACTAACACCTATCTATGTGGCCGTGACATCACTTTAATTTCCGCTGCCATATACTCATATTACCACTAGACAGAATCCCCTGCGCCGGATACAATTGACGTTGCCATGACGTCATCTGAGGATAGTGTTGCTGTCCCCATTACATGTTGTTAATTTAGTGACATTGGATCTGATGCACAGTCTAGGAGTTATAAACCTATGGTGAAGGTAATAGAGAGGGGCGCGATGAATAATTCGACAGTCATTAAGATTCAGGTCAGCCGTCCAAACGTAGCTTTACGAGCGTCGGTTTACCCTCTCACCCCTCCCCCTGCCGACACTCCGTGGCGTCTCCCATTGAAATATGGCGCCTTCTCTAAAACATTCCCGGTCTAAGTAGAAAGCTAAGAGGCGTGGAGTATTTCTTCAAGGAGTTGATTACGTGAAAATGGGATGCCGGGCTGTGTTCGCGGGTAGTTGAGGGATGCTTTATCGTGGAGGAGGAACGCAGGGGGGGGGGTGAAGTACCCAGAAAGGGGTGGGGGAGTCTTTCACTAAGATGTTTCAATGGGAGGATGATGGGGTTTATGTGCCCGACGCATGAAATATTTATTAGATTGAGAGAGCAGTTCGCTTGGGAAATAGATTTTTTCCCTCCCTCCTGCTTGTGTTGCCTCGGTAAAATGGATAAAAGAATTTTTACTTCTACAAGAGTGTTTTTTTTTAAAATTCTGAATTTAAAAGTTTTATGAAAATGAAGGGTAGATGGGAGAAAAAAAAGGGCGAAAGTCCTATTTTAACTCAAATTGAGTTAGTGCTGTCATCTGTTAGACAATCATGAGACCTTTCTTTTACACTTTAGATTATGGTTAAAAGAGGTCTCTGTCGTATTTAAACTGAGCTAGTGCTGCCATCTGTTAGACAATCATGAGACCTTTCCAATGCACTTTAGATTATGGTTAAAAGAGGTCTCTGTCATATTTAAATTGAGCTAGTGCTGCCATCTGTTAGACAATCATGAGACCTTTCCAATGCACTTTAGATTATGGTTTAAAGAGGTCTCTGTAAGATTTAAATTGAGCTAGTGCTGCCATCTGTTAGACAATCATGAGACCTTTCTTTTACACTTTAGATTATGGTTAAAAGAGGTCTCTGTCGTATTTAAACTGAGCTAGTGCTGCCATCTGTTAGACAATCATGAGACCTTTCCAATGCACTTTAGATTATGGTTAAAAGAGGTCTCTGTCATATTTAAATTGAGCTAGTGCTGCCATCTGTTAGACAATCATGAGACCTTTCCAATGCACTTTAGATTATGGTTAAAAGAGGTCTCTGTCATATTTAAATTGAGCTAGTGCTGTCATCTGTTAGACAATCATGAGACCTTTCCAATGCACTTTAGATTATGGTTAAAAGAGGTCTCTGTCGTATTTAAATTGAGCTAGTGCTGCCATCTGTTAGACAATCATGAGACCTTTCTAATGCATTATTATGGTTAAAAGAGGTTTCTTGTCATATTTAAAATAATAAAAAAAAAGTATTTTCTGGTTTTATTATGGGGGTTGAGATGTAAAAGTTGTTATCCTAGAAAATATGTTCAGTGTGACTTTCCTCCTTTTTCCCTTGTACCCTTACAATTTAATGTCAATCCTTGGGAATGTCAATCGACTATATATTTTTCTCTAAGTGAAATACGTTATTATCGTGGCTTAATATAAGAAAGGGGTTAAGGTAAAAATTTGCAAAAGGAACTACACCGATATCTGTTCAGAGAAAATATATAAAATTATTATAATTACTTTTTTTAACCACGTTTTAGTACCCGTTGGAGTTGTAAGCGAACATTACGCTAGTAGAATATACATGAGGAAGGTAGTATTTTTTTTAAATGTACCAGTATTTGCGTGGTTGAACTATACAGGAAAAATCCACTCTTAGTATAACCTGCCGGGATTAGAACCCCTGATCTCTCCATCACTGATAAACCAGTCCGATTAGTAGAGTGATGCTTTAGACCATACGACAAACGAAGCGGGTATCACAAACACACACACACACACACTTTGATTATCTAATCGACCCACTTCGGTGGTTGAACAGTCTAAGGTGGAGGTTCCCAAAATTTTTATATCAATGGAACCCTTGCTCCAGTACTAAATGGTACGGTGCACCACACGGACTTTCTCTCGCTTTTATCTTAAAATATATATTCTACTGAAAACTCGTAAGATTTGTGAAACGAAATAATAGGTCTATACATTGTTGTAGGAACACCACACCAAAGATCATAACTAAAATAATATACACAGTTACTTACTCGATGGCATTATGAACTAGGAACACTGTTACAGAAAAATCGAGAAAAGAGAAACATCTTTGTCTACCAAAGAGGATAAGAATCAAATTCTTTTTTAAAGACCTGAATTAAAAAGTGTATATATTTATATATATATATATATATATATGCTTATAGATCAGAAATTATTGGTTTTATAAAAATATATTATAAATAAAAGTTCTTAATCTTTAATAGTACTACAACTTTAAAATCATGAGTTAGCTCGTATCTCAAATAGTTGCGAAGAAATGATAAAAATTGGGAAATTTCCCCCATGTAAGGTACTCTCAAAGTCATTTTCATGAGAAAATGAGAATTGCCATCTTGTTTATAATGATAAACAGTTTCTAGATAGAACATTTAATAAAGATCGTTAGAGCGAATTTCTAGAAAATATATTTTTCTCTTTATGACCTTCAGTAAACTACACTTAATTTTAGGGTTAGATGTCTAATTCCAAAAATCCCTTGGGGGGACCTTATGAAAAACCCAGATACCAAGTTTTAGCCCAATCGGTAAAATAGTTTCGGCTCTAATCCGAGGTACAGAGAGACAGACCGCATCTCTAAAACCATTTTGGTTTTGTTTCAGGGATTCATGAAACATCGACATTTATCAAAATATCGAGTTCGGGTTTTGTGACGATCACATTTTATGAGGGTTTCAGCATCTCTTATTTTATTTTCTCTCGACACCTTGGAGAGATAAGTATTGTGATCGTCAAAAAATCCTAGGCTAGAAGGTGTGCATCAACCTCTGACCTAGTTCCTCTCCTGTCATATATCCTCCAATGTGTGGATTTGGAGCACCCGCTGTTAAGCTAGTGTCGCAAGGCTAGAAGACGTTTGTATATATACTTATGACCCTATTTACGGGTGCTGAATTCCTTCCCCCCCTCCCCCCAATTCCACCCTCCTCTGCCTGCTCCCACATCTGCCATCTCCCATCTTTCACTCCTGTCGGGAGCATGGAGCCAGTAACGTTTAAACTTTACAAGTAATGGCGAGGGGGCAGGGCCACCCCTAGCAGATGTGGGGCTCAGGATAAACTTCTTTTGAGGGGCCTACAGTTATCCAGTTATCTGCCTCATCCCTCCTAAAAAATTATTAAAAAACTTAATTTTTGTTTAGGAAAAAGGGAGAAAATCCAATTTTAACCCGAATTAGGTAAGTGCTGCCGTTTGTTATACCATCATGAGACCTTTCTAATGAACTTTATATCATGGTTAAAAGAGGTCTGAGTTATATTTAAATTAATTTTAAAAAGTGTTTGCTGGGGACTTTAAGGGGTTTGAAATATTAAAGTTGTTGTTATGAAAAATGTGTGTAGTGTGACTTCCCCCTTTTTCCCTTTTATCCTTCACTGATATTAACTAAAAGTAGATCTCAGTTAGGTTTGCATTTAAGAAATAAAAGGTGTACTGCTGCTATAGTATGTGAACAATTAAAATAAATGTTTAATGAAGCCATGTTTTATTAATATTGACCAAAAAATATTATTTGGTTATAAAAGTTGTAAAAATATTTACCTTAACTTAAGTATCATTCACTACCACCCCCTTAAGTTGGAATTTGATTATAAAAAAACACGGTTAATTGAATGTGCAGTTGAACTTACTGATTCCTCGGTCATATACATTACACATTATTTAATTAATTAAAATAAACTCGTAACTAAATTACTCTTTAATTATAAAACCCGCCTCAGTGGATGTGTGGTCTAAGGCGTCACTCTCGCAGTAGACTAGACTACCGATGACGGGAAGATCAAGGTTCGAATCTCGGTCGGGTGTACACAGGATAGTTTTCCACTCTCCTTCCAAGCAACTGCAGGTATATTCCCTATAAATATAACCTCCCTTGACTCTAAAACAATTAGCATAAATTTGTACATAAGCGTATAGCCCGGATGGGTAGTAAGACGCGGTGCTAAAAAAAATAAAAATAAAATATAAACGTTTCTTCTTCGGAATCGACAAAAACGCAATACAATAGCAACAATTTGGGCCAAGGATGGACTTGCCCCATTTTACCGCTGTGGTCCTCACACTCATTTGTACAGGAATTAGTTATATATATATATATTTAGCACCGCGTCTTACTACCCGTTCGGGTTATACGCCTAAGTACTAATTACGCTAATGGATTAGGAATGGGGAAGGTTGAATTTAAAGGAAGTGAACCCGCATTTGCGTGGAGGGAGAGTGGAAAACCATTTTAGGAAAAACCACCCCCAGTTCACCCGACCGAGATTCGAACCTCGATCTCCCCGTCCTCAGCGGTAGAGCTCAACACGACTGGCGCGTTAGCCAACTACGCCACCGAGGCGGGTAGGAATTAGTTCATCTCATAAGTATTAATTCTTAAGGCAAACTTTCTTCTTCTTTAAGATAATCCAAGACACCGATCCAACTTTAAGTTTTAATATTTCTTGTGGAGCTTTGACAAGCCTCATTAGAGACCTTAATGACGTCATCAATTTCTTCTTCTCGTTATCGTTTCTCTTGTTCTCGAAGAGGTAATTTTGTTTGATTTACATTCAATTGAAAAAGTAATAACTGCAAATGCATGAGTTTTTTTTTTGCTGTCTGCTGTAAAGGGGTCTTTTATAGTAGGACTGTCTTAAGAAGAATTTCTGAAACTAGATGAAAACTAAAATTAATTTAAGTTAGCCGACATAGTACTTGTAAAAGTTGACAATAAATCAAAAAGGAACAACTGTAAAAAAAAAACACTTCGGTGATCGAACGGTCTAACACGTCACTCTCACAAGACTTATGATGACGGAAATATAGGGGTTCGAATCCCGATCGGGTCTATTAGAGGTATTTTTCCTAAGTGTTTTCTCACTTTCTTTCCACGCAAATGCGAGTATATTACATCTAAAATTCTTCCTTCCTCGTATCTACCCAATTAGAGTAATTATCATGCATATGTACAGGGTTCAGCAGAAATATATGATGGTTTTGCAGGTGTAATAACTTTTGTATCTTTGAACAAAAAATTGTTTACATTATGTCATTAAATTCATCATATTTTACCATTGTTATTTACTCCATGAAACCATTTTTAGAACACAAGTTAGGTATGGAAAATAACGCCTTGCAAATGTACTCCATTTTCATTCACACTGTTTAGTATGAATATATCTACTGAGCCAGCTGTACTCTATTCTTTGAATAATTAATTATATTCATTAGCACTAGATGTCAGCACCGCATTGAACCTTCTCCCCTAATGGCTCTGGGCTCGCTAATCCCGCGCTTTTTCCTTATTATAACGGGAAATACTGTTCAAGGTCTTTTAGTCTCGGGGCACACAGCCATGAAATCCTCTCGTGTGAAATAATTAATAAGTGTTCAAGAAACAAGATTGGGGGCCCCAGTTATAATCTCATCACCCCAGGTATTCTCAGTCACCAATCGCAAAGGTAGGCTCAAAGTTAACTAATTGTTTTTCTCTATGTTTGATGAATTAACGGATGTGTACAAAATCTCGCCTGTTAACACCGCACACACACATTGCTGAAGTCTTGTCTGAAGTAAGTTAGTCATGACATACGAAGCATGTTTATCTGTATTGCCCTAATTTCAAGTTCGATAGCAACCTTGAGTTCTTCTAAAGTGCGTGGTTTATCAATGAAAATTTTCTACTTCAATAAACCCACAAAAAGTAGTCACATGCCGAAAGATCGGTGACCGCGTTTGGCCATGGGATATCTTCCACGAAGTGAAATTAGGCGTTGTGGAACATGTCTCGGAGCACTGCCATGGAAACCCGTGACGTGTGGGAGGGTTGCCCCGTCCTGCTGGAACCACACTTGGGCATTGTTCAGTTGCATCCTTCGCATTTGAGGTCTGAGGAAGTTTCTTAACATCGAAACATAGCGATCAGAATTCACCGTTAGCACTCTGACCATCCTGTTCGAATAAATACGGTCCAATGACACCACGATGTGTCGTCCCACATCATACTGTTACTCGTGAGTGAAGTGGAAGCTCATGAGTTACTCTTGGGTTCGCTGCAGACCAATACCGACAGTTCTGTTTATTAACGAAACCCGAGAGATGAAAATGGGCAGACATCAGTCATGATTATGATAGAGTCATCAGGTCATAGTTGCCAACATCGTTTTAGCGAACGCTAGTCGTGTCACGTGATCACGAGGTTGTAATCCTGAGTAAGCACTATTTTGTACTGGTGTAATGCAAATCCAAGTGCATTGCAAGAACTTCAGCAATGTGTGAATGAAAATGGAGGACATTTAAAGGATTATTTCCATACCTAACTTTGTTCTAAAAATTGTTTCATGGTGTAAATAACAATGGCAAAAATTATGCTGAATTTTAATGACAAAATGTAAACAATTTTTTGTTCGAAAATACAAAAGTTATTACACTTGCAAAACCGTCATATATTTCTGCACAACCTGTATAACCTGAACAGGTAGTAAGAACGGTGATTAAAAAATGTGTAATGCAAATGCGGTTAAAAAATATAGCTGTGCACAGTGAAAGGAGAAAGAAGAATAAAAAATAGCTCGCATAGAAGAAGACATATAAGCTGCGCACAGAAGGTGAAAGGCTAGAGAAACAAATCAATATAAACTGTTGCGCTAGAAGAAGAAATTAGTGCGCACAGTGAAAGGAGCAATAGTAAGATAGTGAAGAAGAATATAGCTGCGCACAGTGAAAAGAGGACATCTCCAAGCAGACAGATCTCGCAGGTCACAGTTATATGCGTGTTTCATAATTAAGCCTAATGCCCGGCTTAGTCATTAAAGAGTTTTAATTGGTTTCTGCCCCCCCTAAAGTTCATTAACCCAACCACTCACGCAAGCTCGATGGAAACTTAAACTACCTGACACCCGGTCATCAAGCGAGGACCGCGAGCAAAGTATGGACCGTCACTATATAGCTGTCTGTTATCTTTTATTTACAGGCGCTTGATACAGGGTGGGGCAAAAAGTGTTGACACGTTTTAATAACACTTATATTTACTATCGTGACAAATAAATGCTTAGAAATTAAACTTAAAATAACAAAAGTTTGACAATTTTCTACATATCCAAGAATTATTCGTTAAAACAATGTCCTTAAGGTGATATTGAAGGGCACGCGAAAAAAAAAAAACAGTATTTTTTGCAGTTTTTATGGCAAAACTTTTTTTGGCCAAAATAAATAAGATATTGCTTCAGTACGAACATAGAATTTAATTTTAAATTTACATGGTGACCTCAATATTTCTTGAATATCTGTCAAGGGTGTCCTGGAATTTAATGACAATTTTTTCTCTTGATTTAAAAAGTTAGTTGGATAATGCTACCATGCTCATGACAGATATTCAACAATTGTTGATATCGACATGTGAATAAAAGTAAATCTATGTCTGAATGGAGCGATATTGTATTAACTTTGGCAAAAAAAAATGTTGCCATAAAAAAACTACAAAAAACTGACTTTTCTCATGTCCCCTTCCATTACACCTTAAATGGTCATTTATATATATTGTGGCACTTAATACAGACTTTGTTTGTTGTTACTTACGGTGACCTGGTGGTCTAAGGGTAAGGTGTCAGACTTCTTTTTGGGGGTCCGGGGTTCAACCCTGGTCCAGGCACAGATTTATCTGCTTGCCAAACCACTTCCTTCACCTCTGACAAGACGTGTATTAATCACAACTTGTGAATGTGTGGAATGCCAGGCCTCCACCGTGGTTCGGATCCCACGTTAAACTGTAGGTCCTCCATTTCATCTCACAATCACCTACCATTACACATTAGCGTAAGTGCGTATAACCGAATGGGTAGTAAGACGCGGTGCTAATAATATAATAATATAAAATAATAATAATAATAATAATAAATTACTTACTATTCAAATTAATGTGCACTATCATTAAAAATTAATATTATATATATGTTTCAAAAATATCATATTTTACATTTAATCCTACCAGTGTACAATCGCTGTCTTTAGACTTTGTTTCAACTACTCCTGTAATAACTACCCCTCAGGGCTGACAACTGTGACGAGCAAAATACGCGACGATCCCTAATTACAGTTGTACCAACGTACACACCACGAAATAGAGGGTGATCCTCGATCAAAGGGTTCTAAAATCCATCCAGCGTAGAAGCGATGATAAATGACATCTAGCAGACATTGGTTGAAAGTCAATATTGTGGAAATATTTATAATTTCCTTAGTTATAATATTAACGTTTCAAAAATGTTAATAAACGCTCCTAATGATACTTCCCTAATATTACTGTATTACTAGCGTTTTTATAAATTAGTTAAAGAACAAAATATATTCATAAAACTATCATGATTAAATTGTTTCACATTTGTGGCTACAAGAGAAATTATAGTTTCATGAAATAATAAATTAAAAATTATTATATTAACATTTGTATCTTGTTTTAACTGGCCACCAAAATAAATAAATTTTTTATAACTTAGATAAAGAGCCATACAAAATATTAGTTTCATAATTAAACGTTTTTAATGTTTTAAACACATGCGCATGATACAAACCGAAAATTGTTGTATGACGTCATCAACAACCCTGGATTCCATCCTGATCGGCATCTTAATTTTGAGTGTGGAGAGAAGGAAGTCTTTAAGAAGCTTTCGTTTTGAAAAGCATTTTTTAAAGTGAATCACAGACGCCAGCTTCCATAAAATAAATGTACGGTGCACAGCACAGACTTTCTCTCACATTTATATTAAAATATACTTTTAATGAAACTCGTAGATTTGTGAAACGAAATAATAGGTCTATACATTGTTGTAGAAACACTTCACCAAAGATCTGAATGAAATAATATACACTGATTACTTACTCTATGGAATTAGGAACTAGGAACACTGTTACAGAAAAATTGAGGAAAGAGAAACACTCTGTCCACCAAAGAGGATAAGAATCGAATTCGTTTTCAAAGACATGAATTAAAAAGTATTTATATTTGCGTATAGCTCAGAAATTATGGGTTTTATAATAATATATTTTAAATAAAAGTTCTTAATCTTTAACAGTACTACAACTTTACAATCATGAGTTAGTTCGTATCTCAAATAGTTGCGGAGAAATGATAAAAATTGGGAAATTTCCCCCATTTAAAGTACTTTCAAAGTCATTTTCATAATAAAATGACAATTGCCATTTTGTTTATAAAAAACAATGTCTAGATATAAAATTTATCAAAAGCTCGAGTTCAAATTTTTTTGACGATCACAATATTTTCTCTTCGAGGTGTCGAGAAAGTAAAAAATAAACACCCAAACGTTTATTTTCATATATTTTTGTTTCAATAATGTAAAAAAGCTTAAAAAAATAACAATCAAAAACAAATGGTTTGTTGCTTAAAGTTTTGACTCCCAAAAGTGACTACAACGCAACATATTGTCTTGCAGATCATACTGTTTGGCGAATGGATACATAAGAGTGGATCTGGTAATTTTTGCCAGCTGTCAATTAGGCCTCGTTTATATTGTAACAAAACATGTTGGCCAACACGTCCCAACAATTTGTGTTACAATATAAACGCATTCCCGACTTGTGTTGGATCATTTGTTGGAGATAATAAACGACCAACCCAACATGTTGGTCGATTTGGAAGGTTCTGCGCATGCGCTATAGAGCCGGGTCTGTGTCTATTCCTTGGCAACGCACATGTTTTGTGGCTATATATAAATAAGGCTCCCATAAAGCGCAGAGCTGTAGCAAATTTTTCTCCCGGAGTCACAACAATTTTCATTTCCATTTCACCACGTAAATGAGGATACAGAAGTGTAACTAAGCATTCAAGTCCACCTATGACATGCGTACAAAGTTATCAAACCCACTTTGCAAATTTAAGTCATTCATTATTTCCATGTACGCACATTCAATTGGATGTTTAGTCAAAAAAACCTTCAAACCCTCCACCGTTTCTTAAGTTTTGATTTTTTTTCTGCAAGAGTACACTTCCTGTCAACACAATAAATGAAGAACGGCAAGTAATACGATGTTATCCATGGCTAGAAATGTGTAGACTGATTAAAAACTAGTGGAGGACCCAGGATGTTGGTCCAACAAGTTGGCGACAAATAATAATAATAATAATAATAATAATAATAATAATAATAATAATAATAATAATAATAATAATAATAATAATAATATTTAGCACCGCGTCTTACTACCCGTTCGGGTTATACGCTTAAGTACTAATAACGCTAATGGATTAGGAATTGGGAGGATTGAATTTAGAGGAAGTGATCCCGCATTTGCGTGGAGGAAGAGTGGAAAACCATTTAGGAAAAACCACCCCCAGTTCACCCGACCGAGATTCGAACCTCGATCTCCCCGTCCTCGGCGGTCGAGTTGGCGACAATAGACGCAGCTTACTTTTCCTCATGTGTTGTCCCCCAACATGTTGGGTCCAGCTTGTTACATAATAAACACACACTCCTCCGCTTGATGTACTGTATGCGTGTGATGATGATGATGATACTAATAACAATTTGACAATACGTCCTAAGGACTGCCTGATGGAGTGATTACCAACCTGACAGAGACAAGAGGTTGCTGGTAGCTTCGGTCAACCCACACATCAACCAGATTAACCTGCTTGGCACTGATTAACCCCTCAGGATGTTTGGAACGTAAGACAATGACACCGCTATGGTTGGTATTCCTGGTTCTACGGGGGGGTTTTGTCACGAGAGGAGGCTACTTGTCACCAAGTGACGACATACCTAGACAAAAGGGGGAGGGAAGAGAGGCAGTAGTTAGTGTATATGTCACAGGAAAAGTAGATTGTTAGGGAGAGTTGACTCGGCCTAGGTAAAGTCGACTCTTACTAAAAGTATCAGTAAAAGTTGATAGAGAATAAACAGATAGACTTTTCCTAGGAAGAGTTAACTATGACTGCTGTGGTTTAGTAAAAAAGTTGATTCCGCGATGTTGCTCTCCACATGTGACTTCGCGCGCACATCTTTGTTTTGAATATCCAGCTCTATTTGTTTACTGTTGTTTTCTAGGTTAGGTTAGGTTAGGTTAGGTTAGCTCTGCAACTCAAAGTGTCACAAATCTTTACCTTTCTTTAATAAATAATAAATATTTATATCTCTCTTTGTATAATAAAGGTTTTGCTTTTTTATTTGTTTTTTATTAGGTAGTAGACCATTTCCTTGCAAAAAGTCAACTTTTACTAACTCAAGGTAGTAAGAGTATACTTCCCATAGGTACGGTCAACTCTGACTAGTAAATGTTGATCGAAATTCATCACTTTTCGCTTTTAATCAACTTTTACTAAAAAGACCAGTAAGAGTCGACTCGGCCTAGGTAAAGTCGACTCTTACTGGAGAATCTACTTTTCCTGTAACATATACACCGATTTTATTACGAATGGACATATCTGACAGCTAAGAAAAGGTACTAGACCAGGGGTTGGCAACCTTTTACTAATGTCGTGCCGAAGTGATATTGCAAAGTTGCTCAGCGTGCCAACTAATCTAAGCCCACCCAAATCGTTTATATTTTTTATACTTGTTAACGAGTACAGCCATTAAAACAAATTTAAGTTGATATTGTAAAATGTAAATATAACAACATGTTTATAAATCGAATACATTAAACAACTATTGTTTCTTAAATATTTAATATTTTAATTATAAATAAGAAAAATCAGAATAAATACAAAAGTTATGATTGTGTTTCGAAAAATTTAAGTTGTGAAGACATTATTTTGAAATTTTGAAATAAAAATATTGAATCATTGAAACATAAAACACGTTGTTATTAAAATTATTACTCACATCAATGGTTTCAAACCAAAATAAAGGTTTTAAATTATTTTTATTCAAATCGCTCAGTGTGCCATTGATAATCGTTCCGCGTACTACAGGTTGCCGACCCCTGTACTAGAACATCTTCCACGTATTCATACGTTAAGTCATGTGAAATTCAGCTGTTTTATAACGGGCAAAAAAACTTTCTTACTATCAAAATCGGAATGTTGTTCTTGGATATTCAAAGGCATATTTTCTGGGCCCCATCCAAGGTATTTATCATGAGGATAGTAGCTCTGAAACTACAAAACTAATAAATACAGCCTTATTTAGCTTATAATTACTTTTTGTGATTCTTCTTATTACGTGTTCTGTCTTACGACATGTCCATTTATTTTGTCAGTAAACTTAAACCGCCAAAGCGCCCTGTCCTCTGCCTCCTCCTTCAGATTCCAGAACTTTCTTCTTTCCTTCGAGACATCCAATATTTGAATCCACCTCCTTACTAAGCTCCTCTTTCCCTCAATCTTTCCTTCTATGACGTCATACAGAAGACAGTTCCTCCTAAGGATGTGTCTGATCCAGTTTGCTTTGTACCGAAGAATCACATCTAAAATGGTTCTCTTCTCATCCACTCTATACTATACAATACTTTATTTTGTAAATGGAACATCGGCTAAAAAACAAGAACGAGTGAAAATAGAGCATCAAATGGATTAAATTATAAATTCAGTAAATGTTAGATATTTACCTGTTTGTTTATTTTAAAACAAACTTGTTAGCACCGAGAACCAGGCCGGATAATCGAGGAGCCGGATAATCAGACTAGTGTATTTCCTTCTAAGATTTAGCTATAATTATATTTAAGCCGTAAAGCGATTATTTCGAGAGTTTATGAGGAGTTCTAAACAAAGGGTCTTAATTATTTTTTTAGTAATAAAAAAAAGCGCTTATACACCAAGGATTTCCCAAAATAAAAAAAATTTCAAAAAATATCCAAAGAGGAGATTACAGTTATTTCAAAAGACGTCAGTCCTAACATCAATTTATTGAGTTATCACCAAAAGATTTTATTTTTATTTTTCCTAAATGAAAGTATTTATTCCAGAAAAAAAAATCTCAACGTTTACAAATCTTTAATAGTGAAGTCATATTCTGAATTAATTTTAAGTAATTTGATGAAAGTATGGATGCTATTTTGGTAAGGTTCCTTCCCGATTTTCTGAAAAAAATTTTTGAGCTATTAAAAATATAAAAAAGGCATTTGCTGTATATTTGTACATAAATCAATAAATATCTGATTTACGCTGAGCTTTTCTACAAACCCTGTGATTTGACAATCAAGGAAGTCGAGTTTGAAATTTAAATTAAATCAAAAAAAAGAAGAATAATAAAATGAAATACAAAATGATGTAGGAACTCTTTACATTTTATATTCAGCTCCTCTGATAAACTTTTAGCTAGAAAAATTTTCGCAAAAAAAAAAAAAATTGGGCTCGTCCGGGATTTGAACCCGGGACCTCTCGCACCCTAAGCGAGAATCATACCCCTAGACCAACGAGCCGATGAGAATATGAATAGACTATTTTATAACTTAACCTACCAGAGTCGGTGAAAGCTGTGAATATTTCTCCTACGTCATCAAGTGGACACACAAAGTAGGTCAGAGGTGTGTAGATTATTCAAGTCACGCTTATGACGTCACTCGCGCATAGATATGTGCCGTTAGATTTTTACTGCGGGCTTCTTAATACCCGTTCGTTTTTTACCCATATGTACTAATTACGCTAATGAGTTAAGGATGAGGAAGGTTTAATTAAGAGGAAGTTCTTTTTATTTGAGGTATTTAGTTTGTACTTTCTGAACCGACTGTTATTCAGCACACAACTTATAAACTAACTTAGATCTTAAACAAACACAACACCCAACCCCCGACCATTAATTTATCACTGTAAAGAGGAAACCCACATTTCACGGATGATAAATTTTTCAGCCATGCCGGGAATCGAATCAGAAACCCTTAGCTCAGTAGGCAGAGACACGCTATCGACTGTGTTGAGGTGTTGGGCTACTAGAGGAAGTGAGCCACATTTTCGTGGAGGGAGAGTGAAAAAACCAGTTATATGAAAACCAGCCTCAAATGCACCCGAACGAAGATTCAAACCCGGATCTCACTGTCAATAGCAAGTCCAGTCTATTGCGTGATATGAATGCCCCTGAATAGTTCTTATATTAATATTTTATTGTATATTTAATATTAGCACCGCGTCTTACTACCCGTTCGGTTTATACGCTTAAGTACTAATTACGCTAATGGATTAGGAATTGGGAGGGTTGAATTTAGAGGAAGTGAACCCGCATTTGCGTGGAGGGAGAGTGGAAAACCATTTAGGAAAAACCACCCCCAATTCACCCGACCGAGATTCGAACCTCAATCTCCCCGTCCTCGGCGGTTGAGCTCAACACGACTAGCGCGTTAGCCAACTACGCCACCGAGGCGGGTTGTATTAGTAAAGCCTAGGCTACTTGAAAATTGATAATTCTTGTCTTTGAAACAAAAACAATTGGTTGATAAATATTGGAGGGGATGTCGCCAAATTTGAGGACAAATTAAAGTTCAAGTAATAATTTTATAAAGTAAATAGTTACGGTGGCCGCATGGTTTAACGCGCTACTCGCGTGTTAAACTAGACTGCCGAAGATGGGGAGATCGGGGTTTATATCCCGTTGGGTGCACTGAGGGTGGGTTTTTCCAAAAGGGTTTTCCACTCTACCTCCATGCAAATGCGACAACCCTTCCTTAATTACAACCTTATTCATCCCTAAAGCCATTAGCGTGATTAGACATAAGCGTACAACCCCAATGGGTAGTAAGACGCGGTGCTAAAAAATTGTATAAATAAACATTGATAATGTTTTATTATACTATAATTTTATTTTATAGGTATTGATAATATCTATCAAAAGTGACAGCTGCAGATCACATCACTTGACGTATAGATTCATAAAAAAATATTTGAGAAACTTTTAAAATCGTCAATATAAGTTCCTATTTATCTAAATCTGACCATAAAAACCAAACTGAAGAGATTAAGCGATTCGTTGAACTTTCGTAACTCTCTACTTTCCTAACTTAAGTTATTTTTTTTAAGTAGTTTTCCTGTGTTTACAGTTTCCGAGACAGCTTCGATTCGATCATACGCTCCGTGGCGTCGATTTAATCTCTGTATAAACCAGGGTGAACAGTATAAAAGAGGGTGAAGTTCCGTCTGGAGGATAAGAAACCATAAACTTGATCAAAATAAAACACATTAAGAGCCGGTCTTATGACTTCCGGATACATATTGCTATCGGGAGGTTAAAGTTAGCGATCAGATAAAGGTTATCAGCCACTTTAATATCTTACGCGTATTATGAACTGAATTTATCTGCCGGATAGCTATCTAAAGGATAAATATATTTTTATGCAGAAAACGCAAGGTTGGTACTGTTTTTACTGGTGCGCGCATGCGTATAAACACTGCTGCTACCCGCTACAACCTAGCGAGTGTACGGACGCTCAACATTTTTTAAATAATGGTGGCTAAACGAATACGAGGAAACAGATGGCGTCACGTGGGCGCAGAAGCTAGGTTGTCTTGCAAGTACAAATGTCAGTGTTTGCCAAAATGTGGTCAATAGTTGGGGACAACGTTTACAAAATTTCATTTATTGTACTCATATTTTGATAATTTGTTCTTATATAAATATAACTCTACAAATAGCTTGTCAGTTTATATAAAAGTGTGAATTACATGTTATAACTTTATATAGTTAGAGCCTGGGCCTGTGCCTACTAAACAAGTGAACCAAGATTTTAACCTAAAAACAAATTCTGAAAGGCGAAACCTAATGAAAAACAATGCATCACTATGGCAACAACTATTTTAACTTTCAGATAAAAGTTATCAGGTAATTAAACCTCCTGATAAAAATCTTATGGATAAATACATTTTATCTGACATATAAATGCTATATGGCAGTCATAAGACACGCTTTTAACTTAACGACCAGATAGAAATATTTATCTGCTAGAATAATATATATCCAGGAGACATAAGACCGGTCCTAAGCCTATGATGAAAAAGTACGACGCCCAGACAAATCTACGGTACGCAGAGATCTGAAATTTTTAACATAGATGGTCGGAAGGGGGTCCGAATGCACCTCGAAGCCGGATTTTTAAATTTTTAAATTACTTTTTAATTAGGCTATTTTTAACAAATTTTTGAAGAAAATATTTTTAATCTGGTTTAAAATTACGTTTCAGAGATAACGTTTCAAAATAAAATCGGGCACCATGGGGGGCTTATATAATTCTTATACCACAGTGGGTCACGGGCAACGCCGTGCGGGATTTCTAGTTCAAAATAAAAATAAAGCATTAATGATGGCATTATGACGTAATATCATTTCGCAGGGAAGGGTAGGGCAAGACATTTCAATAAATTATGTTTTTGATTCTAACGTTTATTTTTTATTTATTTGAGGTATTTAACGTGCACTTTCTGAACCAACTGTTTATATATCATCCACGAGAATTTATATGAACGAGAGTGAAAGAGCCTACCAATTTTGCCGGAAAGGTATTTTCAATTAGCTACCTACGAAGGTTCTTTTACATGACACAATCGACATGGAAGAGACGTCTTTAGTTCCCCTACGAAGGAAGTTGTGCTACGGATTTTTATTGATGAAAAATTTCAGTCAACCCCGTCTGGGTTTGAACCCACGAACATCTGGTCATAAGGCGAGAACTTTACCCCAAGACCACCAAGGTCAACATTTAGTTATATAAAAGGAGCG
Organism: Timema podura; assembly: GCA_033556935.1. NCBI lineage: Eukaryota > Metazoa > Arthropoda > Insecta > Phasmatodea > Timematidae > Timema > Timema podura. The sequence goes on along the minus strand of JAVRXN010000014.1, from coordinate 9,230,647 downwards.
CTTTATGCCTTCTGGGATCTGCGTCTTACTACCCAACTGCATATTTACACTGAACGATAGGGAGAAGGAAGGTGGAATATAGATTCGGTGTACCCGCATTTGAGTTTAGGGAAAATGGGACAATTATTTTGTAAAAAAAAAAACCCGTTCAGTACACCTAACTGGGATTATAATCCAGTCCTCCGACACCGGAAAACCAGATAAGACGACACTAATGCCTTTGTCCACGTGACCACCTTTGCAACCTCATGAAAGCAGTTAATCTTGAAGCATGTTATTCTCTCTCTCTCTCTTGTGACCGCATGCGGAAGAATCTTCCCACACGCTTATTGGTCTCTCTCCAGGACGCCTTCCGACCGCGTCTCGACGCCTCGTGACGTCACGTCCCTATTCGACACGTACCCGAAGACTTGCATTAATTAAGACGTAGAACGCAATCGAGATGCTCGGGATTGAAACGGGGCCCCAAGTGGGGCATTCCGCACCCTCAAGAAAGAAATAATGGAGAGTTCATGATGCCTTTTACTTAGAATATTATTTGTTAGTGCCTTATTTTCACGGACATTTTTATTTGAATCCTATTTTTGGAGGAAATTTTTAGTGCTTATTCTTTTTGAAGATTTTATTAGTTTTTTATTTTCGCGGAAATTACATTTTTATCTTATCTTTAAAGGATGTTTTAGTGCCTTATTTTAGTCGTAGATTTTACTAACGCCATTTTTAGCGTAGATTTTTATTACTACCTTATTTATCATTGGTTATTTTATAAGTGCCCATACTTTAGTGGAAATTATTAGTGTCTATTTTTAATATAGATTTTATAAGGGCCTCAATCTAGAGTGGATTTTATCTGTGTCTTATTTTAGTGAGTATTTTAAATAGGTACCTTATTACTAGTGAATAATTTTTAATGTCTTAGTTTATTGGTATTTTAAGTGCCTTATTATTATTAGATACGCTTCAGTGCTTTATTAATAATGGAAAATTTTAGTGCTTTATTTTATTCGGCGTTTTAAGTGTCTTATAACTAGTGGGTAATTTTTAGTCCCTTATTTTAATTGGTATTTTAAGTGCCTTTTTACTAATGAAGAATTCTTAGTGCCTTATTTAATTCGGTATTTAAGTGCCTTATTAATAGCGGAGTTTTTTTAGTGACTTATATTTAAGGGTGATTTTGGCTGTACATTACATTAACAGGAAGTTTTTAAACTGTATTCTTTTTTTTTATAGCTATCTGACTTTGACACAGATTGATGGGGGTGTGTACAAAAGGATTCAGTCCCGTCTTGACCAGGTTCGGATCTCGGTCAGGTTGTAACGAGGTGATTATTTTACTAAATTACTTCCCACTTCCACCCGAATTCTGGTACGTTTCTTTTTTAGCTCTACTTCCCTTATCTCTCGGCCTTCTCAGTGTGAATATTTGGCTAGATCGAACGGCAAATAAGACGAGAAGTCGTGATCGAGTCCCGGTTAGATACACAGGGGTTTATTTTACAAACGTTACTTTCCTCTCTCCGTGCAAATATGGTTGCATTTACATCTTTGTTACCCCTTTCTTTATCTGTCCCCTTTAAAAATAAACAATGTTGGCTGGTGTGGGTTTGAACTTTTCCCCCCGTTGTTTGTGTTAAAAACTTTGTAATATGTTTACAACTTTACTTAAGTCAAGTCAGTCATGTTTGAAGAGGGGAGAATATAAAATATTTCAGGGGGGTGGAGGGATAAAAAAAAAAGATGCTGCTAGCACAAGAGAAGAAAAGGAAAGTTGTAAGCCTTTGAGGCCGAGTGACTAGCTTTATTCTACTTCTTTGGGTTTTTTTTAAGATCGAAAGAGAAAAAAAAGAACTGTTTGCGCAATCGCCAAACTTCACACACACACACACACACATACACACTCACACTCACACACAAGAACCAAGTGAAGATTTCGGAGGCGATTAAGGTTTGCCTACTCTTGAAGAGCCATAGAATTTCTAAAGCGGGTTGCAATGGGAGATACTTGAAAGAAGAAAGTGGGGGGGTAAAGTAATTGTGGAATTTTTTTTTTTAAAAGTTTCGAAGCAGCTGTTCTGAATAGGTTTATAAAGAAGAGCAATAAATGAATAGATTTGATTCGAAACTGTCGAGTATGGGAAATCATTGAAAACGAAACGCTTTGAAGAGTAATGTAAAGAGTGGTACAGTCCAATCTTCATGGAAAGAGATTTTTTTTAGCATCGCTTCTCACTTGCTACCCAGGGTACACCTATGGAGGTTGTCTACAAGTCGTACCCGAAATGAGATGATAATAGTGATTATGAAGTGTGGGCCAGTGGAAATCTTAAACCTAACTTGAGCCTATTTTACCAACCGCTGGTAACCGTTGGGATAATTCCGAGTGGTTATGAAGGTGTGGGCCAGTGGAAATCTTAAACCTAACTTAAGCCTAATTTACCAACCCCTGATGACCGCTGGGATAATTCCCCTTAAGAGAAAAATACCCAAGATATCAGCCGGGAATCAAACCCGGGACCCCTAGGTTCGTAGCCAGTTGCACTAACCACTACACAACGTGGACGGTTACAAATTCAATTTAATGTGTTAGTAATGGAATAGGTTGAATTTAAAGGAGGTTTACCCGCATTTGCGTGTAGGGAGATTGGAAAACCGTATTCACCCAATATCAGTGATGAGACACTTGCAGATCTTACAGAAAGAAGCTTTATCTTTGCTATCTCTCGGTTAACTGTTGCCAAATCTCCTGGATCTCAGTTATGTATGAAGGTGGTGTGTTGGGGGTAAGAAGAAGCTACTGGCAACCTAGACTAACCAGCGTTGCAAAATTTGGCTACTATTTAAGGGAAGATTGACCAGCACGAAGACAAGAGAATAACAACGCTGTTTCCCAATAGTAGCCATGCAATTCCCTCAGTACAACCGACCAGGACTCGAACCCCGATATCTCTATCGTCGGACGTAGTTGGCTAACGCGCTAGTCGTGTTGAGCTCGACCGCCGAGGACGGGGAGATTGAGGTTCGAATCTCGGTCGGGTGAACTGGGGGTGGTTTTTTCCTTAATGGTTTTTCCACTCTCTCTCTCTCTCCACGCAAATGCGGGTTCACTTCCCTCTAAATTCAACCTTCCCAATTCCTAATCCATTAGCGTAATTAGTACTTAAGCGTATAACCCGGACGGGTAGTAAGACGCGTGCTAAATATTATTATTATTATTATATCGTCGGTAATTCAGACGAAAGCGAATGGGACGCCTTGGACCGAAGCGGGTAACTAATCATAGTCTTACACGTAATAACGAAGTTAAAAAAAAAGAAGGTAGATAAGTTCCCATCATGCAAAGCACGTGCAATTTCACCCTCTCGTCTTATATAATTCATAGAGTAGGATCTTGCTGACAAGTTATTTGTTATCGTGTTCATGCAGTCAGCGGCGTTGCGACACACAAAAGGGCCTCCTCGTCGTAGTAAAATGGGGCACAATATCCGGACAATAAACTTGAGGGTCCCGGCTTCTTTTATGATGGCAAAACCGCAGACACTACATTCATTGTTTCCGTCAAACGATGAGGGTGGGGGAGGGGGGGCGAGGGATCTGGCCTTTTCAAGACATTTTAATTAGAGGGGGTAATGGGGGTACGGGGAGGTGTTGAAGAAGCAGTATATAGAGAGGAGTATTTTCATATCTAGGTCATCTTAATTTAAACACGTGAGCTCATTATGTTGATATTAATTTATACTTCAAAAGATTGCGTATTCATTTAAAAAAAACACATTATTTACGTGAAGAAGCTTTGCAAATAGGTGGTTTCATGTTTTAAAACGTCACTTTTGCAGTATACTGGATTTCTGGAGACGTGTAGATCTTAGTTCGAATCCCGATTGGGTGTTTAATTTAAATTCTCCTTCTTCATTTTTACCCCATTAGAGTAAATATCATCGGACGCTGTAATCCTAGATTCCTTGAATCCTATGGTATTCGAGAGATTAGAGATTCAATTAAATCTCAAAAAAGTATCTCGATTACAATTATTATGAAGACCTTGGCTTACAAAAAAAAAACCACAATAGGAGCCTAATTGAAAAATGAATGGTACCTAGATTTTGGTGGATAGGAGAATTAAAAAAATATAATAGAAACGAAAAAATGTAATAATATAACTAATTTACTAAACTATTGGGTTTAAAAAAATCCAATTAAAATATGATTATTTTTAATAGAGCTACAACTTTGTACCGATAAATTATTTAGTATCTCAAATAGTTGCGAAGATATGATCAAAATTGGATATTTCCGCTTTTATAAAGTGCCATCAAATTTATTTTGATGGGAAAATGAGAAGCGCCATTTTGTTTGTGATGTTAAACATTGGGTGGATACCAAATTTAATCAAAATTGTCTTGATAATATTGGGATGAAATCGATTTTTTTCTCTTTTTACCCTATAGTAAACTACCCTTATTTTTAGGGTTAGACATCTAATTTAAAAAAAAAACTAATCGAGAAAACATTATAAAAATTCTAGATATCAAATTTCAGCCGGATCGGTAAAATGGTTTATGCTCTAGGCTGAGATACAGACAGACATCATCGCTAAAACCAATTTATCGGTTTCAGGGGGTCATGTAACGTCAACATTCATCAAAATATTGAGTTCGATTTTCTTTACTATCACAATATTTCTCTCTCCGAGGGGTCGAGAGAAAGTAAAAAATAAAAATAGAGGGGGTGGGGGTGGTAGCTAGTGATTGTTTAATTTTTTTTTCATTAATATATAGTTTTAGATATGATTAAATCATAGTCTACGGTAAATATATCAAGTATGGATTTTCATAAATTGATTATTAGTGATTTTTTAACCGGAGAAGATTTTTTTTTTACAGTCTCCTCGATCTGTTCAATCGTTCACTTATTTATTTAATCTCTTTTTATCAGTTTTCATTTTACTGCATACAGATGTGTTGAATTGATGGTCATTTATTTTTTTTCTATTCTCTGGGAATTTATTGTTTTCATGTTTTGAATCTTTGATTAAAAATTATAGTTCAGTCTAATTTTTATATACGATTACCCGCCTCGGTGGCGTAGTTGGCTAACGCGCTAGTCGTGTTAAGCTCGACTGCCGAGGACGGAGAGATCGAGGTTAGAATCTCGGTCGGGTGAACTGAGGGTGGTTTTTCCTCAATGGTTTTCCACTCTCCCTCCACGCAAATGCGGGTTCACTTCCTCTAAATTCAACCCTCCCAATTCCTAATCCATTAGTGTAATTAGTACTTAAGCGTATAACCCGAACGGGTAGTAAGACGCGGTGCTAAGTATTATTATTATTATATATACGATTATTTTTTTAGGTCAACATTGATAACATTTTACTTTAATCTTTGTGTTATTTTATAGGTATTGATAGTTATATTGAGAGCTGACTTAACGTATGAATGGAAAAAATGTATAGTATCTTTTCTAGCTGTCTGATAAGGTTATTTCCTTTGAAAAGGGGACCATTGGGACTATGTAATATGGGTGTCTCACGTGTTTTTTTTTACCAAGGTGATCCAAACTGACGGGACTGTACTTAGACCGTTTCAACCATTCAGATTCAAACTTACCTTTCAAAAAAAAATATCAACCTAAATTTGCTCATTACATTTTTTTATCACCTCGTCTTACTACCTGTTTATGTTGTACGCATACATGATACTTACTTTAATTGGGTTAGTGACGAGGAAGGAAGAATTTTAGAGGTAATCTAACCCATTTGCGTGGAAGGAGAGTGGAAAACCATTTAGAAAAACGCCTCAACCGTATATCCTGACCAGGATTCGAAACCCGATCTCTTCGTCATCAGAAGGCCTGTCTAACACGATAGTGACGTCATTCGGCCCTTGAAGCGGGGTTATTTCTTTATCGTGTGTGTGTGTGTGTGGGGGGGGGGGTAGGGGGGGTTAGTTCAATGTTTTAGTAAGGAGGGAAGAGAAAAATTTCATTGGTATAGTCCCGTCGAAACCTTGCCTACCCTGGTAGCAACCCACTTGCTATACCTGATAATATGTTTACTTCTCAAAAACCATCATGGCGCCATCGCGTGTTTATTTATCCATTCTATTTGAAGTTGCCTCTTGCAAAGCACAGGAAGTTTCTCAATAAGTTTATAACCTCCTTGGTCAGTGCCTAGCACCGAGGCTGAACGCTACTAGCGGGTATAAAAATTTGGGGTTTTACCTTATCTCATTTTACTATCCTTTTTCTCTAAACTGGGAAATAAATCAATACACGAAAACCACCTGAACGTTTGTTACTTCTTAGAAGAATACAAAAATAGCTACAGTACAATTTTCATTGGAAGTGCCTTTTAAAAAAAAATTGATATCAATTCTTGCACTCAAGTTCAATATTGATAACATTCAAACATATTGTATTTTATAGGTATTGACAATATCTGTCAAAGTGACTTGACGTATGAATACGTTAAAGAAAGCTAGTAACTTTATCTGTTGTCAGATAAGGCCCTTTCTATGAAATTGGATTGTATATGACGTTTCTCGCGTATACATGGCTAATAACAAAGAAAATAATGGTGGATTATGATGTACACTGATTTTGGGAAATAAGATTAGAAATTAGTCAAGCGAGTCATTTGTTTATGTCGTCATAAAAAACCACGAACTTGATGTGGTGAGGTTTTTTTACGTGTACTTTATGAACACGGGTCTACTTTATCACTGACTAAGGTTAACAATATGAATATTTTGTTTAAATTAGTGAGTGATGTTGGAGTAAAAATAGTTGTTTGGATAAAATAATAATAAACTTTATATATATATTATAATGAGATTTCACTACCAAGGCAGCTTCTTCGGGTGCAGAGAGTAAATATGGTTCTTAGTTTTAAGGTAGATGTCAACAGCTAATTTTGTTTTCCAGTTTAGATTACTCTATATAGATGGCACCACTTTGACTAAATAGATAGATAGAAAAACTTAGCAGTTGTTTTACATAATAGTATATACTACTATTGTGACAGCCTAATCGTCTGGAAAGCGATAGTAAGTGTGCTGGTAGAAAGAAGAGGATTTCAGCTAATGTTGAGATTAGCTGTCTGTATAGATTTGGTTATATATTGATAGTTCATTTCCCATATTTAGTCGTGAAGAGCTGATATGTCTTTGTACCATGTTAGTTGGTATAACACTGGTTCAAGTCTAGATTATTTGTTTCGGTATGTGATGCTACAGAGCTTTATTATTTTTATTTTGGTATTATGTGGATAACAATTCATTACTTCCACCCACTAAATTGTTAAGAGTCATTTTAGAATATTTCAAATTGTTGATAAATTAGTCGTCATTAAAATATCTATGAACAATTATTTACACCTAAAACAAGTATATGGTGTTATTTTAATAATCACACAAACCCTAGATTTACATTCTAAACGAAATCGTTAAAACCATTTGGGAAATATTTTGAATCAAATAAAAATTGCTATTGGTAAGCTACCCTTTAACGAATTTTTGCCCAAAAAGCAATGATACAATTCTATTTTTCATGTCAAACAAATCCTAGATATGCAGTTTTAAACAAAATCGTTAAATTCATTTAGGATATTTTGATTTAAAAAAAACACCTACCAGTTAACTAGTCTTCATTTGAGAGTTATGATAAAAAAAAGTCCCTAGATGTATATATAAGAAATCTAAATATAAAGTTTGAACAAAATCCATCCAACCCGCTTCGGTGGCCGCGTGGTCTAACCACGCTAATCTCGTGTTGGACTAGACTGCTAAAGACGGGGAGATCGGGATTCGATCTCGGTCGAGTGCACTGAGGGTGATTTTCCTAAATGGTTTTCCATCCTCCCTCCACGTAAATGCGGGTGCAGTTCCTCTTAACCAAGCCTTCTTCCTAATCCCTAACCCACTAGTGTAATTAGTACATAGGCGTATAATCCGAACGGGTAATAATACGCGGTATTAAAAAAGATATTAAACAAAAATCCATCCACCCGTTTTCGAACCATGGCCACGGTAAAGAAAGACACATTCTAATCTTAACTTATTTTTTTTTTTTTCGTGTTTACAATACTTTCACTTGTTATGAGAAAAGTAAAATTTAACCTCCTTGGGTTGTGAGTAATTTTATCTTATGAAAAGGGTGTCATGAATAAAACGAGGTTTAAGGTCATTTGGTTTATAGGTTACTCTTGTAGACTCTAGGGGAGATAATTTGTGTGGTGGTGGATGATTGAAGCATGTATGGGGAAAATTTTCAGGAGATTGTCGAGTTTGTGATGATATATAGTGATCAGGATGATATATAGTGACCAAATGGATGATGTTGTTATGGTAGGCCCGTCATTCTGTGCTCTGTCAATTTGATTACTCACGAGTGTGTTGCAGTAGCCTCTGTTAGTGAAATTATGTTGCCAATTCTGTTCGATTACTGGGAGGTCCTTGTGGGAGGAGAATATAAAAACTTTAGAGACTCAACGTTATGTCATTACATTCCAGGACACCCTCAACAGATATTCAACAACTGTTGATATCACCGTGTGAAGAAAATTAAACTCTATATGTTTCTACTGGAGCGATATTTTATTTATTTTGGCAAAAAAAAAAATTGCCATAAAAACTGTAAAAAAAACACTGGCTTTTTCTCGCATTCCCTTCCGTCCCACATTAAGGTGAAAAGCTTTTATCTTCGCTCTCTCTCAATTAACTGTTGCCAAATCTCCTCACTCTCGGTTATGTCTGAAGGTGATGTGCTGGGGTAAGAAGGAGCTACTGGCCAAATCTCCTCACTCTCGGTTATGTCTGAAGGTGGTGTGCTGGGGTAAGAAGGAGCTACTGGCCAAATCTCCTCACTCTCGGTTATGTCTGAAGGTGGTGTGCTGGGGTAAGAAGGAGCTACTGGCCAAATCTCCTCACTCTCGGTTATGTCTGAAGGTGGTGTGCTGGGGGTAAGAAGGAGCTACTGGCCAATCTCCTCACTCTCGGTTATGTCTGAAGGTGGTGTGCTGGGGTAAGAAGGAGCTACTGGCCAAATCTCCTCACTCTCGGTTATGTCTGAAGGTGGTGTGCTGGGGTAAGAAGGAGCTACTGACAAAAAAGTACTATATTTAAGGGGAGATTGACCACACGAAAACGAGAGAATGACAACGCTGTCTCTCCAATAGTATCCATGTAACTCCCTCAGCGATGATACCCAGTGTAGCTGTCAGATAAGGCCCTTAATATGAGAATCGGACTGTACAAGCTCTAGGAAGTCAATGGCTGGAGACGGGGCCCAGTAATGTGATTTAGGACCAATAAGAAGCGGAGTGGTGTAAGGGGAAAGGAGGGAAGAGGGAGTTTTCGATTGAAGACGAAGTGGGGGGGAGGGGGTTGATTCGATTACGTTCCACTTCCTCGAAACCAAGGAAGGGCTCGTCGCGACCTCTGACCCCAAGGACGTAGGAAGTTCTTCTTGTGGATATTTCTCCTCCCTTGGTCCGGCGGTGGTATTGGAGAGGGGGGAGGGGGGTTGCACACGAATTTCGGAACAATTCATCCGAGCTCGGCAATACCTTTACACGAACTGCGGAGTAAACATTAAATTCATAGTGACTTTGTTCAAAATGGAACATGGAGGTTAGGTTAGTTTAAGTTAGGTGTGGACCAGCTGACAGTTATATATTACTCCACAACTAGAGTGGGCCCTAATAGTTACTGACAGGTATACCTTATTCCGCAATTCAAGTGCGCCCTTGTTTTTTACGCACACTTAAATAAGTGCTACCACTTTTTTGGGGTTAGGGGGGTAACGAGGGAGGGACTTGATAACAGAAAGCTCGAAAGCCCTCCGGATGCTTGCTACCTGTAAACGCTTTCATCAAGAGACTTTCAAATTGGAATAGTTTCGAAGCTTTCATCAAACTAGCTATATCACCACCAGCATTGATGGGCCCGCTGTACAAGGCGTAACTCTCGTATTGGATTGGACTGCTGATGACGGGGAGGCCGGTGTTCGAATCCCGGTTGGCTGGTTTTCTACCAACATGCCCCCCTCCCCCACGTTCCCTTCACGCCAATGAGGATCCTATAAATCCAACCTTCCTCATACTTAGTACGTTAGCTTAATCAGTACATACGTACAACCTGGACGGGTAGAAAGACGCAGTGATAAACAAAGAAAAAAAAATCCTGCTACATTTTAGGGTAAAGGAAGTGTATAGTGTATTCGCCATAGGAGGTGTGGTAACTGACAGCTAGCAGAAGATGTAAAAATGGTTAAAATATAATTAAAAACAAATTGTTTGTTGCGAATGTGTTAACTGTCAAAAGTGACAACTCAAAATATGGTCTTGCAGATCATAAGGTTTGGCGTATGGATACATGAGAGTAGATATGGTAGCTTTGACTAGCTTTCAGTTACCTACACTCCTATGGCGAATTAATTAAACTTATACTTTTGATTAATTAAATAGTCAAGGTGCGTGTAACACGAACGGGTAGTAAGACGCGGTGCTAATAATAATAATAATAATAATATATAATAAATAATTAGTTAAGCTATTATATTTGATATCCACGGCTATAGCCGCATCTAAATATAATATTCTTTAAATTGGAAAAATAACACCTGGACTCTGCCTTAAAATATAAGTGAAGAATGACCCTAAACCACAGACAAATAAGAAACAGACTCTCAACCTTACGGGGTATCACTGCGCTCCTTTTGGCAGCTTGAGTCCTTCAATACTGGGCTTCGCTAGTGTCACTGCTGGGTGATGATATGACTAACCGCAGCGATCCTAGTGGTGAAGGACTCAAGCTGCCAAAAGGAGCGCAACAATTTTAACTTGCAGGGTTGAGTGTCTGGGTATATTATTTGTCTGTGCCTTGGGCACGGGACGATTCCTGGATAGCTCAGTGGTTAGAACAGTGGATTACTAAGACAAAGGTCCTTTAGTTCGATTCCCGTGTCCAGGTGTCATTTGTGAATTTAAAGAATATTATAATCATACTTTCACTACTACCATCGGTTTTTGATTAAAACCTCATAAGACCATTTGAATCATGGTGGAACGCAGTTCCCGACGGGCGTCGTACTTCCTTTGTTTTCCTCCACTAGATCCTCTCTTGAAACACACGGACGTGGTGCGGGGGGAGGTAAGGGGATGTTGTGTTCCTGGAAAGCGAGATCTGTTATTCCTCTTTACCGACTTGTGTGAGGGGAGAAATCTTTCAAGTGGAAACGAACCTGGATTCCTCTTGTGACGCTTGTAAAGGACGCCTACACGAGGCCGTATTATCGACGATCGATACGGTAACAGCTTCGCCCGACAGGGTAGAGCATCCCGCAGCTTTACATGCGGACTCTTCGTACACTTGTTTTAAGATTAGGATTTATTTTTATCTTCTCATTTAGAGAAACTTTAGTAACTGGAAAATCTTCTATATTGAGGCTTATCTACACGTTTTATGTAAAACCAAATTTTAAAAAAATGGGCCGACAATTCTGTCTGTTCCTTTGTTCGTTGTAACTTGGCGTTCCTCTGTCCCATATGTCTGTTCCTTTGTGTGTATGTCACTTTGTCTGTCTGTTCGTCTGTCTGTCTGTTCTTCTCTCTGTCTGTTCTTCTCTCTGTCTGTATCTTTGTCGACTTGTCCTTTTATCAACTTGCCCCTCTGTACCTTTGTTTATATGCCCTTCTGTCTGTCAGTCTGTTTGTTCGTCTGTCTGTCAATTTGTACCTCTGTCTGTTCGTCTATCTATCTCTTTGCCTGTCAGTCAATTTGTACCTCAGTCTGTCTGTTCATCTGTTTGTCCCCTGCCTGTCCCTTTGTCTATATGTCCTTCTGTCTGTCTGTCTATCCTTGGGGCTACAATCAAAACAGTTTGATGAATTTCGTTCAAACTTGATATTTAGATATTATATGGACACCTCTGGGAGAAAAATCTTGTTTTTGATTCTAGCTTTAAAACTAAGGTTGTTTTACTAAAGAGTGACTTTTGAACATTTGGAATTGTTAGAAATTGGTTGTAAATATTTTGTCCAAAATGTATCTCTAGGGATTTTTTTACAGGATAAAAATAAAACTGTATCCATATACGGAATTGTAAGACTCACGTTGTTGGGAGCAAATCATTTTCGAGGGGGGAAACGTTTACGATTACAATACCTTATCTATATGAGAAAGTGAAAAGTTTAAGAATAATCCTCATCAAATTGAGCTTCAACCGCACTGGTCAGTGTTAGTCATACTAATGGTAAAACCAGCCCTTTTGGCGACTCCCCCAAACCCCCCAATGGTAATTAGTTCCCATATTAACTTTCCATCGATTTTCGTTCATAATTTATTGCCCTGATTCCAGTCAAGTAAACACGTTAATTTTATCAAGACACAAATATAAATTATATCTAAACGCAAATTGTACATTCGCTTGAATTAATGGGATTTTAGTATCAACATTAACGGTCTTGAAAGCAATCGACAGTAACATTTATCATACAAACGATATGTTTCATTATTAGATGATATATCACAGTTAACAACCGTGCACGCCCATTAGATAACATAGGTTACATCTGACCGCCACCGCGAGGTAGAACGCTCCACTGGCCGCTATGCTGTCCACCTGTCCGTGCACGTCCATTAGATAACATGGGTTACATCTGACCGCCACCGCGAGGTAGAACGCTGCACTGGCCGCTATGCTGTCCGCCTGTCCGTGCACGCCCATTAGATAACATAGGTTACATCTGACCGCCACCGCGAGGTAGAACGCTGCACTGGCCGCTATGCTGTCCGCCTGTCCGTGCACGTCCATTAGATAACATGGGTTACATCTGACCGCCACCGCGAGGTAGAACGCTGCACTGGCCGCTATGCTGTCCGCCTGTCCATGCACGTCCATTAGATAACATAGGTTACATCTGACCGCCACCGCGAGGTAGAACGCTGCACTGGCCGCTATGCTGTCCGCCTGTCCGTGCACGTCCATTAGATAACATAGGTTACATCTGACCGCCACCGCGTTAATGTCCTTTGCCTGGAGACACCGAAATATCGCGAGACATGTTTTTACCAACTTCTACCTTAGCACATTAAAATAAATGTTAAAAATAGTTTAAAATTAATTGTATCATTTTTTAAAAGTATTTTACACATGCAAAAAAACAACTTTGGTGTTTAGTCCGCCTGTTCAGCGATGCGGGTGATTGGTGTGGTTTTTTTTTATTACCGCGTCTTACTACCTGTTCAGGTTATACTCGTATATGATAATTACTCTAAAGCGGTAAGGATGAGGAAGGAAGCATTTTAGAGGTAATATACCCGCATTTACATTGGAAGGAGAGTGTAAAACAATTTATAGAAACCCATCCGCAGTAGACCAGACCGGGATTTGAACCCCGATCTTCCTGTTATCGGCAGTCCAGTTTATTATTAGAGTGATATCTTAGACCATGCTGCCACCAAAGCAGGTTAATGTAAATTTAATGTTTTTCATCTCTCGCTAGTATGTCCCAATGTATTCTGTAACCGACTGTACTAGAAAGCTAACTCCGAGCCGAATGCCAACGGAGCATTTTAGCAACAAAATGACCCTAGGATTTAAAAAAAAAAAAGGGGGGGGGGTCCTTTACATACGTCATTACAACCCGTATTTACAAGTAAGTTTCACAAAGTAATATTACAACATTTGAACCACAAAAAAAAAAAGCGCTTTGAGAAAAGTGATTTCAAAAGATTAAAAAAAAAATTTGGTCAAAAATAAAACTAAACGTTGGACTTCTCTTAAGACTGAAAATCTCGGGGAGATTAAAAACATGAGTTTTTTTTTTAAACTGAGGAATTTAACATTTACATTTCAAACTGACTGATTACATCAGAACATGACTTACAAACTGGCGGGCCTCTTGGTATAGTGGTCAGAATTCCTGGCTAGTAATCTAGATGTACCAGGTTTGATTCCCAGTGATACCATAGGGATTCTTCTCGAAGGGGAATTGTTCCTTTGGTTACTATGGTCTGGTTAGTTAGGCTTAAGCTAGGTTCAAGACGTCCACTGGCATCACATGATGATGATGATGATGATAACCACCATCATCATCATTTCATCGGAACGAAGTAACCTCATCTACATGGTGCTCCAAACTCAGAAGACGGTTACATTTCAGAAAATGCCGATAGAAGACCGGGAATGTCTAATCGACAGTTCTGGTGGCATATGCTGAAAAAAACTTAAAAAAGAGCTTGATTCTAGAACAGCCCCTCTGCCACCCCCCTACCAGGTGGGCCGTCGATTTATCACGGTGAAAGGGGAAGTACCAATTAAACTAATGAAAGAGTTTTAGCCGTCACGGGTATCAAACTCAGAGTCCTTATTTCATAAGAAAGACTCGCTACCGACTGATATAAGGTGTCGGACTGCAAACATAACGATTTATTATTACTACTATTATTATTATGTGTTCTGTCTTACGACAGGTCCTTGTCAGTGAACTTAGACCGCCAATACGCCCTGTTCTCTGCCTCCTGTTAATTGAAAAAAAGTAATTTATTTATTTATTTTTTAAAAGCTTAACATAAATTGTTATTCGTAAATATTAAAAATGACACCTGCACAAGGGAATCAAACCAGAGAACTCCTTGGATCACCCCCCCAACGCTCTACCAGCTGAGCTATCCAGGACTCGTCCCGCCGTGCCCGGGGTCATTCTTCTATCCTAGTTTAAGGCAGAGACTGTAATAGACGTGAGGGAAATCATCGGCTATCATTGATACCGCTGCTACCGACCACTCTTGGTCAGCTTTATTGCTGACTTTTTGTAGGGTGAAATATAATACACGTAGGCGAATAATACGGCGGTAAGCATACTGTGGTAAGCATACGGTGGTAAGCATACGGTGGTAACCAAACGACCGTACAGTTAATTGTACAAGACTAGCGAGGCTTAGAAGATTGGAAATTACATTTTAGTTACTGAAATGGCTGCATCAAATGTAATATTCGTGAAACAAAGCATCATTTCCATATTCTAAGCCTCGCAAGTCATGTACAATTAATTATACGCTTGTTCGCTTAGCTCCATATTAGCATAAATAATGAAGACTGCGGTAGAAGAAAGGGGTAGGGGGGGGAATATCCAATTTTAGCTCAAATTGAGTCAGTCCTGCTATCTGTTAGACAATCATGAGACCTTTCTAATAATACAATTTAGATTACGTTTGCAGACACAAATGATCAGCTAGATATCGTTAATATCATGCAGAAATACACCTATCGTATATGCCCCCCCTCCCTCGCCACAAACTGACTCCCTCCTCCTCCCACCCGCATGGGTCGGAAGTAAGGGCAGGTAAGGTCCGGTAGTACAGTCGTAGCAAGAAGAGAACTCAGACTGAGCCGATTTCTTTATCGACATAAAGGTTAGATACACAGGGCCACAATATTTTAATCGATCAGAAGTTTGCTATTCATCGGAAGGCGGCCTGTGGACCGGGAAACCCTGAAGTCGGTCTTCATCGCGCACCGCGTGTAAACGACCGATGATGGTCTCCTGTAAATCGACTGGCAAGAGATCAGGAGGCAGCGTAAGAAGTGTCCGTGATGGAGTTGGAGGGGGTCCATCATTCTGGGGCGTGCACAACCGGCGTGATGAAGCTGGCGGATGGTCGGCCAGAAGACGAAGCACTCGGGTAAACTCCTTAAGAAGTCCGAAGTATAGTTCCAAGAAAGTAACCGGAAAGATAACTTCATCGCGAAGTTTGTCAGATAGATGTAAGTTCAAGGTGGTGTTGGGTGGGATATGCTCGGACTACCTCGTGGTTAAATGTTGACGACTCGTGCGTACGGAACCATACCAAAACGCAACCAGCATTTGGCTTTGCTGTGACGTCATTTGAACCAACCGTACATGCGCTGAATCTTAAGGGGGCCCAATCGCAAGTCGATATTGAAACAACCGGATCGTCAAGCTTGTCATTATCAACCAAATATTTCCCAGTCATGGTAGAGAGATTCATATTGCAGGCGATATTTGGATCACCCAAGCGATATTTTGATCGCCCAAGCGATATTCGGATCATCCAAGCGATATTCGGATCATCCAAGCGATATTCGGATCATCCAAGCGATATTCGGATCGTCCAAGCGATATTCGAATCGCCCAAGCGATATTCGAATCGCCCAAGCGATATTTGGATCATCCAAGCGATATTTGGATCATCCAAGCGATATTTGGATCGTCCAACCGATATTTGGATCATCCAAGCGATATTTGAATTGCCCAAGCGATATTTGGAACGTCCAAGCGATATTTGACTCATCCAAACGATATTTGGATCGCCCAAGTGATATTTGGATCGTCCAAGCGATATTTGGATCGTCCAAGCGATATTCGGATTGTCCAAGCGCTATTCGGATCGCCCAAGCGATATTCGAATCGTCCAAGCGATATTTGAATCGCCCAAGTGATATTCAAATCGTCCAAGCGATATTTTGATCGTCCAAGTGATATTTGAATCGCCCAAGCGAAAATTGACTGTCTGTCCCGTGAACCCGATCGCATTCACCAGTAACCTCAAGTATATTGCGCAGTGGCTGCACAATGAATGGACGTTGGCAACCGGATCGCTCGACCTGCTAGACGCGCGCATGCGCGTATCACTGTTTTGTCACCACGCGTCTTGGTCAGCACGTGGTGTTGTTTTCCCCGGCGTAGTTTGTGTGAGTGCAAGTTTTAAATAGTGATTTTTATGTATTTAAATGGCCGTTGTCGAGGGAAAAAAAAAGGAAGTAGGAAAAGACGAACGTGAGTTTTCAAAAATAATCTCTCCCAATCATCGTTTTTGAAAGAATTCATTGAAGCCAACGGTTATTTTCGCCCAAGGTGAACAACCTCTTGTGTTGTGTCGGGTGAATCGTCGAGAACTCTTTCCTCTCTCTTGGTCACGAAACACAACAGAAGACACAATTAGGTTCTCTATTAGGTAGTTTTCGGAGGAACACAAGAGCCACAGAGGGAGCTTAGAGTAATTATCTAACAAGCTTCACTCTACTTGCTATTCTCTCCCTCCAACCCCCTCTCCCTGACTCACAGCTCATGAATAATACAACAAGTGAACATCACAGAGGGGTGGGTGTGACGTCACCTAGGGACTAATGAAACCTCTCTTTGTCGACGGTGTTTGTCTGTTTGGATAAATGATTGCTCTGTTTCGTCCCCGGTCAACTCTGGGGGCAATTTAAGTAGTAGGTTGCTGTTTGATGTATGCCCTGTGTTTTAGGCAAGTTGGAAGGTGAAGAGGGAAGGAATTTGGGGACTGTAAAGTTGTTCTTTTTTTTAAAAAAGAGTGTTTAGTGGGGAAAAACAGTTTTTTATTCTTTCCAGTCTTGCGGAAGGGATATTTAAAAAAGTGGAGGGATTTATATTGACTTCCCTCGTTGTCGGTTTGGTTTTTGAAAAAGGTTCTAGATTGGTTTTAACCCTCCGTTGGTCGAGCCTCGTCTCGTAACGCCGTTGGTCGAGGGTGAGCGCCGTGCTCACCGTCAATCTGTGGACGTCCTATTCTTGTTATATTAATATCATTTCAGAATTTGTGGATCCTTTTTAATTATTTTTTGTACTTTTTTGATTGAGATGTTTTCATTTGTAATTTTTTATTAAAAAATTTAACGATCACAAAAATTACAAATAAAAATATAAAAAATCTCACCAATTGTAGAAAATCACAAACTAGGTAAATAATTAACATCTTATACACAATTATTATAGGGTATTACACTTTAAAGGCCAAGTACTAGCATTTTTAGAACATATTAAACTATTAGAACTATTTAGAACATATCGCGTTTAGTTAGTTCTTAATTTACGTAGACGATCATTTGTGTAACGCACTATGTCTTCTAATACATTATCTGGAAAAAAAATACACCCAGTTTCATAAACAGTTTTAGCGTGTTGAGCAGTTCTCTTAACTCCAGAAGGATGTATGACTATGTTTCTTTGTCTCCGGGGGATGAAAGTTTCACAAAGTGACATTATCACACCCAATATAATGTGGCCCGGAACTTTTGGGTTGATCTTGACCTATGTCATCCCCAGACACTTCAGAATTACCGTCATCTTCACTGTTGGCTGGTTGCTCTGCGTCTGAATCTTCGGACTCATCTTCATCAAGTGAAATATTGAGGTCTTCGTCCGAGTCATCTAACAGCCATTGATTAATTTGACCTTCCTGATCCATTTTCAAACAAAAAATCACCGTAAATAATAAAAAATAAAAATATACTATAGTAAGATTTTAAGATTAAATAATAACACGATTGGTCGAGGGTGAGCGCCGCGCTCACTAATATGACAACGTTCACAGAATGACAGTATGACAAAGACTGTAGGTCTCGCGTCATCTTATCTTAACTATGCCCCCACCCTAAACATTACAACAGGCAGCTATACTGGGATTCATTGTTCCTACGCTGTTTCATCGCAAATGCCAGATGAATAAAAAAAGTAGTGAGCGCTGCGCTCACCCCTCGACCAACGAAGGGTTAAAAAACATTTTTTTTTGCAGTTGTAATTATTATAGGGGCCCCACGGGAATTTTTGTGTGTTTTTAACTTTAAAAAATCCAAGGCGTTAGTTAGTTAATGACCGGTTGTTTTTATGGGTTTGAAACGTAATCTTTTATAATATATGACGAAAACAAATGTAGGATTTTCAAAAACAAGGTGCTTATGAAGGTGTTTGGTCCAAAAAAGGATTATGATACTGGGAAGAGGAGGAGGTTACATAATGATGAGTTACATAACCTGTTCCCACTACAAGACATTGTTAGATTTATCAAGTATCGCAGATTACGGTGGGCAGAACATTCAGCGTGAATGGAAGAATCTAGAACCTTGTTCAGGGTATTGACTGGCAAACCCAATGGGAAGAGACCATTGGGAAGACCTAGACGTAGATGGGAGATAACATTAGAATGGACCTGAATAATATATGGTGTAATGAGGTGGACTGAATAGAACTATCTCAAGATAGGGTGTAATGAGGTTGACTGGTTATAACTATCTCAAGATAAGGTGTAATGAGGTGGACTGGATACAACTATCTCAAGATAGGGTGTAATGAGGTAGACAGGTTATAACTATCTCAAGATAAGGTGTAATGAGGTAGACTGAATAGAACTATCTCAAGATAAGGTGTAATGAGGTAGACAGGTTATAACTATCTCAAGATAAGGTGTAATGAGGTAAACTGAATAGAACTATCTCAAGATAGGGATAGGGTGTAATGAGGTGGACTGGATAGAATTATTTCAAGATGTACACGGAAATCGAACCCAAGACCTCTGGCTAAGTACGGCAATGCTCTAACCAATGAACTATCCAGGAGTTGTCCAATGTCATGGCGTACTAAGCTAGAGGTCCCGGGTTCGAGTCCCGTGTCCAGGTGTCATTTTTAAATTTAAAGAATACAATGCTTAACAGGCTAGTTATATTATATTAATTTTAAGATGAAAAATTATACCTATATATAAACATATAAAACTGTTTCCTATTGTAAAAATAAAACATAACTCAATATTAATGTAAAAAGTACATGTATTAATAATGCAAAATTTGTATTAAAATTCATTTAAGCAATTTAATTTGCTTTTAAAATTAAATATAAATTGAAATAATTCACTTTTATAAAGTTAATTAAAGTTTAACTTACCTAGTTTTAACCAACAAGTGCAAACTCTAAACTTCTATATTTTTTGTTGCATCAATTGAATCATTTCTAAACAAAAGACCGTACTATTATTAAGAATTTAAAAGTGTGTTGATTTAATTTCGAGTCTTTCTTCTAAACAATTCAATGTCAACTTTAATTTGAATATTAGAACGAAGAGCTAACAGCGCTTTTGTCTGGGAGAAATAAACTTGTTAATTTCAAAAACTTCGCCGGGGACAAAACAGTAGGATTGGGACCCAATTGGAGAATTAGTCGAACTTTTAACTGTAATGTGTTTTAAATTGCAAATGTAAACTCCTTTGGGGATACCGAAGAGACATTACTTTAGTGGAAAATTATGGCGACACGTCTTTCAAAGCAAGCTCTACTATTTTCCCCTTATATTCTCAGTCGACTTCTTGCTTTACATGCCGTGGGGTGAGAAGGGCTCTTAAGACATCTGTCTGGTTCGAGCTGTATTACCTACCTAAGTTAGGTGTTATCTGTGAGGTGAGACGGGCTCTTAAGACGCCTGGTTCTAGCTGTATTACCTACCTAAGTTAGGTGTTATCTGTGATATGAGACGGGCTCTTAAGACGTCTGGTTCTAGCTGTATTACCTACCTAAGTTAGGTGTTATCTGTGGGGTGAGATGGGCTCTTAAGACGTCTGGTTCGAGCTGTATTACCTACCTAAGTTAGGTGTTATCTGTGGGGTGAGACGGGCTCTTAAGACGTCTGGTTCTAGCTGTATTACCTACCTAAGTTAGGTGTTATCTGTGGGGTGAGATGGGCTCTTAAGACGTCTGGTTCGAGCTGTATTACCTACCTAAGTTAGGTGTTATCTGTGATATGAGACGGGCTCTTAAGACGTCTGGTTCTAGCTGTATTACCTACCTAAGTTAGGTGTTATCTGTGGGGTGAGATGGGCTCTTAAGACGTCTGGTTCTAGCTGTATTACCTACCTAAGTTAGGTGTTATCTATGGGATGAGACGGGCTCTTAAGACGTCTGGTTCTAGCTGTATTACCTACCTAAGTTAGGTGTTATCTGGGGGGTGAGACGGGCTCTTAAGACGTCTGGTTCTAGCTGTATTACCTACCTAAGTTAGGTGTTATCTGTGGGGTGAGACGGGCTCTTAAGACGTCTGGTTCTAGCTGTATTACCTACCTAAGTTAGGTGTTATCTGTGGGGTGAGACTAGCTCTTGAGACATGAGAAGGGATCTTAAAAATATCTTTGCATAAACACTAATCACACGTGCAGGTTTTAGAATTTATCTGCCAAGTAATAAATTAACCAAATAAATTTTTATGCCTTCTTGTACTGAGATTGTTGGCGGTGAAATAACTTAAAACACACAAGTCCTTTTGTACTATACAAATATGTCAATTAGTGTTTCCTATTCTTGACCTGATTTTTCAATGGAAAAATGTATCTGAACTTGACTGTTTATTTTATACTTTTTTTTAAATAACGTCTTGCCACCCGTTAGGGTTATACGCTCATGTACTGATTACGCTATTGGTTTTAGGGATTAAGAAGGTTATATTTAGAAGAGGTGTACCTGAATTTGAGTGGAGGCAGAGTGGAAAACAATTTTTGGAAAAAAATACCTTCAGTACTCCTGTCTGAGATTCGAACCTCGATCTTCACGTAGGAAATAATAGTCATAGAGTGATCGAAGAACACTTATATTATTTCGTTGACAAATGAACTTTTTTTGTGTGTGCGTTAAAATATTTTCAATTGCGAATCTTCTCTTGATTCCTTTACCCGCCTCGGTGGCGTAGTTGGCTAACGCACCAGTCGTGTTGAGCCAGACCTCCGAGGACGGGGAGATCGAGGTTCGAATCTCGGTCGTGTGAACTGGGGGTGGTTTCTCCTAAATGGTTCTCCACTCTCCCTTCACGCAAATGCGGGTTTCAATTCCTCTAAATTCAACCTTCCCAATTCCTAATCCACTAGTGTAATTAGTACTTAAGCGTATAACCCGAACGGTTAGTAAGACGTGGTGCTAAAATTAAAATAATTAAATCTTGATTCCTTTGATGATGTCACTTTAAAAACCAATTAGCTGCTATCGCTGATGTTAATTTGTTCGTGCCTTTAGGTAAAATTCATGAATGTAATAACTTTCTCAACTGTCGTACTTGAATATAATCTGAATTAAAAAAAAAGGTATTTATAAATCTACATTTGAAAGGAAAGAAATATGTCCTTGAAATATCCGGCAGCCATTGTGATAAAAGAGTCCTTGGAATAGCCTCAGGGATGAGGTTGAATGGTGAGAAAGTAAAAGGGTGGGGGGAAATTACGTCATTTATAAAAGCGTATGTCCCTAGAAGACAACTTTTACCCCTCATCCCTCCACCCCCCTCCGACGGGAAATTATGACGCAGACGCCCGAAGGCACCGTCCTCTGCTTATCAG
The DNA here is from genome assembly GCA_033556935.1 of Timema podura. Lineage (NCBI taxonomy): Eukaryota > Metazoa > Arthropoda > Insecta > Phasmatodea > Timematidae > Timema > Timema podura. The sequence goes on along the minus strand of JAVRXN010000014.1, from coordinate 9,208,516 downwards.
AGCCCAACTGACAGCCGTTGTGACAGTTACGTAGGCAAGGCGACACCTCTTGATATCAAAATTCTGAGAAATTGAGAAGAGAAGACCACGTAATATAATTCGAAAAAAAAAATCTTGAATATTCTTCCTGAAATACGTTCCAACCGAAAGCCTTTTGGAGACCCTAAAAAGAAAAATTCTTCGTCGCAAATATTGATTTAAAGTTACTAATTCAACCTTTTGTAGAAATAATGTTTATTTGCTTCTTAAAATTACTTTATTTGAATTTTTAACGTGCACTTTTTAACTGATTTATTATATCCGCATACAAGAGTTTCTAGATGCGAGCACGAAAGGAACCTTACCAATTTTCCCGGGAAAGGTATTGTCACACACCTTCCAGGGTTCTTTTACAAGCCACAATCGATATGAGACCGAAGGCTTTACTTTTCCCACTCTCCTTCCAAGCAAATGCTGGTATATTACCTCTTAAATACTTCCTTTTTCATCTTTGCTCATTAGAATAATTATCATATATGGCTATAACCTGCACAGGTAGTAAGACGCGGTATTTAAAAAAAAAAGTAAATCTCACACATTAGCAGACTAGCAGGGGTGGAAGAATCAGGAGAACACTGTTATGGGAAACCTCCTCTAGTGCTTAAAACCAGGGTTCAAACCCCGACCTTCGAGTCATCGGTGACCAAAGCAACTCGGGTACGGTGGGTAAAACTGTCAAATTGTCTTGATGAAAAGTTTGTTGTCAAGGATTATTAATAAAATGTTACTTTTCTAGCAAGACAATAAAATGTTCAAAAACTAACATATTACATTTTTTTAATTTATTTTTTATCCTACGGTACATTTGACCGGGAAGGACTTTTAAAATCAGCTTTAGGTCGCTTTATGTGTAGACTATTAGCCTCTCTGTGCCAGAGCGTTGCTCAGGGTACACCATAGAAGGTGGTCTACACGTTGAGATGTGATGATAGTGATGATACTTATTATGAAGTTGTGGAGGAGCCGGAGTGAGTCTTTTAAACCTAGCTTTAGTCTAACTATTATTATTATTATTATTATCATCTCGATTTGTCGAATTCGACTTCTATCATCAAAGGAAAGCTAAACTCAGAGAGTTATTTAAGGAAATCCCATATCAATAATTTATCATGTAGAGTTCTGCTTATATATTTAAATTTACAATATTCTGATCTATTTTTTGTACATTGTTACCGCTTTTAACCACTCTTTAGCTATTTGTTATTGATGCTATTTTTTATTCTTATCATTATTAATTACTACTTGTTTCGTAATTATTCATCAGCATATACAATTTTTTTTAAGCCATTTTTGTTTATCATATTTTCTCGTGTAAATATATGTATTTGTAAGGTACTTGTGTACTTTTCAGTGCTGGCCTTTAATAGGTCTTACGACTGTTTAACGTGGGATCCGAACCACGGTAGAGGCCTGGCATTCCACACATTCACAAGTTGTGATTAATACACGTCTTGTCAGAGGTGAAGGAAGTGTTTGGAAATCAGATAAATCTGTGCCGAGACCGAGGATTGAATCCCGGACTCCCAACGCAGAAGTCTTGACATCTTACCCCTAGATCACCAGGTCACCCTTAAGCCTAATTAACTAAATCCTGGTGACCTTTGGGATAATTCCCCTTTCAGGGAAAATACCCAAGGTACCAGCCCGGAATCGTGCCATGGACCCCTAGGCTCGTATTTAGGTGCATTGACCACTATACCACGGGGGTGGGGGGTTACGTCGTCATAAGACTGGGATATTAGCGCTCTCTACTTCGGCAGGTCTCTTTAACTCTTGATCATTTTCTAGCAGGCAAAATGTTTATTAGGTTAATCGTTCCCTCTCCCTAAAAAAAATATGTTAATTCACATAAAGAAAACGCCTGCGGACCAATTTTCATAGGACAACTAGAAAAGTTCCTAGATCTAATTTCATGTTTTCATACATCAATTCATGTGATCTGCAGCCGTCACTTTTGATAGATATTATAAACACCTATAAAACAATAATAACAAATTAAAGTGTTATGTATGTTGACTGCAAAAAAAAAGTATGTGTTGGTATTTTATAAAAAAGACTCTTTTTAAATCGTACTGTACATTTTATAACTATTTCGTTGATTACAGTCCGTTCTAGCAGGCACCCTTTCAGTATTTCATCAAGTATTTCTCTTTCATTTCCTTTAAGAACACGATTGGATATATAAAATGGAAGTCAAGTTGTAGTAAACAGCCGACGAACCAATTCAAGTAAACGTGAAAAGATGTTTATTAAAATTGTAAAGGTCAGGAATTTAATATCCACGACAAGAGTTAAGATACCTCCAGCGACCTTTTTGTTGAACCTCATTTTAACTGCTCTTGGAAATAGACTCTTATTAAAATAGAGTACTCCTTTGCCTTTTGAAGGTTTTCGTTGTTTGGTTTGTTTAAATTATGTTTATTATTATTATTATTACTATTACTATTACCATAAGCATCGCGCCTTACTACCCGTTTGGGTTATACGCAGAGTTATGTTTAGATTTGGTTGTTTTTTCATTTAGGATTACAGGAGTTAGCGTAATGTGAATTTAACTATTTGGAAGCCCTTCGGTGGCCGCATGGTCTAACGCGCTACTCTCGCGGTAGAGTATAGACTTCCGATGACGGGGGAATCGGGGTTCGAACTCGGTCGGGTGTAATGAGGGTGTTCCTAAACGGTTTCCAACTATTCCTCTACGCAAATACGGGTACACGTCATTTTAGTTCAACTTTACTAATCCCCTAACATATCAGCGTAATTAGTATATTGTTGTATAATCCGAATGGGTAGTAAGACGTGGTGATAAATAATATATAATAATAATAAACTAACTTAAATATAGAAGAGATACAACAGCCAACCTTCTTGCTATTAACGCATCACTGAGAAAGGGGGAACAAAAGTCAACACATTTCCCTGATTATAAATCTTTCGTTGATGCCAGGAATCAAACCCAGGACCCTCATCTCAGTAGACAGACGAGCTATTGAATGTGCTAAGCTGTCGAACCTACCAAAAGGTACTCTCAATAATTTTTTTTAGTGTAGGTCTACATATTTATCTATCTATAGTAATAAAAGAAGTGTTTGTTTGTGTGCGATGCCCAGTCAAATCTACGGCATGCAGAGATCTAAATTTTGCTAACATAGTTGGACCGAAGGGGGTCCGAAAGTACCTCAAAGACAGATTTTTTTAAAATTTTTAATTAGTTTTTTAATTAAGCTATTTTTAACAAATTTTTGAAGAAAATAATTTTTTAATCTGGTTTAAATTTACGTTTCAAAGATAACGATTCCATTTGAAATCGGGCACCATGTGGGGGGGGGGGGGGTGGGCTTATATAATTCTTATAACAAATAGTGGGTCACGGGCAATGCCGTGCGGGATTGCTAATATATATATATATATATAAAGGTCTGTCGAGACATCCCCGTGTATTTTCAAACCAAGAAGTTACCATTTTTCCGCTGTCATAATATCTGAAGGCGAGGTGAATTCGTCGCGACAGTCCGCCGACAGTTGGCACGTCAGGAGGATCTTGAATGTTTTATTACACGCTACACGCTACACGTTACACGTCACGTACACGCTCGTCTCGCGGGTAAGCAGGGGGGTTCCTTGACCTGTAAGGGAGGCGACCTAGCGGCGCGACGGGATGTTAAGATCTCCTCGGGGATCTTCTCAGATAATTTCCCCGGGATAACAAAAAATACCGAAATGGCGAGGCGGGTTCATATTATCAGTCCTATGGTGATGTAGCTTGATTAAATAAACTGTCAGTTCCATTCTTATTCTATTTTTTATTTTCACCTCATCTCACTGGTCTATCTAAGTTATCATAGGTAAGGTGGATGCGGTCGGAATGAGATATCTAAGAAATGTATGTGGAAAAACTCGTGTGGTCAGAGTATTTAATGAATAGGAGCTGAGGAAATGAGGTTTGAAAGGGAAGGTCAATGTGAAAGAAGCGTGTTACGTTGGTTTGGGCATGTTGAGAGGATGAGTATGGATCGAGTGACGAAGTAAATATATGAAGGTAGAGTGTGCGGATCAAAAGGAAGAAGTAGGCCATGTAAGACGTGGCTAAATGTTGTAGAAGAATGTGTGAATGAGAGAAACATGAAGAGTTTTAAGAATAAAAGAGCATGTATGAATTGGTGTATGGATGTTGTTGAAGAGAGGGGAGTATGCAAGGATAAGGGAAGTATGTATGATGTATGTATGTATGTATGTATGTATGTATGTTATGTATGTATGTATGTATGTATGTATGTATGTATGTATGTATGTATGTATGTATGTATGTGTATGTATGTATGTATGTATGTATGTAGTGTATGTATGTGTATGTATGTATTATGTGTATGTATGTATGTTGTATGTATGTATGTATGTATGTATGTAATGTATGTATGTATGTAATGTATGTATGTATGTATGTATGTATATGTATGTATGTATGTTGTATGTATGTATGTATGTATGTATGTATGTATGTATGTATGTATGTATGTATGTATGTATGTATGGTATGTATGTATGTAGTAGTATGTATGTATGTATGTTATGTATGTATGTATGTATGTATGTATGGTAATGTATGTATGTATGTATGTATGTATGTATGTATGTATGTATGTATAGTATGTATGTAATGTATGTATGTATGTATGTATGTATGTATGTATGTATGTATGTATGTATGTATGTATGTATGTTATGTATGTATTTATGTATGTATGTATGTTATGTATGTAATGTATGTATGTATGTATGTATGTATGTATGATGTATGTAGTGTGTAGTGTATGTATGTATGTATGTATGTATGTATGTATGTATGTATGTATGTATGTATGTATGTATGTATGTTAGTGTTGTATGTATGTATGTATGTATGTATGTATGTAGGGTATGTATGTATGTATGTATGTATGTATGTATGTATGTATGTATGTATGTATGTATGTATGTTATGTAATGTATGTATGTATGTATGTATGTATGTATGTATGTATGTATGTATGTATGTATGTATGTATGTATGTATGTATGTAATGTATGTATGTATGTATGTATGTATGTATGTATATGTATGTATGTAGATGTATGTATGTATGTAATGTATTCCCCTCCACTTTCCTCTGTCTTTCCATCACTCCACCTCTTTCACCGTCTTCTATCTTGTTTGTTCCTCTTCTTGTAATTTATTCTCTTTTTGTAACAATCGATTCATATAATTCTTTAAATCTCTAAAACAATTAATATCTAGTTTATTCTCATGTTTAAAATGTATTTTTAACATTCACTTTATGTTGATAAATGTTTTTACTCTCTCCAAGACCAACAAAAAGTGAAAATGGGCTAAAAAACCCCCAAAATAAAGCGTGTTAGGATATTACAACATAAAGGAAGGAGGTAAAGATAAAACCGAGAATTGAGCTACTCACCCTCGGTACAAGCACATTCTAAGAGCGGGGGTAGGAGGGTATCCCATTGTCCTGGGTGGAGCGTGGTCGTTTTAAAATGCAAATGAACTTCTCCCGGAAGTGAAGGTGGGTTAATAGGGTTGAGGGGGAAAGGGGTGGGAAACAAACAATCACTTCCACGGAGCAATCTTCTTCTACCCTGTCCTACTCGAGCCTTCTACCCCGGAAACTGTTGGGCTCAAGTTCTAATACTTACTCTCGTAACTTCTTATTTCGAGTATCAGTTAATATCGAGTTGAGGGTGGGGATACTATTGAGGAGTGTGGTGAGGATACTATTGAGGAGTGTAGTGGGGATACTATTGAGGAGTGTGGTGAGGGTACTATTGAGGTGAGTGTGGTGATACTATTTAGGAGTGTGGTGAGGATATTATTTAGGAGTGTGGTGAGGATACTATTGAGAGTGTGGTAGGGTACTATTGAGGAATGTGGTGAGGATACTATTGAGGAATGTGGTGAGGATACTATTGAGGATGTGGTGAGTGATACTATTGAAGGAGTGTGGTGATACTATTGAGGTGTGGTGAGGATACTATTGAGGAAAGTGGGTGAGGATACTATTGAGGATGTGGTGGGATACTATTGAGGAATGTGGTGAGGATACTATTGAGGAGTGTGGTGAGGAATGCCAGGCCACCGTGGTCAGATCCACGTTAAACTGTAGGCCCTCCATTTCATCTCAAAGTCACCTCTACAATTACACATTAGCGTAAGTGCGTGTAACCCGAACGGGTAGTAAGACGCGGTGCTAATAATAATATAATGTAAATCTCATATAGTGTTCTTCCTACCAGAATTCTACTATATCTTGGATGTATACCCGTGCTTGATCTGGAAGTGTAGCAAACGTGAGTTAAAGGCGGTGTTTTTTTAGTTTTTATATCAAAACATATTTTTGGTCAAAATAAATCAAATATTGCTTCATTAGAAACCAGTTGTTGAATATCTGTCAAGGGTGTCCTGGAATTTAATGACAACTTTTTATCTTCATTTAAAAAGTTTCTCATCTGATGCCGCTATGCTCATGACAGATATTCAACAACTGTTGATATCATCGTGTGAAGAAAATTAAACTCTTATGTTTCTACTGGAGCAATATTTGATTTATTTTGACCAAAAAAATTGTTTGCTATCAAACCGTAAAAACACTGGCCTTTTATCGCGTCCCCTACACTCTACCCACCTTAAGAGCAAATATAACTAAATATTTCCGTGAACAAAAATACTGAGTGACGTATGGACTTGAGAAAAGACGAACCTGACTTGTCCGAGGCTAGCTCATTGTCCCGCTTAAGACAAAAGACCCGGGACCAATTCCCATGCCAAGCTGTTATTTTTAGATTTAAATGAGAATTAATTTTTTGACTTTTTTTATATTGAATATTTAATATCTATTAATTACATAATTAATTAATAAATATAGTACCTACATTTGGTTAAATATAACTTTCACACTCATGGAAACCAATTTTCTCGTGAGAATGTAGCCTATAATATAAACTGAAGTATTTATTTATATATTTTTTTAGAGTTTTTGTTGGTGTAGGTGATCGAACATTTTAAGATTGGACTACCGAACTGTCCACTTGGGAGTAACCTTCCTTTCTTACGACGGGTAAATAAAAAACCACACCATTATTTCCGGAACTGTACATCATATAAAAAATAAAAAAAGTCCCTAACCCTTATGACAGAAGTACATTTTTATTCATGTCACGTCCTTTTCTTTGATTCCCACAAGTCTCTGAGGAAACTTTTCAGGTGAACCATTCATCTCTTAAAAAAAAAAAAAAAAAAAAAACTCTGACATATATATCGTACGTTACTTGTCAAAAATGCTTGAAGGGCAACTTCGCGCGCGAGATTACAAAATTCTCCTCTTCCCCACACACACTCAAACTCAAACTCCATACCAACCCAAGGCCCTGCCAATACTATTTTTTTTTATTTTTTCAAACCCGAGTGGGGCGTGGTCGGGGTGAATGAATACACAGTCTGAATTTAAAGCTGAAGTTGTCGTCGTACCATTCAACACACCCCCCCTCCCCCAACCTCCCTCGACAACCCTTTCCTCCTCTTTCTCTTTGAAATAACTTTTGAAATTCACAGAGAGCTACAAAACTCTTCTAAGTCACATCTTATTTCTCTCTCTCTCTCTCTCTCTCCCGCCACAGAGTAGTCAAACAGTCTTTGGCCGCGACGGACGTGCCGATGGGGATAGAAAGAGTGGACGAATAGAGGGTGCTGGGGGTGGGGGGGAGAAGGGGTCTTAACCGCAAGTACTGTCTGTTCAAAGGGAACACAGAGAAGTGTGAGACCACCGGACTAAGCCACGTGATCACAGAGACTAGGACAGATGAACCTATATTATATCAATCACCGCCTCATGTTCCCTCACCGTTTCGGTGCAACAGCGTCTTATGTCGGTCAGTGGCCGAACGATCTAAACGGCGTCACCCTCGTGTTCATACTGGCCCCGCTGATGTAAGGGGAGATCAGGGTTCGAATCCCCGTCAGGTTTACTGAGAAGGGAGATTTTTCCCTTAAATTGTTTCCTACTCTCCCTTCAAGCAAACGCGGGTATATTTCCTCTGAAATGCTTCCTTCCTCATATCTACCACACTTAGTAGTTATTATATATGTGTGTAACCTGAATAGGTAGTAAGGTAGTTGAATATTAATTTCTACCTGGGCTTCAAATGTTATGTTTTTTTCTTGCTGGAAATATAAAATATCAAATTAATCCAATTCATACCTAAGAATGGTTTTAATTAATATGCCTTTTTTTTAATTTGGGTGTTTCACTCGCGCTCGGCTCCTGAGTGTTCTCAAACATCAATTACGTCGATTAGATCAAAAGTTAGAAGGGAAACTCAGTCTCTGTAAGCGAGCGAAACACCCTGTATATATACTTTTATATATGCTATATTTTTATTTATATATATAATTATAGGCTGTATATATTAAAAAGCATATTATTTAGAAATATTCTTAGGTATGATTCGGTTTAATTCGATATTTTTTATTGCCAGCAAGAAAAAACGTAATATTTGAAGTCCAGGGTCAAAATTAATATTCAAATACTCAACGGATTTAGCTTTAGAAGAATATATTTTAAATAAATGTTGTTCGAGAGGTATTGTTATATATTAATTTTTATCGTTGTCATAGTTTATAACAAAAGAGTGTTCTGAGTAAGAGGAAAAACTCAATGGAAAACTCCTCGTATTAAAAAAACATAACAGGATGTTGTTTTATTTGTTTATGTACAAATTACCTATTGTTTATTTTGTTCTTGCATGGTTTATTGTTCACAAAGTATTAAAGGTTGTTTTATTTATCAAACAAATTTAACTGTCATATTTATATCATGCTTAGTAAATAACTGAGCAAATAAAATACAAAACCATTGATATATTTTCACATAATATGTCATTTTCAACAGGGTAGCCCTTACCGGAGGAGTAATTAAATATTATAAAAAAAATTAACACATGCATTCAGAATTTTTATGATATAATCAGGGTTAGAATTTTGATATTTTTTTTTATATAACCAACTTCGGTGGTCTCATGGTTAAAGGCGCTACTCTCGCAATAGACAATACTGCCGAAGACGGGGATTTTGAGGTTCGATTCCGGTCGGGTTTACAGAGATTGGTTTTTCCAAAATTGTTTATCCACTCTATCTATGCGGGTAACCTTCTTCTAAATTCAACCCTCATTATTTCTAACTGGTAGTAAGATGCGGTGCTAGAAAAAATTCTGTTGATGATCCCTTGGTTGTGGAACAATTTTTATCACTCTTTTTTGTTGTAATTTTAGATTTGTTGGTCATATTTTTTGGTTTTTTTTAAGCATTTTTCTAGAATAAGTTTAATTTTAAATACTATTTTTATTTTATGAATACTTAAATACTCAAACATCAGCCCCTCTGTGGTATAGTGTTCAGAGTTTCTGGAAACAGATCCTTAGGTCCCAGGTTCGATCCACGGCGCTTCCAGATTTTCTGTAAAGTAGTATGCCTAGAACGGGGTCAACTGCGACTATCAAGGACAATTAATAACTACTTTAATGAAAAGGTAGCACCTATAGTCTAGAAAACTGAGGTTAAAGCCTGGAGGATTCGTTTGGCTCATCAAACAACACCCTCAATCTGCAAAAGTTGGCTTTATCTTCGCCAACAGATGGCGGTCGTTGGGCCGGTATAGCTCGATTGTGGGCTGACGCCATGGTTGTGAAATACACGTTCCTGGTGAGATTGTAACTAGACTGGAGAGGGTAGCTATTACTTCTGAAGGAGGTATTACACATTCCTGGTGAGACTGTAACTAGACTGGAGAGGGTAGCTATTACTTCTGAAGGAGGTATTACACATTCCTGGTGAGACTGTAACTAGACTGGAGAGGGTAGCTATTACTTCTGAAGGAGGTATTACACATTCCTGGTGAGACTGTAACTAGACTGGAGAGGGTAGCTATTACTTCTGAAGGAGGTATTACACATTCCTGGTGAGACTGTAACTAGACTGGAGAGGGTTGTGTTGGGAGAGGGTAGCTATTACTTCTGAAGGAGGTATTACACATTCCTGGTGAGACTGTAACTAGACTGGAGAGGGTAGCTATTAATTCTAAAGGAGGTATTACACAATCCTGGTGAGATTGTAACTAGGCCGGAGAGGGTAACTATTACTTTTCAAGCAGATATTTGTAAATTATCAATATTACTGTCAGGAGAATGTAAGAGTTTAGCTGTTAAATTCTTTTCATTGCATTTAACATTTGTAAAGTGGGTGTTTGATTTAGTCGTGTGCTCAATACGAGTTTTTGTTCATATTTTCATGTCATTATTTATAAATTTAAAGTCAATTGGTTCATTTTTTGGTCTTTTTTTGATAATATTTACCTAGTTAAAAAAGTCCCGGTCCTAATTATAACTAATAAACATCCCCCAGACATTATTGGATACTCTACTACAAGTGAAGATAGTTAATTAACACAAATTAAGCGCTTTTAATGGTAATCAAATTTTAACAAATTGGTAATTAAAATGAAATGGGAAAGATTGCTAGCTATTTATTGATGTGCATAATTAAATGAAAGTATATGAAAGAGAAAGATTAATTGTATCGATTAGAAAGAAAATGTAGTTATTTCTTGCTTTTCAGAAACTAAAATAAGTTTTTTATATTAGTTATTCTTAAAAAAAAAGGTATAACTATAGAAAAATTTAGATTTTGTCCTTAAACTTTGAGACCAGTTCTATCCACGTTTAGCACAGATAGAGCTCAGTTATATCTTTGTTTAGCAAAGAGTGTCGAGTTTACCCTGTGGGTGATAAATAGCCCGGCTTCCCTTACAATCTGTGTCAATTTACTGCACGAACCTATAGGCGGGTGGCTTCAGTCAACACTCCGTTACTTGGACATGGTCTATATACACACACACATGCATACATACGCAAACACACACACGTATGCGCAGGGTGTTACGTAGCATGAGGGACGCCCCTCAACGGTAGACATACAAACAATGAAAAAAGTTAATATACACATGTGTCCCATTTGACATTTTTTTTACAAGTTAGAGTAATGTTTGTACTTCAGTAACGTGGAGCCGCCTAACATCTTAAGAAGTGATCAAAATGGCCCTTTTTTGGCCTGGATTCAAACATGCAGTCATCGTATCGTAGAATGCCGCACTATTTACAAAATATCGGCAGGCGTTTGCCGGATTCGTCGGCAGCTTTCTCGTATAAGTTGACGAAATATTTCACTACTGGCATTGTTTGTTGAGTGATCAATTTGTTTCAAGTGGTCCCACAGATGGAAATCTAATGGATTTATCTCTGGGCAAAGCGCAGGCCGGTCAGTAGCCTAACGCGGCCATTTTGAGCACTTCCTATAATTTTTGTGTTTTTATAAGCACCACGTCTTACTACACGTTCACGTTATATACTTATGTACGTTGATGTGTTTAGGGATTCAGAAAGTTATGTTTAGAAGGAGTGTACTGGCATTTGCATCGAGGAAGGGTAAAAAGAAATCATTTTGAAAAAAAAAAAACACCTTCAGTACACCCGACCGAGATTCGAATTTCATCTCCCTGTCATCAACAGCCTAGTCTCCTGCGAGAGCAGCGTATTATTATTATTATTATTATTATTATTATTATTATTTTAGATCACTGAATCACCATGCATAAGTTATATACACATATTAAGATTGTGCAACAATTTTTTTTTGCTGTCGATTTACCTTAAGGTGTGGATGTAGGGGACGCGAGATAAAGGCGAGTATTTTTTTTTTGGTGCAGATTTTACACCAAAGAATTTGTTTGGCCAAAATAAATAAAATATTTCTCCAGTAGAAAAGTAAGAGTTTAATTTTCTTCACTTGGTGATATCAACAGTTGTTGAATATCTGTCGAGGGTGTTCTGGAATTTAATGAGCACTTTTTCTCTTCATTTAAAAAGTTCCTCATCTAATGCCGCTATGTTCATGACAGATATTCAACAACTGTTGATATCACCGTGTGAAGAAAATTAAACTATATGTGTCTACTGGAGAAATATTTGATTTATTTTGGCAAAAAAAAAAAAGTTTTCCTTAAAAATGGTAAAAACCTTGTTCTGCTTATAGCCCCTGCCATTATAATAACACTATACTTAAAG